>CM029770.1:2456727-2520731 GCA_017562165.1 Ectropis grisescens | reverse complement strand
GTCGTCCGGCGCCGGCGCGCGCGTGGAGGCGCGCACGAGCACGCGCTGCACACGCTGCAGCGCCACCATGAGCGCGCCGCGCGAGGTGGCCGCGCCGCTGCCGCGCACCTTCCACAGCGACTCGTGCAGCCGCACCGCGTGCGAGCCGTTCGTAGGAGGCACGTGCTGGGTAAAAAAAATACAAAATAATTTATTTCAGAAAGAAAAAAATGTGGACAGAATAATAGTACATTACGTGCCCGCTCGTAAATGAAAGATATCTTCGGGTGAACTCGGGACCATGGCCCATGGCATAACATGGTAACGCATTTCCATGCATAGAAGACTTATTAAGACGACAATGTTTTGAAAATGTATTCCAGACTAGCAGCAGTCCTCCATTTCGCAATCCAAAGAGGTTTTGCCCAGAAAATCTGTAAGTCATACCGTACTGTTTCCCTTAAATCAGCACTTGCCCTATCAGGTTTGCTCTCCCTGGATCTGAGGATACAGGAAGCTGCAAATATATAAGACAGAAACGCGGCAGTAGTGCAGGCTCTGCGCCGGAAGGAGGCGGCTCAAGCAAAAGACGAGTCGAGTCGATTACTATCGGAATCCCAACCGGTAATGATCGGCTCAACAGACGAAATCGGACTAGTACTAGAATTAAATGTTCACAACAAACCCCTATTTTCCTTTTCTTCTCCTAATCCAAGAAATTTATATAAAAAAGATAATTGTAATGACAAAGGTCACGGACTCCAGAGTCTGTGGAGCGGCAAAATAATAACAAAAAAAAAGCAGTCAGCTATCAACTTCTGAGTTATAAGTTTTCACTTCTATTGTGCAGTCCCTATGACTGCCAGTTTTTGTAGTGGCAGGACTCTTTGCGGAGTCTGCTTGGGGAAGAATCACATTTTTGCCAGTAATTCTACCGCCAAGTAACTGTGCTTAAAAATCCACCGTGTTCCGGTTTGAAGGGCAATGTTTCCAGTTAAATTACAGGGCGTAGCACAGTGGAGTGCTAGGTAATGATTTGAGCTTTTCATGTTCCAATAGCTGTGTGTGTCACTGTGCTGTTATGTGCAGCCGTGTTGCTTAGCATCAGGCTCTTGTCGAGCTCATCCGTCATTCTTTACTATACAACATAATTATGATTCTGCAGTTATAAGCAGCGTGTTGTTTAATATTGCTCTCTATTATTTTTTCTTAATATTTAAGAGACAACAATAGCACAGCCAGACCCAATTTAGTTAGGCGGTAAAGGCTCGGTTATCTCGACACTTCTTTTGCCTCTTACAGGGCTTCATTATCTTCATTTATTAAATTTAATAATACCTAATAAGAAGATTTTTTTTACTATTTTGATTTTACAAACTTACCTCATAATAATCGAGCACAATATCCTTCCCGTATATCCTGACCAGTGGGAACTTGGCCATCACCTCCCTGGGCAGTTCCGTCCCGCCTTCCTCCTCGACCCGGAACCTGAGGAGGCCGCCGTAGGAGGTGACGCGGTCTCCCAGGAACCGCTTGTCCAGCTCCATGTAGACCGGCACCGGCGGCCAGGGCAGGGTGATGGTGGCGTCGGATGCGTGTGTGTGGATCGCGATTAGAGAGGCCTGGTCTACCTGCGAAAGGAGGCCAAGTCAGTCTGGAGCCCTATATTTGTGTCATTGGTAGCCAGTAGATGCCACTTGAGGTCAACAAAGGAAAATATGAAAATATTACGGTAATCACCGCACTATCTTTTTGGTAAAGACTGTCATAGAAAGTTGCTTTGAAGGAAAATATCTGTTTGAAGTAAAAAAATATTTATTACTAGCTGTACCCTGCCACGCTACGCTGTGGCACATTGAGATGCAAAAATTAGATAAAAACAATCCTTGATGCGGGTTATATATCATTCTAAAATTTCAGCTCGATCAGTGCAGAACTTTTTGAGTTTTTGAAGCGAACACAAACCAACATAACATTTTTATATATAGAAGATAGACGCGTAGAGCATTCTTTGAGATGAGAAAACAACGAAGCGATTTTCAGACGCAAAAAGACTTGTCAAAGATATTTCTAAATATTGCCACACGTACAGAATATTTAGAACTATTGGTTTTTGTGAACCGCTGTTGGTTTTTGTGAAATGTCTCTAACAAAATAAAACAGTGGCGCTGCCTACGGTGAAATTGGGAACTGTCTTTGACAGGTATTTTTGCCTCTTGAAAACGCCCCATTGAACTCGCGACACCGCTGCGTTCCTGTTTCCGATACCGATCGATAATAAGTATTAACATAAATCGTACTTTTGTCGCTCTACTGCACTGCACTGCCACTGAGTCACGTAAGTGAGCGAGAGTAAAATAGACAAACAAGGTGATTAAAAAAAGAAAATTATTAGCCTGTCAGTTAGAATATAAAAAAATATTAGACATTTGCAATATATCTTTTGTTTCATAAACAACAATTACGATGATATAGCGCTAACAAGTTTCGATTGACGTCACGTCTATGTACAATTTTTATGAAGATGTGAACCCCGCTCTTTGGAAGTTTGATGGTCTATATCTTTTCAACTTTAATTAATTTGATAAAACAACAACCTCCTCTTTTTGGAAGTCGGTTCGGTTCGGTTCGGTCGGTTAAAGGCGTGCCCGATATTTATTCATAAAATCTACCTGACAGACTGATTAGATCATATATTTTTGACTCAGTCATCATCCCAACTGCTCATCTTAGTGGTTTTGGCCTTGACTTTCTGACTGAAGAAGGGCCCAAGTCTAAGTAGCGGGTAACTGAAATAGACAGCTCATGAGGCTCACATTAGTGATCTGCCCCTTGCGCGGCGCGAGCAGCGTGAGGTGCGCGGGCGCGGCGGCGTGCAGCGCGGCGCGCGCCAGCGCCGCCTGCGCGCAGCGCGCCACGCGCCCGAAGCAGAAGCACGCCGTGCAGCCCGACGGGTTGGCCGCCGCCAGCCCGAACGTGCCCTCCAGGCACTCCGAGCACTTGTCGCCGACCACGTTCTCCTACAAAACGAGGGGTTTTCTTTAACATTGTTGTAGGTAGACCACACTTTTTAATAGTTGAACATTTTCTGGCCATGTTGCAATTTCCGCCATGTTTTTATACGACGTTTTTTTTATGTAAGCTTGACAATAGTTCGCAGCGCGAATAATCCAGATGGCTACGGCAAGGAGCATTACTCGACCACGTGACCACAATAAAGTGACATATAGATCTAAAATGTTTCGGATATCTAATATTTAATTCTATAGGCCACTTCGCCAAAATCTTGGCAACACGATCACTAATCGCACGCAGTGATCCTATCCTGGTTGACCCAGCGAGTAAAGAAGGCGCGGAATAAGGCCCTTAAGAAGAAGAAAGAAGGTACGATCAAAACCTGACGCGGCCACTGCAAAAGGGTAATAGCCCCAGGAGCCTGACCACATTATTGAAGTTCATCTCGGAACTGGTCCCCAACCTGCTCTAATACCGTAAAGTGCTCTAATACGGTAAATTTCTGACTTGTCCACATACAGTTTTCCATCCTAAGGTCGCTTTTAGTGATAAGGCTGCCCACTGTCGCACTAATTTACTATGTTTTTGTTTATTTTTTGCTATGTATCCTTTTTTGTTTGGTGTGTCAATAAAGAGTATCTATCTATCTGTACCTTGCAGGGGCACCGCCCCCACTGGTCACAGGCGCAGGTGCCGGCGCCGCAGCCCCGGGTGCCGGCGGGCTCGCAGTGGCAGGGCTTGCAGCGCGGCCCGTAGTGCCCCGGGGCGCACTCCGCGCACTCGGCGCCCGCCCACCCGGACCGGCACACGCACTGCCCGGAGTGGGGGTCGCACACGTCTGGAAGTAAAAGTTGTGATGAGACGATATGAGACAAAATGCCACCACGTGGGATTACGCGAGATAAGATGAAAAACCACAAAAAAGGAAAAATTCTAAAGCGTAAGAACCTTTTTAGCTAGATTTTAATTGGTGTTAACTAAGACTACTTAGACTAAAATTTTAAGAAAAAAATGTAATGGCTAGGTAAAGTGGTCGTGACCAGTGTTGTCAACATTTTCAGATTATCGTAACATGGTTTTTCTTGCAAATTGTTCTCTTTATTATGCGAAAGAACTGCGTTTCTACTTAATGTCTCATGATACCACGGTTTTTTTTTACTCACTGGAAGCAGCTCCGGGCCCGCACCGGCACGGCTGGCACCCGCCCGCGCCGGCCGTGTGCCCGCGCGCGCACTGCCGGCACCCCGCGCCCAGCGACCCGCCGGGGCACACGCAGCGCCCGCTGTGGGGGGAGCAAACCTTGCCGTCCGTGCACGTTGGACACCCTGCAAACAAACATGAAAGTTATCATCTCATAGACCTTACTTCAGAATAGGTTTTTCCAATATGAATCGGACGTGAATAGTCAGATGATAAATACTATGATGACGGAATAGATCGTTTCTGCGAAACTAAAATAATGTCAGTGTAAGACAGCAGTCCAGCGTCGCCAGAGCGGCGTAGACAACTCCAGAACCTCAGGAATAAGGAGATTGCTTCGTATATATCGGACAAACAACTAGAAACAAAGGTTATTTTGGTAGGAAAATCAGAAGACTGCATAGCTGTGAATTGGACAATTATCACGTTCAACGCATAGCAGTCTAGCCGATGTATAATTGTAGTGTGTTTAGTAAGGTGGGCTGCTTATAAATGCTACTGACACAAAAAAGAGCGCGGTACTTACGCAGGCAGCCAGCGGGCCCGAACCCGTAGTAGCCGGGCAGGCAGCGGTCGCAGGCGTCGCCGCCCACGCCGGGCGCGCAGGCGCAGGCGCCGGTGCCCGGGTCGCAGGCCGCCGCGCCCGGCCCGCACGCGCACCGCCGGCAGCCGCCGCGCGACAGGCCCCAGTACCCCTCCTGCAGCATACAATGACAGATCAATCAAACACTATTATCGTCTGGACGGAGCATTCGTTCGGGGCGAGAAGCGGGAAGCGCGCTCCCAAGATGCGAACACGAAAATGTTAGGAGTTTGGGAGCGTGGTTTAAGGCTGATGTTTGACGCATGTTTTAATTTTATACATAATAGGTATAAGTTATTAATATTTAAGAATTTCCTATGACAATAAATATTTTTCTAGGTATGTTGTACATAGCAATGTTACTAATGAATTAATAAAAAAAACATTTAATTTGTGAGCATTTTGTAATAAAATGGAGAGTTGTGACAGTTTTTTACACAAATGACGTTGTCGGTATTTATTTTAAGTTCAAAGACGTCGTCCTACTACTAGTCTTTATACTGTGCTATTACTGGTCATCGACTTCGAAGCTTAGTTGGCAGTAAATTTACCTGCAAAGGTCATGGGTTCGATTTGGTTTGTACGAGTTTGATACAGATAAGATAAGATAATTCTTTATTGCATAACATGGGTACATAATATACTCGTAGATATTGGTACAGTAATCTTAGGTCGCCATATTTAGCCTTACGGCATCCAAATGTTACAGTTGACACGGAACAGGAACATGTCAAGCAAAATAATCTTATAAAATTATTTTTATATTACAATACAATGTCAATTTAAAAAAAATGTCAGGACTAAAAAATAAATAAATAGAAATGTACTTTTTGCCACATTATAAATGTCTATGTCAAAAATTTGTTATATTATGAAAAGCATTATTAATGCATTAGAATTTATCACTTAAATAGTCCTTGACAGAGTAATATGCCTTTTCTAGAAGAAACACCTTTAATTTGCGTTTAAACAAATGTTTCTCATCTACCTTTATTATTTCCTTCGGCAAGTGGTTATACACCATTGGAGCCATAAATAAAACACTATTGCTGAGTAATGTTGTTTTACAATCAGGTACCTTTAGTTAATATCTAAGTCTTTCTGATTTCAAATTAGTAAACAAGTTTAAGTTACTTCGAACAAACATTACACACTCGTAGATATACAAACACGGTAACGTAAGAATTTGCAATTTTTTAAAGTATGGTTTGCAGCTGGTTCTTTGACGCAGCTTGCAAATGGCCCTGATACATTTCTTCTGTGCTCTGAACACTCTTTCCTTCTTTCTCTTTCTTCTTTCTCTGATTCGTGGTTAGACTCTACTAGTCTATACAATGAGGCCAGCCAAAGCAAAGGTCACTGTTACTATATCGAGTAAATATTTTTGTACATTTTTCAAAAACGGAGACACCCCAGATAATTTTCATAGTATCCTGTTTAGCTCATAAAACCTCTGCTTCCCACAAAGTAACTGCTAAAAGGAAGCCTGGTTATGTTAATGTGCATCACTTACTTAGTTCCTAGTCTCATTACGGTTAATCACTTGATCATAATTGAATCCTCAACGACCTCATAATCCTATTTGCAAGCTCCCTACACGGTCCGATGCTATTTCTCAGAATATCGCCACACGCGAGCTAATTTGTTACGTATGTTAGGCTTATACACACTGTAGCAAGTAACTCAACTAACTGTAAGTTTTGCGAAGATGGCGCATCGCAATGGCAAAGCATGTTGCAGTTTGGTAAGATATGGAAAAACAGAGGGATAAATCGAAAACGAAGATGAGACTAGTCCGGACCCTTGTCTTTTGTATTTTTCTCTATGCAGCTTAGACATATACATTTATATCAGTAAACCACGAACGTATTGAAGCCTTTGCGATGTGATGTTGAAGAACAATTACTAAAGATACCTTGGAAATCATCGGTCTAATGTTTCAATTTTCAGCATTTCAGGATTAAGTTTATCTACCACCTGCCTTCAACGAGTGCTAGAGTACTTTGAGCGTATAGCTAGGAAGGAAGGTGACAACTTTGAGGAGACGATAGTTCCTTACTGAGAAAGTTGAAGGCAAAAGAACAAGAAGCCGTAGTCCGATGCGTAGGTCAGATCAGATTCGCGCCACTCTAAACACATTAGCCTATTACGCCCTGTAGCTGTAGGTCGCCGGGGATAGAGAGAGGTGACGTAGTTTCATCGTTGAGAAGTTGGTGAGACGTGGTGACGACCCTCAGATATGCCTTCCTTCCACTCGACACCACCAAAACGACACCATCCGTGGTGTCGTATGGAATCTCTAGTCCATACGACACCACCCTAGTGATGTGCTGTTCCGCCATTAGTTTTTATATCGTCAGTATTAGTATCAATGTCCATTGTGAAAAATTAAAATATTCGGACGGAAAGACAATAATATGCAAAGTGCAATGAACAATGTCAAGATGACCATTTGAGTGACAGATAAATATAAACTTTATCAAATGACATACCTCATTAATGAAACTGCTTGAACTTAATTGGAGTTTTCATATCAACAACTTTGTATGTAGGTAACCTCACTATTAGTCGGTGGTGTCGTATGGACTATAGACTGCAGGCCCGTGAACAAAATTGATGGGTCAAATGAGCCAGTATGAGTCCTATGTAGGATGATAGATGGGTATAAAATAATAAGATTCAGCACTATGCCGTCACTTGTAAGCTGTCCAACTGAGTGCAGATGAGCATTCAAAAGCGCAAGTAGAGTGGTAAATTTTGGTCATTTGTTTTTGTACGGCATTCTTACCATCAAATAGATCCATGGAAAATAATGAGAAAACGCGTAGTGCCGTACAAAAATAGTGGTCCACCAAATCGGAAACATGTTTGATATTTCGGAAATTTTCAGGGAAAATTTGGTCATTTGATACTGTACGGCATTGGTTCCATACAGTTGCAATAGCTCGTCTAACCCATTATTCCGCAACGCCGTATAAAAATAACGCGACAAGAGGAAAATATCGAGAGATCAATCTTCTCTTTTCAGTGATCCAAGGAGGTGATTTGATACAGTACGGCATCGGTTCCAAAACATTGTCTAGCAGTCAAACGTACAGTTAAAAATAATGCCGTACAAAAATGACTGTTCATTAAAATGTTTATCGATAATTACCTTAATTTCAACGTATACTTTATTTATAAAGGTGGTAGGTCATTTGATACTGTACGGTACCTTATTTTTCTAAATGACATTGCTAAAAACTATTGTTGTATAGTAAAGCCGTACAAAAATACGTGTTCTAAAAAAAATTTGAGAGGAATACAAAACATGCAAATTTTCATTTATTACAAGAATCATAGATTAATGAAATATAGCAATTTTTAACATATTATCGTTGATTTAAATAGTATTCGCGTAAATAAATTAGGAAAAAATAATGCCGTACATTTTAACCCTTAATCGAACAAAATGTGTATCACTTAGTTAGAAACTCGAAAACTCGGAAACTATGTACTTCAGGGCAAAAATTATAGAGCTCATTATTGTCGAAAATAGTATTTTACACATTTTGTTGTCAAAGAACTTTTTTGTGAAACGTACCGTTTGCGATTTACGACTCATTTAATGAAACAGTTTTTCTATCGCGGCCGATAACTTTTGAAATATTAGGTAAATCAATAGAACGCATCCGTTCATTTTTAAAATTCAGTTTATTTTCTATAACTTTTACCTTCACCTTTTTTTTCTAACGTTTCGAAGAAACTTAGTGCATAGATAGATCATGGTCTGTAATAATAAATCAGCTACTTTTAGTCCAACATTAAACTTCATATAACTCAAAGTATAGTCATTACAAAAAAAAATAGGTAAAATTTGTAAAGAATAAACTGGTCTCTAAAAATGGCTTGACGTGTTTCATTGATTAATCTAATATTTCAAGAGTTTTCGGCCGCGATAAAAAAAACCGGTTCATTAAATGGGTCTTAAATCGTAAATGGTACGTTTCATAAAAAAGTTTTAGGCAACAAAAGCTGTAAAATTTATTTTCTACACTAATTAGTTTAATAATAAAACATATTTTTCAAGATGGAGCTCCTCTTGAATCTGTCAGCATTTTGTGGTTTTATGATCAGTAAGTGATCCTACACCTCATAAAAAAGAAATTTGTATCGGAAATTTATGGCAAAGTTAAATTATAATCTTTACTGGCCTATGATATGAACTTTCAGATTTGTAGAGCATTGACTTTTCTTAGACATGTATTAAATTCAAATAAATCATCTGAAAGCCGTTTAAAAAATCGTACTAAATATCACCCTAAAGTAAATTTCGTCACATGGTATTTTCTGGAATTTTTTGGCATTTACTGACTCTTGGACTAACAAAAATGTACGGCACGTATAAAATTTTTATCTTTGTACAAAATGCTTTCGGAATAAATTAATTTTTCGTTGTATCAAATCACCTCCCTGGATCACTGAAAAGAGGAGATTGATCTGTCGATATTTTCTTCTTGTCGCGTTATTTTTATACGGCGTTGCGGAATAATGGGTTAGACGAGCTATTGCAACTGTATGGAACCAATGCCGTACAGTATCAAATGACCAAATTTTCCCTGAAAATTTCCGAAATATCAAACATGTTTCCGATTTGGTGGACCACTATTTTTGTACGGCACTACGCGTTTTCTCATTATTTTCCATGGATCTATTTGATGGTAAGAATGCCGTACAAAAACAAATGACCAAAATTTACCACTCTACTTGCGCTTTTGAATGCTCATCTGCACTCAGTTGGACAGCTTACAAGTGACGGCATAGTGCTGAATCTTATTATTTTATACCCATCTATCATCCTACATAGACTCATGCTGGCTCATTTGACCCATCAATTTTGTTCACGGGCCTGCAGTCTACTAGTGATTCCATACGACACCACCGATGGTGATGTTTTGGTGGTGTCGAGTGGAAGGAAGGCAGATATGAGGAACTCGACTCGAGGAAGAGGATGTACTTATACTAGCAGCTCCCAGCTTTTTTACCCGCGTAGTTCTCGTTCGCGTTATTGCCCCAGCTCGTAATGTAGTCCATATGTTATTCTCGTCTATAACTATAATTATATCTGCTGTATTCTAAATTTCAACTCAATCCGTTTATAAGTTCCGACGTGAGTGAGCAACAAACATATAATTTTTTACATTTATAATATTACTAGCAGGGTCCCGTGGTTTTACCCGCGTAGTTCCCTTTATTTTTCCGGGATAAAAATTTGCCTATGTATATTCCAGACTACCTCTATAATCCAAATTTCAGCCGAATCTGTTTATATGTTACGACGTGATTGAGCAACAAACGTCGAAAATCCAAAAATTGAGTTTAAGATTATATTATTAGTAGGATGATGATTGTATCAGCTATTTAGCTCCCGTTTTATTTATAAGCTTTTCATTATTTGCGATTAATTAATGTAATTAACCAATATTTCTTTATTGAAGTGGCAGGCTTATTGCTTGTCTCAATTACTTCCAAGCAAGCAAACTTTAGGCTTAACTTTAGCAGGCTTCCTTTTAGCAGTTAGCTTAGCTTAGCTGCTTAGCTTAGCTGCTTAGCTTAGCTGCGTGTCACTGTGCTGTTATGTGTCTGGCATGTTGCTTACCATCAGGCATATGTCCTGATCGTCTCGTCATTCTTTATTAAACAAAATAAAAAAAGATTCCTTCTAATTACTGATTCTCTCCCATGAGTATCCAGCTTAACTACCAACACCGATCTGATAGAAGCCGTTTAGCGGCCTGCTATCTATATAACTCATCGGATTTAACTAGAAGACACGGTATTCCGTTTGTCTGAAGTATTCGTAGGAAGAGATTGAATTAGATATTGTGTTGGAGAAGTGGTTTACAAATTGAAAGGATTTAATCGCTATCGAAATGGTTTTTGTAGGCAAAATATATTTTGGCGCGCCACAGACAGATTTTTCGTGAGCTGTGAATTTATCTAGCGTCACGCTCGGGAATAATAAGAAATCTTCGGGTAAACTAAGGACCATGGCCATTGGCTGACGCATTTCTGTCATTATGGCCACACCCTCCGTCGTTTGACATTCAGAGAGGACCCTTTCACAAAGTATGTACGTTTTATATCTAACACCAATGATAACTGTTCGGAGGAACGAAGCTGCGTATATACAATGAAATGTCATTAGGCCGCTTGTGAATGTGGGCCGCGAGCCGCGAGTATCGAGGGCTCAAACCGATCTCTGTGGGACTGGGAGACTATCTGCTACAAATTTTACTTTAACACAAACATATATCGTGTATTTCGTTCCATAAAATCGCTTACAAAAGTAAGATTTAGTAAAATTAATTAGATGTATTATTTCAAAGTAATTTTTCTTTTTTTTTTCTTTGTGTAAATATGTATTTCATAATACGTCTTTGTGTCTATTGTGTCTTGTACAAGGAAACTAATCTCCGAGCTATCATCCCTGATCAAATGCAAGCCTACATACTATCGAAAACTTGTTAATCTCTTTTGAGCATCCGTGAAAACGTATTAAAACATTTTTCATCCCACCAGCTCGGAAAGAGTAGTTTTGCTCTTCGATATCAGGGCGCAAAAGTCGTTTTTACCCTCTAGAGCAGGGGTCGGCAAGTAGTTTTAAGCGGGGTCCGGATGAAGTGCAGAAATTTTAACGAGGTCCAGAAAAAAACTAGTGGTAATAATTGCTTAAACAGCCCACTAAATGTTCCTACTGCTAAACCTCGGGCCTTCCTCGCAAGGAGAGAGTCAAGACCATAATCTACCACGCTGGGCCAGTGCGGATTGGTGGATGACACATGACTTCGAAAGATTCTAGGTACATGTTGTTTTCATCACGATGTTTTCCTTCACCGTTTTAAGTTAGCGGCATTATGAACATGACTTCGAAAAGACAATGGTGCGCGTGATTTTGAATCCAGGGTCTCCGGATCGGCATTCGCCGTTCTCCCGATTAGACCAGCCGTAACTTGGTAATAAATAATAATTAAGTAGTACTAATTTATTGTACGGTATCAAACTCAATTTGTAAATATTAATAACACAAGACCTAAAATCAATGCGACAAATTACACCGATCCTCTTGAGTCAGCTCTTTCTAATTTGGTCCTCGAGAAGAATAGCAAATTCGACGTGTTTTCTACGAGTAATTGGTCGATTGGTCGAGTCGATTAATCTCGAAAATTATTTGTTTAAAAACATTAAGAAAGATGCCCCACATACGTAAGTCGAATCAAACATAGCAGCCAAATTGATAGCTAGTTTTTTGCGATTTCCATATTTGTCTGAGATTTGTTGTCCCAAAATTCTTCAGTGGAAACAGATTTATACATTTGCAAAGATATAGCTTCTTGAATATCAAATATTTCCATTTGAAGTGAAGCCTTTGACAAATTGAACAATTTGGCAGTCTGTCAGCTACAATGGCTCCAAAATGGTTCATGAGACCCTCGTCCACCATAAAGCAACTAAAACTGAAAGCGTTCCGAAGCCAGAGCAGAAGCCATGGTTCCCACTCTGGTTTTGATCAGGTTTCCGATACGGTGCGATAGCTTTTCTCTTAGATATTTTGGTGCCTCAGTTGTTGTGGTGATGATGGTGTCCTTATCCACGTCGAAGTTTCTAATCACCCATGTTGTCTTTCCACATCTTGGAACTCCGTTAACCGACTGTATTCTCGGTATCTCCCAGTTTTCCTAATCAGATTTGACGTTTGAGTTCTCTTCGATGGGCTTGACCATCTCTAGGATTTTATCGTCCAGCATAATCTTGGTGCATCGGGCAGTAACTATAATTGGGTCGTTTCTAGGTGTCGCATAAAAAGGTCTTCCCATGCGCTCCATCTCTTTTTTGCTCAGTGTCACAAAGCCATTTTCTGCACTCTTCCTTTTTCTTTTGATGACCCGGGAAGTGACATTATTGTAAATGACTGCTTCGTCTTGTCGCTGTCAGTGGGACTATAAATTCGAAGAAGGCATAAAGTGCGTGACTCCGTGGCTCCGTCGTTGGTTGGCCGCGGCTGTTCTCTGCTGGGCTCTTTCGGAGCCGGTTTGGGTGGTCGAACTAGGAACAGGTGTCCCCATAGGTCCGTTGCATTTGTTTGATCGTGCAAAGGGGTCTGATGAAGCTCTAATTTTTCCCCCTGTCTTCGTATATGACAACCTCATGATGTTTACCAGCACTTCTGCTCAGATTTCCGAGCAGCGCTCTTGCGTAAGTGCAAGGCGTTCGACCTTTCAAGTACTCTATTAACGCAATCGTTTTGTTTTTCGATCGCACCTTCGCACCGAAATCGGTGGCAGGTACCACGCACACATTACGTCGTAGGTTTCCCTCTTCATTGTGACTTTTGCGGTACTCCCATTGAGCAGGCAAGACAATCCAGGTGAGAAACGGGCTCGTTTCTGTTCCTAGACGAAGCAAAAGCTTATTCCCAATCTTTCTTTGTTGCTGTCCATGAAGAGAGCCACTCCGCGGATACGGATCCCTGCTTCTCCTCGGTCTGCGTTCTCCAGTAGTTGTTTGACGGAGATGCTCTTCGAGGAGTTATGTTGGGCGGAAACCGCATGCCACGTGGCGTCCACAGACAGCGGGGCAGGGTGTGGTGGCGATGGAGGGCGCGTATTTGAGTTTGTGGAGTTTCTCTTAGTCGCTTTGCGAAAAATATTTGATAGAAAAAAAAATACTTGTAGATTCTATGTGGCAAAAAAATATTATCTGAATTGATAAAGGTACAGTGTACCTTATCTAAATTTTAAAATGTATACTTGGCTTACAATACACTACAATATTTTTTATTGGCGGTCCGAGGTTCGACCCTTCGCGGTCCGGATACGGACCGCGGTCCGCCTGTTGCTGACCCTTGCTCTAGAGGTTAAAGTACATTTGAATTTAGAACATCGTGTGTACTGAGCTTTTGAATTCAAAACATAATTCAACCTATTTATTTCTACCTCCTTGGTGCCGCATGCATCATACATTTTTTTTTAATATGTTAAAATTTCAGACTCGGATCCTCCTTGGTGTACTTACTTTTTTTTAATTTGTTTAGCGCGAAAACATTTAAAAATTTGCATTTAGTCATTTCCTCGCTGAGGTGGAATGAAAAGTCACGTGTTGCACTCGAGTGCAAAGACTTTTCACCTTGTGCTCTTTTGATTCCCTTGCTACGCTCAGGATTCTTATTTTGAATCCTCGCTGCGCTCGTGATTCAATTTTAGAATCCTTCGCTTGCTCGGTCATCAAAATTGAGCACGCGGTTAAAAATCAACTTTGCACTCTTGTATAACAAATAACTATTTTTTTTGTTAAAAAATAGGCAGTCACAAGAACTGCCGATAGAAGTGAAAACTTATGACTTAGATTTGATAGCTTACTTTAGAATCTACGCGGGTGAAACCGGAGGGCGTGGCCATGACCAAGGCCATCTAGAAATACGTCAGCCAAAAGGAAATACTGATGCATTTCTAGACGGCCAATGGCACAGAAATCTAAATCATCATCATCATCATCAGCCGCAAGACGTCCACTGCTGAACATAGGCCTCCCCCTAGATTTCCACAACGAACGGTCCTGCGCAACCTGCAACCAGCGGTTTCCAGCGACCTTTGTGAGGTCATCTGTCCATCTAGTGGGAGGCCGTCCAACACTGCGTCTTCCGGTTCGTGGTCACCACTCGAGAACCTTTCTTCCCCATCGGTTGTCAGTTCTGCGAGCGATGTGGCCTGCCCATTGCCACTTCAGCTTGCTTACTCTTTGAGCTATGTCGGCCACTTTCGTTCTTTTGCGAATATCCTCATTACGGATTCTGTCGTGCAAAGAGACTCCGAGCATAGCCCTCTCCATAGCTCGCTGTGTGACTTTGAGCTTCGTTATGAGGCCCACAGTTAAGTTAAATCTAAATAATAAGGTAATATTATTTAGATTTATGTGGCCAATGGCCATGGTCCCGAGTTTACCTGAAGATTTCTTATCATTCCCGAGCGTGACGCTTGAATTCAATTCACAGCTCACGAAAAATCGGTCTATGCCGCGTCAAAAACTCTTTAAATCACGCGTGAGTAATAGTAACAAAAAAGTTACATTTTGAGTGTTATAGGTGTCATTACATGCCTGATTGCGGTGAAATTAGAGCCACTTTATGAGAAAGTGGGTTGAAAAATAAAATTAGTACATGTTTGATGTAAAGGGGGTTTAGGGAACAACTGATATTAAAAGAAATACAAAAAGCGGCTAACGCGCGTGTCCCGCTCCGCTAAGCCGCCATATTAGCATGCAAGGGACGAGAACCCATAATAATTTCTTTAATTTTTTTTGAATACGTAACTACAATCGTCTAGGCTGTGGAATGAGTTGCCTGAGTGGGTTTTTCCCGATAGTCATAATCTTGGTGTCTTCAAATCGAGAGTGAATCGGTTCCTTCTAGGTAAACACGCTCCATCGTAGACCGCATCGTCGCTTAACATCAGGCGAGATGGCGGTCAAGTGTAAACCTACAAAAGTTGAAAAAAATCGAATACAGAGCCAACATCGATTGTCTTAAAATTACTTCTTTGTCCTGATTGGGATTCGAAGCCCCAGGTACTAACGGCCTACTTTCGTGCCTACTAACCCAGAAACCATTAGTATTTGAATTCGCCGGCGCCGTGGCCGCAGTGAAGTCCCAAACAGCTATAACTTCGCCGTGGTTACTCCAGTTCCATTTTATTGCTAGCAAATGTCATTACGACATTTTCTCGAATGTTATTCGAAGGGGCGAGGATAAACACCACTTTGTTACGATGCGCTGTTGAACGGTTACAGGCGGCCTGGATTTTATTATCCATTGGAAGGTCAGTTGCGTCATAGTTTAGTGGTAGGACTCTTTACAGATACCGCTTGGGGAAGTACCACACTTTTGCCAGTTATTCTACCGCCAAAGTAATGTGCAAACGTTACTATGTTCGGATTTGAAGGGCAATGTTTTCAGAGATTATTATACGGGGCATATAAATATAACATCTTATGGCTCTGGGTGATGAGGACAGTACATGGCTAGGTAATGATTTAGACTCTTCATGTTCCACTAGATACATATTACTCGCAAATTGGTCGAAATTTGACTATAAACCAATATTTATCAACTCAATTTGACCAAAAGTTTTAATAGAAAACAAAAAATGTAAGTATTTAATTATTCTGTAGGAAGATTTGATAAACTGCGTTTTTGCAAATACCTTAGAGATTTCGCGAAAACACGGATAACTAGATATTGGATATGCCTTTTCTAAAACTTACTGAAAAAAATGTAGGATTTTTTTTAACAACACAAGTTGCTTTCATCAAATTAACGTCAAACAATACAATTTAAGTATTAATAGTTTTGTTGCGATATAGCGTTATGCGGAGTTCACCTGAGCAAGTATGACACTTTTGCCAATTATTCTAGTGACAAGTAGCTGTGTCCATAATACTTATGTGACTGTATTCCATTTAAAAGGCAATGTTTCCAGAGAAAATATAGAGCAAATGGATAAACTCTACTTTGTAACGATGCTCTGTTGAACACTCAGTCTGTATTTTATTCAGTTCCACAGAAAGTTCAATTGCATCTAGCTTTTGCTTTGATATCTAGTATTTATTTACTGAGTATGAAATGAATCGTTTTACAGAGGCTAAGTGCGGAAAAGGCCCCGTCAAACTAACTAACTAACACGAATCGTTCAGCTCTTACTGAAGTGGTGATTCAGCTCATCGCAAACTACGTAGAATTATTTGCTTAGCATCTGTTAATACTAGAAATATTGTAAATATACTGTAATCTACTAATATTATAACTATCAGTGACACGGTTATAACACGGTTTCGCATCGCTCGCTTTATTTTCCCGAGATAAAAACTTGCCTTTGTGCTATTCAACACTAACTAGATAAGATAAGATAAAGATAATTTATTGAACAGATATTAAGTTACAAAAAAAAAAAAAAAATTGCGGCTCTGCCTTCTGCATTAGTGTAAAAACTGTGTCGCAAAAGGCAGCGTCTTCCATTATTACACTTAATTATAATGTTCAACAACCTGATAACTTTACGTTTATAATAGAAAATTTAGAGTAAAATAAACAAACTTATAAATTTTGCAACTAATAAATAAAACAAAACTGTGTACCTACTGCTTTTCAACTCGATTCGTTTAGCTAACATGGATGTCTGCCCATACATCTAAAGTTTCACATTTATTATGATACTAGGAGTACCCCCCAGTTTTATCCGCGTAGTTCTCGTTCTCTTTGTTTCCAGAGCAATTACAGGGCTTAGAGATATAAGATCTTAGATCTCTGGGTGATAAGCGCAGTGCAGTGCTAGGTAATGATTGGGACTCTTCATGTTCCAATAGCTGCGTGTCACTGTGCTGTTATGTGGCAGGGATGTTGCTTACCATCAGGCACATGTCTTGCTCGTCTCGTCACTTTTTATTAAAAAAAAATCCTGGGTTTAAAAGTACCCTGTGTTCCTCCAGACTATAATCTTTTTTTTAACTTTTATAGGTTTACACTTGACCACCATCTCGCCTGATGTTAAACGATGATGCGGTCTACGATGGAGCGTGTTACCTAGAATAGACCGATTCACTCTCGATTTGAAGTCAAAAAAATTGTAACTAGCGGGAAAACCCCTCTCAGGCAACGTATTCCACAGCCTTGGCGTTCTTATCACGAAAGTAGAGTCAAATCTCTTCGTTCGTCTCTTTGGAATTTCAACCATGAAACGATGTCGCTTTTTAATCTAACTATGTTCCAAATTTCAAACCGATCCTTTCTGATGTTTCGAAGTGATTGGGTAACAAATATCCAAACATTGATATTTACAATATAAAAATGTAAATTCTATACAAAGACACTCATAGGACTGTGCATATTTTGACATAGAGAGTTGTCGTTGAAGAGTTTTGACGTTATAGAGAGTTGGCGTGAGTTGTTGTTTGCGGTGATATGTGGTGGTTTGCGGTGATATCAACATGATAGATGGCTTATAGCATAGAATATTTTTAATTTTTTTTTATAAATAAATCAACGTTCTTGTTGGTACCTTGAAGTTGTGGAAAATACGTAATCTGTCATTCTGTATTGGCCGCCATTTTAAATGCAATCTAGTGCATAGAATTCTACAGGTCAATCCTTTTTATTTTGATGCCAAGGAAGTTGCGGAAAAATATGTAATCCGCTATTTTGCGAAGGCGGCCATTTTGTACTGTTTTTAATTGTAAGTTTACCTCGCAAGTGTCGCAGGCGCGGCCGGTGACGTGGAGCCGGCAGCGGCACTGCCCCGAGCGGATGTCGCACACGTTGCTCTCCGAGCCCACGGACGAACAGTTGCACCCTGCAACAAACAGACAACACATTACACATTTATAATGTACTCATTTATACATACTTATTATAAATACTTATGGTATATTGACACACCTTGACAGAAAACTTGTATGGTCAACATACAAATATGTGGTCCTTCGAGCCGGATCAGCAAACATTTTTTTTTTGAGTTTGTTATTGTGTATAATGTGAACACTCAGTGTGTTGAATTTTTTTTTAATATTGACAAAATTATTCAAACCACTCTGTAACCAAGTTAAACGACAAGACGACTGAATGTCAGGACAATTAAAACCTTTCCAAATTACAATTATTTAAACATAAAATAAATATTGCAAACAGTCGTCAACACCAGCAATAAGTAGATAGCTAGAACTACAACTAAAAGTATGGAACTACCAAATACACTTATAAATATAATATCGATATCATACAGCTTCACAGACCATTCCCCGACCAGAAATCAAACTATTCCAGTCCGACAGCCATTTGGCACATTAAAAGGTTCTCTAAACAAACCCAGAGTATAATTTTAATACAAACATTGTGCGCTAAGTGCAGAAGCTAGTCGAAACACGCGGGCGCGGTCGTTACGTGCCCACAGGCTAATTGGTGGTTCTAATTATTGCCCACACTTCCGCGTTAGGCCTACTTATAGGAGTGAGAAATTTGAAATTATTTCGCCGTTTTCTTTACACAGTACTGGCGTGCCCCGTGGCTTAACCTCGTTCCTGTTATTTTCGCGGCACAAAAAGAAACCTTTGTGCAATTCCAAGCTAAATGCTAAGGTAATGTTTATAATGTACAGGACTTAATCACGATTTAATTCATTGTTTAAATACCTCGACGTTTCGGCAGCGTTACAACCGCCGTGGTCACGAGAAGACCTCTCGAGAAGTCAAGAGAAGTCTTATAATCATAATCATAATCATAATCATTTATTCATAACATACCGTTACAAGTCATTGTTACATTTATCATTAATTAATTATAATATTCTGTCCTAATTCAATTAGGAATAATAATTTAATAAATATATAAATGGAATGTCAAATTACAATAAAATAATAATAAATAATTCACAAAAAATAATTTGCTACGTACATTTGTACTTTACTTTACATTAATAAATTCAGTGAAGCTGTAGAACGTTTGCTCGACAAGATATCGTTTGAGTCTCGACTTAAATATTCCCATAGTGGGAGACGAGGTGATGCTGTCTGGGAGTTTATTATAAACCATCGGACCCATAACATGCGTCGACTTGGCCGACCTCTCCAGCGTGCGGTGCACCTCTGCGAGCCGGCCTCTGTGGCGGGAGCTAACCAACGTCTTGTAAGAGGCTTGATTCAGTCTCGCGTTAACCGCTGTTTGGAGTATGAGCAATGCTGGCACTGTTAATATCCCAAACTTTTAAAATGTGGGCGTGCTGACTCATCCTGCGGCACTCTAGCGATGGCTCGTACTGCGCGCTTTTGGAGTTTAAAAACACGCTCCCACTCCGCAGCTCTGCCATAAAACTCTACCCCATACTGCAACAGGGAATGAACAGTAGCAAAGTAGCACGCTCTGACTACATATGTGGGTACAACCCTAGCGACTCTACCAAGGGCGAAGCATGCGCTTCCAAGCCTCCCACAAAGCTTATCTATATGAATTTCCCATTTCAAACTCCGATCAATCTGGAAACCGAGGAAAGCCGTCGACCCGACCTGGTCAATACGTTTACCTCCCACGTTAACGTTAAGCGGCGGCGTTTGATGACCAGACAAGACGAAATGTAAGAAATGGGTCTTCAATAAATTTAAAGCTAGACCATTATCTCCAAACCACGTAGCAAGTTCGGACGCTGCCTTATTCAACTTCTGCTCCAGAGCACCCACCGTAGGTGCAGTGACTACAGCGGCAACATCGTCAGCATACATATATATTTCCGCTGCAGTCACAGCAGCCGGCAAATCGTTCAGGAGCAGAGAGAACAAAACGTTGGAGACAGAGGAGCCCTGTGCCACACCCATCGTCGACATCAACGGCTCGGACCTCACAGAGCCACCACAAGCAACAACTACCTGTGATCTATTTCGCATGAGGTCCACCAGAAGGGCGTGTGACGCACCTCTCAAGCCATAATGCCGTAATTTCACAGCTAATATGGCGTGATCGGCGACATCAAACGCCTTCGACAGGTCGCAGCAAAGGAGCGCCACGTGCTGCTTCTTCTCTCGGGCCTGCAGTATTTGACGTATCACTTCCCGCGTCAGGGACGTGGTGGACCGGCCTTCGCGATACGCGTATTGCCGATCTGACAATCCATCCGTTGACACAAGGAAGTCCACTAGGCGATTGCTCAGACCATTTTCAAAAATTTTCGCTATCGCAGGTATAATAGACACAGGTCTGTAGCTATCTATATTTTCGCGTTTTCCTTTACCCTTATATAGCGGTGACACTTTACTTATCTTGATCGCTTCCGGATACGATCCTTCCCGAATGCACCTATTAAAACATTCAGCCAGTATATGGGCTAATGAACCAATAACTGACCTAATCAATTTCATTGACACTCCGTAGACGTCTTTTGAGGTCTTCGCCGGTATTCGTGTGGTCACGATACGAAAGACCTCGTCCGCTAAACCGCAGAAACCGCAGAGAGCGGTCCGCGGGCGCCCGCGCCGCTCGCAGCGCCTCGCACGCGCGCGCGACGTCGGCGCGGGCGCCCGCACGCGGCCGCCGCCCCCAGGAACCGCTGGTTCATCGCCTGAACGATGTCTCCTTCGTTTCGAACCGAGTTCCGTCGAAGTTACGTACAATGTCTGCAAAATCGTGAAATGGAACGTTGTTCTTACCCTTTTTTTTGTTAACAATCGCCCACATAGTTTTCGAGGCATTGTCCCCGTTTTGAAGTACGTGAGAGTAATGTATGGCCTTACTGCTTTTTACTAGTCGGGCATAATGCTCCGTCATCTCGCTAATTAATATTTGAATACAATTACTGTTGTCCTTAGTAGAATTCGCAATTTCAATAATGTCAAATAATAGTGATTTGTAATTCTTAACATCAGGAGTCACCCATGATGAGTCATTGTTTTATTATTAGAATAGATTCTCCGAAGAGGAAAGCATATTTCATATTTATTTTTACTATATTGACTATTGACGAAACAAGTTCCCCAGCGCTTTTTCTCAAAAATATGCGCGTCCCAGTCGACGCTCTCTATAGCCATCATAAAATTGGCATGGTTTGCCCTTGAGAAATTTCTCCCGAATTGTGGTTCCCGTGTCCGGCAGCGACTTTCGACCTTCAGTTCGCACCTCACCGCGACATGGTCGCTGAGGTTGGTGGCGACGGCCGCGACAGCCACCGCCTCCGCGCTTAAGTTCGAATAGACGTGGTCGATGCTCGAGCTACAGGACTCAGTAATGCGAGTCGGGAAGTCGACTTCATTTTTCATATTATAGTCCGATAACAACTTATTTAATCGTTTTGAGTAACAGTTTGGAAGTCCCAAAGTATTTATGTTCATATCGCCCACTATGACACAATCGATCCCCAGTTCGCTGATCTTATCGAGCAGACGTTCTAAATTGTCAATAAATATACTCGCGCTAATTAAGTTTGTCCTATATATACATACAACGGTTACGTCATAGTCCACTAAATCTATCGCAGAAATTTCAAGATACTGTTCACTCGAAAGTGTCGTTAACAATTTATTTTCTGTGCAGTTTGTACCGTTGCTAGTGTATATACACGACCCGCCGTGCTGTGCGAGCTTTCGGCAGTAGTACGAAGCTAACTTAAAACCGTCAATTTGTATACATTTTAATTTATCCTCAGTTAGCCAGTGCTCCGACATGGCTAGAACCTCGCATTTACACTCGTCTTGTAATAAAACTTCTAACTTACGAGTTTTATTGTCTGATGAAATACACCTGATATTTTGGTGAATAATGCAAACAGAATTATTACAAGTAGTCGTAGGCACATTATCTTTCCTGTTGAAAATCGCAGACTGAGCATTTAGTTTGCGTGCAACGTGCGCGCGCGGCGCGCCGCCGCCGGCGGCCGGCCGGGCCGGCGCTACTGAGCCCCGGCGCCGGTCGCAGCCGAGGCGCGCGCTCGAAAATTCCAATGACTCACTCGAATGCCGGTGGGCCATGAAGTCGGACAGCTAATGCGCTCGTAGTGACTTTCCGGTGCTCCGACTATAAATACAGCGTGCCAATTCGACTTTGTTTGTCTTTTTTCTACATAGTATTTGTCACACTGATGCAGTCTGTTGAGATAGTCCAACACATTTTGTTCGGTTGTGTCCGGGTTAAACTGCCAGGCTTGTACATATTTGAACCTTTCCACAACTTGGAGAACATCATCAATTTTCCCTGTGCCCGTGATTACCTCACGGCGATTTTTGGGTGTTTTTTAGTCGCCTTTTTTTCCCTTACCATCGGGTCTTTATGTGTCCGACAAATCTCGTCATCATCGGTTGTGACGACCGCGAGATTCGTGGCCACACTCGAAGTCAGTTTCGTTGGAGCGATGGTTTTGGTGACATGTGTATTTTGTCGGTTCACCTCCGGCGTTTTAATTTGGTTGCATATCATCGACTGAGGTTTTGCAGCTTGTTTCTGTGCAACAACAGTATTCATCTTTTTGCTAGATAAAGCGGCGGTAGCTGCGGCACGCGCCGAGCGCACGGGTCTCTGCACCGGCGCCGGCGGCGCGGCCTGGGCCGGGGCCGGTGCCGGCGGCGCGGCCGGGGCCGAGGACGGCGGTGCCGGAGTCATTATAATAGGGGGGTACTTCATCTCGTCGTAAAACGTTGTTTGGCTTACCCTCTATTAGGTCCTTAATAATCTTAATTATCTCTTGAGATTGGTCCATTGTCGTGTTCTTGTTGGTGATCAAGGCTTCAATTGCACTGACTTTGTATGTTAGCTCGGAGACAGCCTTCATTATGTCGCGTAACGTCGGTTCCGCGGAGTTTGGTGCCATTTTACTAATTTTAATATAATAAAAACACCGGATCGTGTACTGTGCGTGCGAGCGCGCGCGTGAATATATAGTAGGGTTCTTTTCAGAGCCCTCCTGAGAAAGTATCACTCCTTTGCCAATTATTGTACCGCCAAATAGTGACGTTCCAACATTCCTGTTTCTTTTCGAAAGGCAATATTTCCATAGAAATTATTGGGCTAGAGATGAAATATCTCATATCTCCAGGTAACGAGCTCAGTGCAGTGCTAGGCAGTGATTTGGACTCTTCGTGTTCCAGTATTTGCGTAGCACTTAACTGTAGTGGACAGGCTTGTTGTTTACTATCAGGCGCATGCATGTCTTGCTCGTTTCATCACTCTAAATTATATAACAAGGGACAGACTAAAATCTCTATATATAAAAAATGTTATGTTGGTTTGTGTACGCTTCAAAAATTTGAAAAGTTCTGCACCGAACGAGCTGAAATTTTACAATGATATATAATCCGTATCAAAGCTTGTTTTTTTATCTAATTTTTGCATCACAATGTGCCACAGCGAAGCGTGGCAGGGTACAACTAGTAATTAATAAATTAATAATACGGTCGCGTTATACCCTTTGGGTACGGAACCCTAAAAACTGAAGTAACCTATCTGTACGGACAACCAGTCTTCACTGTCTCACTAACCCGTACTAAATCTGCACCCAGCATCATTATCCAGTGTTTATCTTCTATTTAACTGTTAACCGACTGTTTATCTCTCGATTAATGCAAGAACAAGCAATCTGCCGGTTTATTGATCAGCCGATCGAGTGGAATTATGCGTAATGATAAACCGGCGATTAGAGTAAGTGAATACCTCTGGTTACGTCTACTTTGCTTAATTATTGGCTAAGCGGCCCGCGCCCACTTCATCCAGGGCTGAAGTGATAACTTACTGTACTATTGCTTTTAGTGATGAGGTCGTTTTTTTTAAATATAATTCATTTAATTATACAATACAATAATAATAGTAGTTCTGTGCTCTGTGGTTCTATTCGAGCGACTCACGACAGGCGCCAAAAGCTATTTTGTTTTAAGGTTTTTCTTTGTTGTTATGTAACACACTTTTGTTAGCTTGATATATATGTATCTATGAATCTATGTATCTGTGTTATGGAATCTTTGAATGTGATTTTTATCACTATTTAAAACAATGTATGTACCTATCTATCGCTTTTATAGCTTATGCAGGTACGTATAGGTATCTAAATATTTGTCTTTGGGGAAAATGGAACCAACGACCCTCGCCTTCGCGGCCAGACATACCTACTACCAACTAAGTAGCGATGCCAGTCAGTAAGTAGATCAACCATGAAAGCTTGAATCGATATTTAATAAAATAAAATTCTGGTCAAGAATTCCTCAACGACCGCAATTGATTTAAAGCATTTAATAAATCTGAAACGAAGCCGAACTAACTGCAGTGGAATTTACGAGCGATATCTCCGATTCTCAGCGGCGGCTATAGAGCTATCAAGTTCAATTCCACAGAACAAGGTCGGCGGAATCTGAATACGAGTAAGAGCTCAACGGCGCTGTGAAACAATTGCAATGGGATCAATACAACAGATAATAAAGAAACCAGCGTTATTACGAGTACTAACATATTTATTAGCTAGTAATCGTCTTAGACTACAGGCCCGTGAACAAAATGAACCACCACGACCACGAGACCTATGTAGGATGATAGAACTATGCCGTCACTTGTAAGCTGCCCAAGAGAGTGCAGTTGAAGAGGGGGGTTGCAACCCTCGATCATTTCTCCTTGTCGCATGATTTTTGTACGGCGTTGCGGAATAATAGATAAGAAGAGATATTGAAACTATACAAATTATAAATTTTTATTTTTTAATTATTAGTTTGTCGGAAAAAATCGTGATTTTCCCACGATTTACAGAGTAAATTTTATTATTTGATTATGTACGGCATTGGTACAATACAGTTTTAATACATCTTCTAATACATTATTTCGCAATGCCGTGCAAAAATCATGCGACAAGGAGAAATGGTCGAGAGTTGCAACCCCCCCTCTTCAACTACCCTCAGTTGGACAGCTTACAAGTGACGGCGTAGTGCTCAATCTTATTACTTTATACCCTTCTATCATCCTACATAGGTCTCCTGGTGGTTCATTTGACCCATACTTTTTGTTCACTTACCTGCAGTCTGTCTGTAGTTTCATCCACGGAGTTCACTTTTTTTTAGTAAAGGGTGACGAGATGAGTAGGACCACATAACAGTACAGTGACACGTATCAATTGGAACATAAAGAGACCAAATCATTACCTAGCACCCCGCTGCGCTCTTCACCCAGAGACCTAAGACGTTATATCTCTAAGGCCTGTAATTGCCTTCAAACCGGAACACAGTAATGTTTGCACACTACTGCTTGGCGGTAGAATAACTGGCAAAGGTGTGGTACTTCCCCAGGCGGACTCTGCCAAGAGTCCTACCATTATTGAATTAATACTTCTTTCCCACGATAAAAAGTATCCTATGTGCAATTAGACAATAATAAATTATTACAGTTCAAACTGTAATCCATATTTCAACCAGATCTGTTCAGCTGATTATTACGTTATTGAGCAACAAACATCCAAAGTACCCAAACCCGTTTGGAATATATATAACTAAATTATATTCTGGAATAGCGCCTAGGGTTGGAATTGGTTGGTTAACGCCTGGAATAGTGGTTTTTATCGTGGAAACCGTTACTATGCAAGTGAAACCGCGGTATACTGCTAGTACTAACACATCTATTAACTAGTAGGCAGTGCTCTGTGGATTACCTAAGAAGTTCCAGCTAAGAGCAATTTCAGGGTTGATGATAACCATAATCATTTTTATTCATACAAAATATTACACGTCACAAGATTATATTGATAAAATTACACGAAATGTAATTAATTAAAAACAAATTATGTACCGGTAGAAACTATCAGTTTTATAAAATATTTTCGTACAAAAAATTAAACCGACTTCAAAACTACAAATAGACACTCAAAAGCGAAAAATAAACTAAAATCATTATTATGAGCGCTACTCACACATCTATTTGAAGTCGGTGCCAGCCAAATCGAACAGGTAGTGGATAGATACTACTTACCTGTGCCTACTAACCATGTGCCAACATAGCATCAATTTACTACCTAACTTTTTGCCCTCACTGGCACCGACTTCAAATAGATGAAGTGAGTAGCGCTTATAATAATGATTTTAGTTTATTTTTCGCTTTTGAGTGTCTATTTGTGGTTTTGAAGTCGGTGTAATTTTTTGTACGAAAATATTTTATTTTACCCTTTTTAGTGTACAAGAACAATATTAAAAAAATTTATTTACCACTAACCTTGGATTTGTTATCTGCATAACATTCTACTAGTCGAACCCTTTCATTTGATACCCATATTAAGGGAGTTGTGAAAAAAGAAATGTATTTCGGCATTTTGTGGTAGCGGCCATCTTGGATTTGAAATTTGTCACAGTGCAAAATATTCTATTAGTCAAGCCCTTTCGTTTGATACCCATATTGAGGTAGTAATGAAAAATATAATATACTTCGCCATTTTGTGGTGGCGGCCATTTTGGATTTGAAATTTGTTATAGTGATAGTATTCTACTAGTCAAGCCCTTTCATTTGATATCCATATTGTGGTAGGTTGTGAAGAAATATTTTGTCCGCCATTTTGTGGAGGCGGCCATATTGAATCGACATTAACCAGACATCGCTAATAACATCCGCTAGGGTATTAACCTTGAAATAAAAAAAAACGCATTTAAATCGGCCCATCCGTTTGAGCTCTACTACGGTGCCACAGCGGACAGACAGACACACAGACAGACAGACATCGACGTCACTTATAACACCCTTTTTTTTGGTCGTGGGTTAAAACAATTTTTCATTAAAGCATTTACACAATTTTGTATTGACAGGGTCGAACTTTTGTGAAAACTACAACTACGTCATCCAGAAAATAGTACCTACGCAAATTTTAGAGTTTTTGGTTCATAATTCAAAAACCACTTGACCGATTTCGATAAGATTTTTATGGAACCATTCGGAAAGCATACCTCTCCGAACACAAAAAGAAGTTCAGAGGTTCTCGAGAAATCAGGTAACATACAAAAAAAAAAACGAATTGATAACCTCCTCCTTTTTTTGGAAGTCGGTTAAAAAGAAATTAAAATGTCTGACAATTATCAACGTAATAATATACTTAATACATTTCTGTATAGGTAGGACTATTTGCAGATTCCGTCTGGTGTGCTACCATTCCTTTACTAATTATTCTATCGCCAAACAGTGTACGTTAAATTAGATGGCCAGCCTGGGTCTCCGCCACGATCTGGCCTGTAATAGTTAGCGCGATGTAAAACCACTAAATACTAATAAAACCTCTGTTACCATCCAATATTAAAAACGATTGGGACGTTATCTTAAGACCAAATATTAATGTCCAATACTCTTTTCAATGATTTTACAGGACACAGTGATAGATCAACTTATATCTCTGGGTCATCAGCGTTACGAACGGCTATGCAGTCATTTGGATTCTTCGAGTTAAAATTTATAAACAGATCAACTCTTTTTTACTCCAATTAAAAAACAAAACAACAAATTTTCAAACCCTTAATACCAATTAGTGACGTTATCGCAACTTTTTTATTCATTCAAAATACTCTGTAAAAAAAAATGTTATGTTGGTTTGTGTACGCTTCAAAAACTTAATCGATCGAGCTTCTGCACCGATCGAGCTGAAATTTTACAATGATATATTTATTTATAATCCGCATCACCGCTTGATACACCGGCGTGTAATATAGTACCCAAAAACTTGGTTGATGACAAACTTATATTTGCGTTTTGGGTTTTGGCGGGAAAAAAAATTTTTCGTGTTTTTATTTGGGAAGGTATACCGATAAATTTGTGTTTAATGGCGTCTACTTAAACCGGTCTTTATTTTGATATAACCCACATTAAAATTAGAGTTCATTTACATAGAAAAATCGTAAAATTAAAAAAAAAACAAAAATCAAAATTTATATCCGACGTATGGAAAAAAATAAAAAAAATATAACTTGTGCAATCGAATACAGTTTTTTTGGTGTTTCGAGTTTGTTATTTCGTATACAACACATTTAACCCATAAAACCCACTATCTCCCTTATAAATTATGAAAGTAATAGTTGTTAGACTACTTGAGAAATCGCGAAAAATTTTACTGAAGTGTCAAAAATGTTAGTTTACAATTTAAGTACATTAATTATAAATAAATGATACCGCTAGAAGCGGCTTGAAACGCTCTTGAGAGTAAATGGCTAGTAATGGGTAAAAGTAAGGCGCCACTTCATATGCCGAAGCATAAACACCGCACTTATGTAACCTGACACCCGTTTTCCCGCCAAATTTGTAAACGCGAAAAACGGCCAGTGTGTCAAGCGGATCAAGGCTTGTTTTTTTATCTAATTTTTGCATCACAATGTGCCACAGCGAAGCTAGTTCAAAATAAAATAGTGATATTTAACAGATGAACGGTACTCTGTTGCATTGGGAAGGCGTGTTGCTTCCCATCGTCCGCAAGTTTTGCTTGTTCTGTCATTCTACATATACTATATTTATATGAGTACATCGTACTTATCTCTATCACGCGTCAGCATGCCATCTGCGTAGCTGTGTTTCCAAAGTGCTCCACTTCTACAAATGGGAACCCATAACAATTCCGTAACAGCCTTTAAAACGTGAAATCATCTCCGATTTGTGAGCAAAACGTGTTTTTTATCTGTATCTTAGATTAAACAATTTTATAACCAGTAAAATAATCGTTAAACAGTGTAAAACTATCGTAAAATGTTTATCGACACTTTTCCGTCATAATGGACGGGAGACGGGAATAGTAAAATTACAAAATGGTTTTATGTTATACCAATGACACGGGTTTATGGGTTTCTGGCATATTAACAACAC
The DNA here is from genome assembly GCA_017562165.1 of Ectropis grisescens. NCBI lineage: Eukaryota > Metazoa > Arthropoda > Insecta > Lepidoptera > Geometridae > Ectropis > Ectropis grisescens. The sequence goes on along the minus strand of CM029770.1, from coordinate 2,491,602 downwards.
TTAAGTCTTTTGGCGAAATTTTTGAACTATATATTTTCTGACAAGAGGTATCTAGCATCAGACAATAATACGACTTTACTGCCGAGTGGAATCGTATAAAATTGTCTATTTAATATTTAAATTATTTCATCATCGCTATAATTGGTGTTTACATTACAAAAACAGATTTAAAACAAAAGGTGAAGCAATTTCTAATCGTAAACCATTTTTAACAGTTTTAAATATTCTGTGGTGGTGAAATACTCTTTAAATACGCCTGGTGGTGACTCTTTGAAGTTATGGCTGGTCTAGCCGGCAGAACGGCGACTGCCGATTCGCGAGCCGCGGGTTCAAACCCCACGTGCACCATGTCATGGTCATGTGCGTAATGCTAACTTAAAAACGGCGAAGGCAAACATCGTGAGGAAACCGTCATGTACTTAGAATGTTTCGAAGCCACCAACACGCACTGGGCCAGCGTGGTGGATTAGGGCCTTGACTCTCTCCTTGCGGGTGAAGGCCCCGAGTCCCAGCCGTGGGAACATTTAGTGGGCTGCATATAAGAACGCCTGGGACAGTAATAAACTTTTACTACTTATTTTACCGTCACTGTGTCACGCAGCTACTTGAACATGAAGAGTCTTCATCACTGTCTATCACCCTAAGATTACAGAATCTGTAATCTGAGCTATCAACCAGAACATAGTAGTTGGTATGTTAATATTAATGCTTAGCGATTAAATAATTGATTCCAGGTGTTTTTTACAAATATTCATATTACTCCAAAATATATTATATATGAGCTGAACTGAGGGAATATGTAGAATAGATAAAGATAACTTATACCATGCAATTAATAAACTAATATTAAGCCAAACTATGGCCTCTATTGAGAGGGTACAATGAAAAGTGAATGCCCTTCCACTGGAGTGAACAGAGTGTCAGAAAGTTAGATTAATTAACTAAGGCTAGCTAAAAGCTAAACCTGTTTAGACGTCACTCGTCCTACGTGTCCTCAAGCGCGCGACGCGATACGATAATATTTCATGTTAATTTTTCTTAATCTCAATTATTTAACCTCATCATCATCATCATCAGCCGCAAGACGTCCACTGCTGAACATAGGCCTCCCCCCTAGATTTCCACAACGAACGGTCCTGCGCAACCTGCAACCAGCGGTTTCCAGCGACCTTTATGAGGTCATCTGTCCATCTAGTGGGAGGCCGTCCAACACTGCGTCTTCCGGTACGTGGTCGCCACTCGAGAACCTTTCTTCCCCATCGGTTGTCGGTTCTGCGAGCGATGTGGCCTGCCCATTGCCACTTCAGCTTGCTTACTCTTTGAGCTATGTCGGCCACTTTCGTTCTTTTGCGAATATCTTCATTTGCAAAGATATTTCGCCACGGAAACACGTCACGGACGGATTATTTAACCTATTCATCTGAAATTCAGACACCCGCCCCTCTACCACCTAACTAAATCAAATACATATACAAAAATCTTTATTGCTGTTTGCAGGGAAGATAAGGTGATACAAAATATTTTAATAGTTGACCCATACAAACTGGCCTCTTCTTCTAAAGGCATGCAATATGTCTGGCAACACAGTTTCCATTGGTCTGAATTTATACAATGATAATAATAGCCAGCTGATAAAGTCTTCTTCTTCTTTTTTCATTTTTAGCTTTTAAAGCGTCCACACACGAGTCCTAAAATCAGAGGAAATGACGTAAAAGTAGTGGGGGCGGAGCCTACATCGAACCATAAATCACCAATCGTATCCTACATCGCACCATATGATTGGTGATTTATGTTACGATGTAGGCTCCGCCCCACTACTTTTTACGTCATTTCATCTGATTTTAGGACTCGTGTGTGGACGCTTTTAATCGGTCGTATCATATTATATGTCATCTGATTCATTGTCTATTAATTTCTGGCTTCTATCCAGTTGTGCTAGGTAAGTGTAATATGTTGGTGAGCACAATTACGCCATCGTCTTGTGCTTCAGCAGGATACTGTTATGGACTTAGACAAAATCTTGCAAATCGGCTATGGCTTTGCTATTGCGGTCTCTATCATTTCAAGCGGAAAGAAAAGAGATAAATATCAAAGCTAAGACATTTTTCGTTCGGCGGTAGACCCCCCAGTATCTCATCCCGCTAATATTATAAACTAGGAGCGTCCCGCGGTTTTACCCGCGTATTTCCTGTTCCCGTTATTTTCCCGGGATAAAAAGAGAAATATATAGTCTGGAAAAACACATAGGCTATTTGTTTTTCAAATAGAACTATACTCTAACTGTGTTCCAATTTCAACTCGATCCGTGCATACGTTACGACATGATAGAACAACAAACATCTATATATCCAAACATCGAAACATTGACATTTACAATATTAGACTAGCATTAAATATATCTAGTAGGTTTGTTAATTTTACCAAAAATTTTACACGTGTATTTAGTGATAAAATTTTAAATTTAGATACTCATATCAAAAAAATGTACTTGTGACTTCAAATCACGCTAAAAGTTTAAACAAATCGTAAACAAACCTGGTTCTCAGAAAAAGAAGCTCCGACAACGAAACAAGGTTGTTTTGCAAGACAACTAGGCTAGTTAACTAGTAGTTTTATAAAAAATATACAATTTACAAGTTACAGGAGGTAAAAATAACAAAAATACTGTTCAATTGCCTGGAAGATACTACTTTTAGCAATAAAATCGCCATTTACTACTCTAGCTATAACGACATGGTATTTTGTACTGCAGAAAGTGCTCGGGTTTATATTTACGTAAAACATACCGAGACTTAAGTCATTATCTCGCTTGAGTCGCATCATATAGCTTTGCCGAAATAGCTTTCTGCTGAAACAGCAGCATTGCAGCGGTCTAGACTGCCCGGTGTTTAGTGAATACCCCCCGCCTCCTAGAGTGAGATGATTGTACAATTTGCAGTAATGCTCGAAGGATTTTAAATAAACCTCGCAGAATATGGACCCTAGGAAGTGTATTTATTTTGCAAGAATGTTTACGTATATTAATAAATAATTTTCAAAAGAGCTGTGCAACTCTTTTGAAAATTATTTATTAATTAGTTGCAGCGAATGGATAGTGGAAGCGAAGTAGAAATGAATATATTAAGAGAAGCACAAGATCTAGTACCTACTCATCGAGTACGGTATGTGAGTATAGTAATCTTAGTAATATTATATACTTATACGAAAGTTTCGATGTTTGTTGCTCAATCACGTCGGAACGTCAAGTAGGCTACTTTTTAACACGGGAAAATAACAATAACAATACAAAATTTTTCTTTCACAAAGTATCTGACTATCAAACAGACTAACAACACATAAAAAGCAAAGCTTGTACTATAGGAGCTAGATACCTGATAATATAATACGTAAGTGCATAATATTTTAAATAAATACACGGGTAACTCACGATTGATATAGTCAGTCCAGTCTGACTCAAGTTTCGAGAGTGCGCGCGCGTGTTCGCAGCTTGTTTAGCCACTGTCTACGAGTAATAACCACGTTTGCAAAATGTGTAACAATCACGTTAGTTTTCATACTAAAAAAAGTAAATAATAGTAACACATAGTACAAGACAAAAAATATTTTGTTTTCATTTTTCAAACAAATATTTGGTCAAACAAATCTAGGTTAGGTTACTCTTTCCTACGAAAGGTAATGAATGAATCTGAACGAAATTTGGTACTCAGATAGATAGATATGGAATAATAGCCCGGCTACTTTTTATTCCGAGAACGGAAACTGCACGAGTAAAACCAAGGGACACTCCTAGTATATCTCCTTTTCCTAGTATATGTCGGTTATTTAATCAAGCACAGGAACGTGCTCCGTAACAAAAACCAAAGCATTTAAATTCACCAGCAGCTTATCAAAAGCTGCGCCTGCGCATTCCGCGCCAACTATCGCGCGGGCATTCTTCGGATGCACTAAATCTAGGCTTGCATTCTTCAGACCTAGGTTACTATTTATTCAGTCATGCCATCCGATAATAGAGCTACTGCAGTATTACACACATTAAGCGGTTAATTTGTTTCAGAATGTTTTAGTACTTGTATATAGTCAACTCTTAGACTAGTTGGTCGCTATGTATGGTTGTGTACTGTTTATAGGCTGAAAATAACTAAGGATAGGGAAAATAGTTTTAATTAAAATAACCGCAATTTAATAATTTGATAAGATCAAGGCAATAGCAGGCAGGGGAAGAGTAAACTTATAACAGTCAAAAAAAATGTTATTATTAATGCAATGTTAGCTTCTCTGTCCTTCTCTCGTAAACTGTGATCTATTATGCATGCAACTGTGACGAAATATCCGAAGAATTGATCTAATGTATTATATATATCGCGATGAATCGCATATATAAAAACTTTTATCGTCGTATTCTTTTGAAAAACATGCAATTTAGATATTTCGTATAATTTGGTTACGGTTTTTGATAGCTTGAAACTTAGGATAGTTTTTATTTCAATGAATAGTCTTTACCTATATGACAATATTCGAGCGAAGCCGAAGCAGTCCGCTAGTTAAATTTACATTTTTATGCTTAGGTGAACTTATATTTATTTTATTGTTTAGTTGATTTGCACGGTTGGCTAGAAAAAATAGTTCTAAGTGATAAGGTTACTTTATTGCAATGTCTAGATTATATTAATTATTATAATGATATATATTATACAATTATACGTTCTTAAGTATATTTTTGTGGCTTTTAATACAGAGTTGTCTTATCTTATTACTTCATTAAACTATATATACTCGTATTTGCATCAGATTTAATTATTATCATTAAATTTTCATCAGCTTTTATCCAACTCATCATGGTTACATTAAACATACAAATACAAAAATCTTTATTGCTGTTTGCAAGTAAGTTAAAGTGATACAAAACATTTTAAAAGTTGACCCATACAAACTGGCGTCTTCTTCTAGAGGCATGCAATATGTCTGGCAACGCAGTTTCCATTGGTCTGAATTTATACAATGATAATAATATTCAGCTGATAAAGTATTTTTCTTCTTTTTTCATTTTTTATTAAGAATAAAGAATAGAGAGTGTGTTTTTTGTTTTTAAATTATGACATTGTATCATTTTAAGCTTTTAAAATAAAATGTCACTAACTGTACTTCAATTTGACAGTTTCATTTCTGGCATACTAGAAGAATAAGTACATTTCAAAAACCAGTTATTATGGGAAAAGGTCATTTTAAAATTTGTTAATTACGGTTTTAGTACAATGTAACATTCAGTCTAAATAGACCGCATCTTTTTCTTGGTAGTCGTTTAATGGCCCGCTATTCCTATTTATGGCTATTTCTTCCAGAACCTGGTAACGAAAAACTTACCCTACATAAACCAAGTATGTATTTGAAGTAGTACCTAATATCTAGCAGATTAGTGTTGTACCGTAGTGCGTCCGAGTCACGATACGCTAAGTGGCCGGGCCGGTTTGTCCCAGCCCTATCACTCGATGCGGACAAGATACCGGCTATTGAGATTGGTATAATCGACCACATTGTCAGTAGCAGCTTTCAGATAATGCTTTCATCGCACTAGTATAATTTAATTGTAGGACCGGCACTGAGACAAATAAATACTGGTATTTATAGATTAGAAAAACATCGGGAAAAATACCTTTTATGTAATTAAATTTTTTGCAAAAAATGAAAACCATTGAAGCAGCAGAGAGGGATGTGCGCGTTAGATGCTTTTTGAAATGGTAAAATCATCAATGGAATGAGTTCGCGTCATCAACATGGGTAATAGGTATACGTAGGTTACACTACCTATAAGTTTTGCGTAACTTAAAAAAAACAACATGCTTTAACCAAAATATTATGTTTACTTTTCAAAATACTTTCCTTTACATATTAATCGGGGTTATGCGCAGGACGGGTGACGATTTGTACGTTTTCGAAAGCAAAAAATGTCTGTTTTGTTGGCCGTGTGTGAAGAAGCGTTGTTATGATGTAGTAGGACAACTCGGCTTGTGGTCGTCTTTTGCGAACTTTTTCTAACATCCTGGGTAAACAAATGGTAGAACACCACTCGGCATTAACACTCCTTTGATCTTCAAGTGTAATCGTATAGATGGGCCTCGTAGCTGAGAAAAAACGCGATCATTTTGTTACCAACGTTTCTGACCTGCTTTTCTTTTGTTGTCCTGACAATAATCATCTTTAAACACCCATTCACAAGATTGCTGTTTTATTTCGGGTTCAAAACAATAAATCTACCTTTCGTCTCCTGTGACAATGTCATAAACAGCATTAAAATGTCCATGATCGTACTTAAGTAGCATCTGTGTGCACCTTTCCACGCGAGCCCGCTTCTGCTCCGCTGTCAGTTCATGAGGGATCCAACGACAACAAAGTTTTCGAGCTTTCAACCCCCAATAGTCTTTGTCTAACTGTCTCATACGTAATCAATAAGCCGCTTAACAGTAGCCACATTAGTTTCGTTGATTCGTTGAAGGCAGCGCTTCACGAAATTCGTCATGTAATGAAACTCGTCCGTTCTTAAATTCAGCAAACTATCGCCTCACGGTGCTCAAACAAGGTGCTTCTCTTCCAATAGCATTTTGAAGTCGAGCGGCACAGTCTCGCCGAGAGAGAGAACTTTTAAAATCATAAAAAATCATCGCTCTAAAATGTTTTTCCGTTTTCGTTGCGTACATAGAACTTTGATCAGTGATAAAAGACAATTGACAAATGATTTCCCGCCAATTATTGTTTTTATTACTAAAAAGGTTGCAACGTTTCAGAAAATATAACATTCGAAAATCAAATACTTCCGATTAGCTATAAGTGCAAAACTTTTAGTGTGCCCCATGTATATAATTTGTACATATACTTATAGTAGTATTATACTTATCTGTAGATATACAGGAGAAGTATTGTATAACATTATGCATCCAGTTTAATACTACGAGTATAATTTAATATTAAGATTTCACTTCTATCGTTGTTTTATTCTTATTATTAATACTATTGTAGTTCCCTAAACTATCAAGGCATACTGTCAACAGTGTTATTTTAATCTGGAATTGATTTTGAAACCGTTGGGCGCCCAAGACACAAGCTTTGCCTAGTTTGGGGCCCTCCGATACGTCTACTTATAATATTTATTCAAATTTATGTAACCTTGGCCATGTATTGTAGAATTGTGCTGTACTGTATTTTTTGAAATAAACAATAAACTTCTATCGTCAGTCTCTATGGCTGCCAATTTTTGATTCCTCTACAGATACCTCATTTGAATCAAACAAATTGTAAACAAACTTCTCATAGATTCCGTTCTGCCAACATGAATACACACTCAACGCAATATTATTGTGCTGGACCGCTAAGTCGCCTTATCCGCCGAGACATTAATATCGATTTTATACACTTTCGCGGGATCAGTTAGTTTGTTTGTATGGCTAGTTTGTATTAGAGTCGCACCTGGCACTATTTATCTTTCTAATGCGACAGTCGGACTGCCGCTAATGCAGCGTACAGATGGAGCGAGTGTAACAGAACTCGGCGTTGCAAGTTGCTTTGATACTAGTTTAGTAGTGGTAGAACTCTTTGCAGAGTCCGCCTGGGCCGCCGCCGCCTTTGGCAGTTATTCTACCGCCAAGCAGTAATGTGTAAACATTACTGTGTTCCGGTTTGAGGGGCAAAGTTTCCAGTGAAATTACAGAGCATAGAGATAAAACTTCTTAAATCTCTGGGTGACGAGGGCAGTGCAGTGCAGGGCAAGCGTATTGCTTACCACCAGGCACATGTCCTGCTCGTCTCGTCACTTTATAAGATAACAAAATTGGTAGTCATAGGAACTGCCGATAGAATTGAAAACTTTTAACTCAGAATTTGATAGCTTTAGAAAGTACGCGGGTGAAACCGGAGGGCGTGGCCATGAGCATGACTATCTAGAAATGCATCAGCACCGGTCGTTTTAGTCATCTCTAGAGGTATTGAATTAATTATACCTACAACATTATTTTGGAATCAAAAATAAAGTAATTTTATTCCAATGTAGTAGTAAAATAGTATTTATAATAAAATAGTAGTTTAATAAATTTCTAAATCAACATTAACAGCCAACTCCAATTGCACAAACTATATAAAATTCACAGTTATATTTGTGTAATTAGTAGGTACTATCCAATTAATAATTTTCTTGGTATCTCGCAAATGGTTAAATTAGTACCATTAACTATCAAGTGCTCTCAAAGTATTTATCACTTTTTCTGTAACAAGTATCGTAAGTAAAAAAACTTAACTGTTTTAATAGACAACACAAGGTGTATTAATTTAAACAATTACATTTTAAATCGGTAACCCACACATTAACTATCAAATAACTGCGTTCTCGATTTATTTATTTATTTATTATTCCCACACACTATCAAACCACTGAATTTAAATAATTGTTGTTTCTAGGCCCACATAGTTTGGAATGTAATACAGTTTTGTACAGTATACTCTTATGTTATAGTTTATATTTATTACATTCTGTTTTGTGTGCTCATTGAATTAATAAATAAATAAATAAACATTCCAGCTACTTGCCTCAAGTAACTGCACCTCTTGATGCTACACTTTATGCGGTTATTTTGAAACGTCCTGAGCCTGACATAAATTGAATATGAAATGGTGTGGATTTCATAGACGTGACAAACTGCGCATCTGTTCATGTGATTTTCATTTTGTAATCCTACCATTAACTGTGAATGAAAGACTTCACAAAGCCTGTGGAGTTCACTGAAGAGAGGAGTTTATATAAGAATACTCTGTTGAAGAAAAACCGTGGGGGGCTAGTAATAGGATATCATGGGAGAGGTTCACCAGAACGGCGTAAGATGACTGGTGGTAGTGATAAACTTTAAATATAATTCAGCTTCAGCTATTTTAGGGGCTAGGCGATAATGAGTTTGTAAATAAAGTGTCGATTTATTTATTTTTTACATATTTTTGTAACAATATTAGTAACATACTCGTAGTTATATTCTATCCTACAAATACTATATGTGATCTTTGTTGCTGAACTAGGTACATTAAAACGGCTAAATGAATCGAGTTGAAATCGAGAACGCAGTTATATTATAGTTTCTAATAGCACATAGGCTATTTTGTATTGAAACGAAGGAAGGTATCGAAACCGCTTCGTTTCGGAGGAAAAAGAAGTAAAGGAAAATAAAGGGAACAGCAATGCGCAAGTAAATACGCTAGGCGCTGCTAGTTCAAGTGTTTGTGTGGCGAATTTATTACCTCTACAAAACCAAGGCCAAAAAGTCGTAGAATGACATTTCTGTATGATAACTCTATGTTCAGTAAACAAAAAGTACAATAATGTGGGACACCGCAGAGAGTAACTACAATATCAGTTACTCTATAGAAATTTCCACGTTGTTCAGTTTGTTTTTCCGAATATATCCCTATCTCATATTATTACAAGTATTTCGTTCTTGATCATCAACATCAGCTTAATCCGCAGAGAAAAATATACCTCTTCCATGTCTTCCCAGACAAGCTCAGGTCAATATAATATTTACATCCAATTTCTGCTGTCTTACGTATATCGTAACTTCATCTAGTCTCCACTTAATAAAACTTCTACCAATAGTAAAGCAATACGAAAAATTGCATGACTAAAAAAAAACTTGTCAATAAACGTAGCATAGAATTTGCAGTAAGCAGTGATGGGAGTTTACAACAGCAAGTAACATTACAAGAGTACTTGGCTCATCAACTGGCGTGTGTGTAAGAACCTTAAACCAGTGTTAACCAACAAAGTAATCGGTAAGTATTCAAGAGCCCAAAAATGGATGTCCAGATGATGTTGGTTCTTTGATTTGTGCTTGATCTGACGCGTGTTTACTGTGGTTGTGTCATAAACATTAGCGGTATACGCTAGTAGATGTTATTCACATCACAGCGTAGGTAAGGTTTATTGTCATACGTTTTTGCTCCTTGTACAGACAAACCGACCGAAATACTTTATTTTGTTGTACCAGAAAAATTATACTTAAAAGAATCTTATCGTCGACATGTTGGGAACACACGTACACCTTTTGGGTAGCTACACTTTTGCCAAGCTCCAAGTGCAACTCAGCAGTTCGAATGTGAGGCGTTTACATCACTACCTAAAGGTAGCGGTTCACCCGGAAACCGCGACACGAGACCGCGACGCGAGACCGAGACCGAGACCGGAGACCGCGACAGGCACTTGACACTATGGAATTGTATGGGCGCCAGTTCGCGCCGAGACCGCGACAGGAGACCGAGACACATCTCGGCGCGAACTGGCGCCTATACAATTCTATAGAGTCATGTGCCTGTCGCGGTCTCCGGTCGCGGTCTAGCGTCGCGGTCTCGTGTCGCGGTCTCAGCGCGAACTTGTACCTTAACATTGCACAACACTTGTCACGAGAGATTTAAGATTTATCTCTTTGCTCTTTTATTGTTCTGGAAACATTATCCTTTAAATCGGAAACTAGCAATTTCACGCTTCAACGTCGTTTAACATCAGGCGGGCAAACCTATAACTTATCTTTAAAATAAGATACCAAATGAGGTACCTAAGCTAATACCAGCAACACGTTTCCACACCACGGTACAGCAGTTTCGCAAACCGATCACAAATGTAATTCCCACTCTCTAATATGTTGTGAGCGGAGCTTAGAGAACTTCGCTTCATTATGATAAGCGCTAAGTAAAAGGTCTGGGCGTGTCCGTGCTTCACGTAGTCAGTTACTGCGACACGGATTACCATGAACTTGATCAGGGTATATTTTTTTTTAAGATAAAAGTTCAAAGTTATTTATTTGTAAAAATAAGATTTACACGTCAAATAAAATAATATGTATAAAAATTAATGAGTACATAAAAATGAAATGTCAGCTTAAAATAAACATTGGACTCATAGAGTAAACATATATAGCCCGATTTTAGTTCTTGCTATTTATTAACTCATCAATGGAATAAAACGTAACGAGACAATATATATATAAATCAAGAGTAACGAGACGAGTAGGACATGTGCCTGATGGTAAGCAACATGCCTACCACATAACAGCACAGTGACTCAGCTATCAGAACATGAAGAGTCCAAATCATCACCTAGCACTGCGCTCGCCACCCACAGATATAAGTATAATAAAATCCTACTAAAATATAAATGTCAATGTTTGGATATTGGGATGCTTGGATGATTGCTGTTCAGACACGTCGTAACGCATGAAGAAATCGAGCTGAGATTTGGAAAACTGTAATTTCATAGTCTGGAAGGACACACATACCTACTTTTTAATGGGGACTGCTTAATAGGCGCTGCTAGTATAGGTGAATATTGTTTATTCGATTTATATTTAAGAATGTTTGGCATAAATAAACTCCAATACAACTGGGCAAAAAAAAAAATGACCAATAAAATACTACATTAATCCTGTGTCTAGTTTAGTATTTGCCGATTTCTATTCAATAAACTGTAAACGAGTCTATGTAGAAAATAAAATAAAACATAATATCAGGTCCAGTTTTAACAACGTTTGATTGAAGCCGTGTCTTAACATTCAGCCACTTAGCGGCTTACGTGGGGAAGTCTGCTCGACCCGTGTAATCATCTCTGGGCGTCTACGAGCTGCGCGTGCGCTGGTTAGGACCACCTTTTACTTATACCGCTGCTACTAAGACGATTACTTCATTTATTTATTTTAGATATTACTTGGTTTCGCCTATAAATTTTAATTTCTTTAGGTATAGCACGCTTTATATTGGATCACATTATCGTTTTCTATTAATCTATTTGTGGTCAAAGCCCTTATTTCGACATAAAAACCACAGTACTTTTGTATATTTTTGTTATGTTTACAAATAAGACATTATAAATAAGAGCCCATATTTCAATTGTCATTAAAATCGGTGCGGGGATTCTCGAGAAAACAGGTAAGGTACATAAAAAAATGTGGTCGAATTGATATCCTCCTCCTTTGGAAGTCTGTTAAGAAAGGCTTTGGTTGAGATTTTTTTTCAGGAATCTCTCGTCGATTGAGATAATAGAATCTGCACTCTTCCATCGTCTATTTGCTTGTCTGATGGCAGTGGCAGTGTTCGCGGCGTGTATTTATCGGCATTTAACCACATTCCAGCGAAGCCTCCGCTTAGTGGAGCGACTCACTAAATAAATACGTCAGACGCTGATTTATTGGAACTGGATGGAGTTGTTGCACCGAAAGGGCAGATTGTATCATTATACCCCGTTTAGTTGAGTGGAACGTGAGTGGAACCTTTCTAAAGGGTGGTAACACACAAACAGAGACCGAAAATAAAACCTGGTGCTGAAACTAAGAAAATTATTCAGCATCCGAAAAAGAATTTGTTTTTTAATAGGTGACACTTCGATTTGTAAAATATTACTTGAGAATGGATGTAACCTCATCCACATGTAAGGACACATTTTTATACATGTTTAACCTCACTCTCATTGAAGACCCTTACTGAATTAAGAAATGTCTCCTAATGTTATTTGTTATTTTTTTTATGTTTGTTTGTTATTAAAACCCACAAACAACGGCCTCCATAACGCAGGGTGGATGACATGAGACAACGTATTCTATAAAGAATCTTCAGTATTTTAACCCCCTACCAAAAAACGGGTGTCTGTCTGCGTGTCTGTATGTGGCACTGTCGAGCTGAAATGGATGGGCCAATTTCGATGCGGTTTTTTTATTTGAAGGTTAATTTCCGTGCGGATCTTCTTAGCTATGTTTAGTAAATATCGATTCAAGATATCCGCCTCCACAAATTGGCGGACAACATATTTCTTCACCACCTACCTCAATAAGGGTATCAAATGAAAGGGCTTGACTAGTACATAGAATGTTGTACGAATTACAAATCCGAAGTAGTCGGGGGTTAATCAAAATTTTTAAATTATTGTTTTAGGCAGTAAATTCCCTTAAGTCCACGTTCGTAACTGATTTTTGATAACCAGATACGAACATGGAATTTTTTTCTTGCTTAATAACCAGTTATAAGAACGGAATATACTTGCCACGAAAACGGCAAGTATATTCCATGTTTCATAAACAGCTACGAAAATGGTGTTTTTTCTGTTTCATGACTGGTTATCAAAACAGAATTATATATCTGTTTTGCATACGAGTATCTAGTGGTGACATGTTGGGAATTGTCGTTTACAAGGGTAAACGAGGAAATATCCTGCCTCCTTTTACCAAAACCACATTCGGCAAGTATGTTCCGGTCTAATAACTGGTTGTCAAGCCAGAAAAAAAATCCATGTTCGTATTTGGTTATCAAAAATTGGTTACGAACGTGGACTAAAGGGTTAATTTATGAGCAACTCACACGATTGTGTTACAGTTATTCGTACTTTAGTCAGATTTACGAGTAAATTCCAACCGTACAGGCCTTTCTACCGTCTAACTAAATCGGCTATGGGTTTGCTATTAACAAGAACAAAATTAAAAATTTTGACTAACCACCGACTACCTCAGATTTGTTATCCGTACAACATTCTACTAGTCAAGCCCTTTCATTTGATACCCATATTAAGGGAGTTGTGAAAAAAGAAATGTATTTCGCCATTTTGTGGAAGCGGCCATCTTGTATTTTAAATTTGTCATAGTGCAATGTATTCTACTAGTCAAGCGCTTTCGTTTGATACCCATATTGAGGTAGTAGTGAAAAAAAAATATAATTCGCCATTTTGTGGTGGCAAGATGGCCATCTTGAATTAGATTTTTTTATAGTGTATAGTATTCTACTAGTCAAGCCCTTTCATTTGATATCCATATTGAGGTAGGTTGTGAAGAAATATTTTGTCCGCCATTTTGTGGCGGCGGCCATCTTGAATCGATATTAACCAAACATAGCTAAAAACATCCGCACGGATATTAACTTTCAAATAAAAAAAACCGCATCGAAATCGGCCCATACGTTTGAGCTCTACGGTGCCACAGACAGACATCGACGTCAAACTTATAACACCCCTTTTTTTGGTCGGGGGTTAAAAAAAAAGAGAAAGCAATATCAAAGCTAAGACAGTTTACTCATGCGGTAGACCCTTCGGTGGGAGCCAAATGAATGGCAGTCACGCACGCGTAGGCGATTTGAAAAAGGCTACCCGATAAGACTGAAACTTAAACCGGAAGGGATAGACAATATCACACGTGAGTTACCCATGAATTGATTTAATAAAAGAGTAAAATTCACTTTAGTTTTCATTACGAAGTCCAACCAGTACATAAAAATATTACTTTCGGTGTATCAACCACCTTATGTTGTCCGAGAGAAATATCCTAACTCGTCTAACAGATCTCAAACACCTTATTCAGTTGTGGTGTTTTGCAAATCCATTTCATTCTATGACTAGAAACACGAGTATGAAGAGTGTTATATCTTTGCTTATATTTATTGCACAAATAACAGATCTAAATACAAACGGAAAACTTAATGCGCAGTACATAGTACGCATTTTCTACTGGCTATCCGCTGTGTCGTACATAAATGGTAAGAAGGCAAAATTGAGTACGAATTTCCAAATTTATAAGTATGTCATACATACCTACATGTATTATTTATTGTCGTTACAATTCCACTTTCCTTAAAAATATTTTATGTCGGAAATCGAAGCGTATTTTTATCATGACTTTGTTAAAAAACCTCTCCTCTTGTTTTAATAAGAAGTTATTGAAATACAGATTGAACAATTTCGGACCTAATTTGGTGCCCTGTGGTAGACCAAAATTAAAATACTGAGTTCCAGTGGCGTCATCTCTAATTTCAACGTGACACCAAAGCGCCCAAAAAATTTAAAACGGTTATCTCCTCTGAAACCAATCAATGAAATAAGAATATGAGGAGTAGATGGCGATGGTGGATCTCATGCAGATCTAAAATAATCGATTTGGAAAGTCACTAAGACCAGCCGGCCGTTTCTAACCCTTATTATATCTCAACTCATAAATTTAGTATTCTCCAACATGCTATGTACTAGGCAAATCTCATTTGAAATTTGCTTTGTGCATAGAATAAATGATGCGATATGATTTGATAATCTAATATATAAAATTCTCGTGTCACAGTTTTTGTTGCCATACTCCTCCGAAACGGCTTGACCGATTTTGATGAATTTTTTTTTATACTTATCCAGTATCTATGAGAATCGGCCAACATCTATTTTTCATCCCCCTAAATGTTAGGGGTAGTCCACCCCTAAATTTTTTATTTTATTTTTTAGACAAAATTTTTAATTTCTATTATTTTATGATACAACATACAAAAATACATACAATGCTCAATTTTTACCATTCTACGATCAACCCTTATTTTTTAATAGCCATTTTAGTAATTTAATCATTTTTTCCTCTCCGGTCGAAAACTGATCAATCGTCATTTAATTAGTCATCCCCGCCAGTTGTGTGTGAATTGTCCACCAATTGTCCACCAGTTGTCTACAGGTGTCACTTCTGACCCAGTAAACAGCACGATAATTTGGGGATCAAAAGTAGTCTATAGCATATATATAGTTAGTACACGGTAATCTCGGGAACTATCGGACCGATTTAAAAAAATCATTCACCGTTCTTTCATATGTACGTAATCCTTGAATGATGTAGGTTACATATATGTACCACGGGCGAAGCCGGGGCGGGCCGCTAGTATCAAATAATCTTCTATCAAAACATCACGTACGCACTTGAAATCACGATCTGGAGTCAAGTGAACCGCGCGGCGCAGATCCAAACAATCTGTACAGAGCTGGTACAGACTTCATACAGTCTTTAAACTTACACAAACATATCTGGCCCACAAACGTGCGTCGCCACATATAATCTATTTACATCGGTAACAAAAAAAAAGCTGTTATAGGAACTATCTACTGAAAACTAATAATTTAGCTTTTTAATAAGCTTACATAATGTAGTTTTTGCTCAAATTCTGTGTGCTGTAATAAAGCAAAAAAAAAAAAAATTCGGAAAGCGGCTTTGACGATGACGCTGTTTCCTTGTTTTTTGTTCACCCAAATCGGAAAGCGGTAGGAGACGATGACGCGAGCTCCATTTAAAAAAAAAAAATATTTCAAACGTTTATTCAATTGTAGATACAATTTCTAAGTAGGTATTTTAAAATTAGTTTGGCAAAATCAAACAGAATCTAGTTTCTTAAATTAATAGGTACTAGTCATCGATATACTTAAAGAAACGAAGATGAGGTATGCCATAATCTAAAGACAACATCACGTGGCGAAAATTTGTTTGAAAAATTTGAAAATTGAATTGTCGAACGTACACAATTGTCAGCGAACGTACACAACTCCTTGTTGCGACTGAGACTAAATCAGGAGACGTCACCTGATTTTGTATCGCCATAGTAGAAGCGCGTTTGCCGCTTCTGCGTTTTTAAGAGATCGATGAGTACTATTTTTATATACTACTTTTTTAAAACAAGTATGTGTTTGATCGTAGCTTTTACAAGGATGAACCGATTTTGTTTCTATTTTTCGGCAGTGTGCTTCCTGTTTTCAATAAAAGACTAATATTTAGTTCCAATATTTGGCCGTAAGCAAAGATAAGGTTGTGGCGTGGAACAGTGTACAGTGGTGGTACAGTTCTATGTAAATAGTACGAAAGGGTACTTCCGTCGGCGGAGTCACGACTCACTCGCATTCCCGACTTTCTATTATCGCAACCGCGAACAGGCTCGCATGTGTGAACTTATAATCACCTTCAGACTACCTACTTCGTTTACGAAGTAAATACTTATTTTGCCGCATCACATACATAATTTTTCGTGAGCTGTGAATGAAGCTCATCGCCATAGTCGTAAGTGAATCATTCGTTCGGGTGAATTCGGCACCGCCGAATATGCCTGAGCGAGAAAAATAGTCGGCACCGTCTTCAAAAAAAGGAGGTTGTGAGAGTTGTGTGGGAGGAAGTGGAGGGTGTTTTTGTATCAAATCTTTGATCGGTTACTACAACATGGGCCATCATGGTGTCTAGTGTGATTGATACCAACGGTCACCACTGAAATAAACTTTGTTGTTTAATTATAGAATCTCCAATATATTTATTTTTATGTGCTTATTGCAAAGCCTACTAATGTATTCAAGTAAATTTAAAAATAAGGATGTTTCGATATTCGTTGCTCAATCAAGTCGTAATATATGAACGGATCAGGTTGAAATTTGGAATCCAGCTAAATTATAGCTATATAAAGGGAAATTAACGGAAACTTTATTTTATTTATATTTATTTATGTGGAGCCTATACGGTCCCAATGCTGGGCAAAGGACCTACCCTCCCTCCATTTGTTTCTGTCTTGAGTTAATGTTTTCCAGTCTTTTGAATAGCTATGAAGGTCATCCCGCCAGCGTATCTTTGGCCAAATTTTAACGGGAACTACGTTGGTCAAACCACGGGAGCTAGTTGCAAACAAATATATTCTTACGTATGGATGGATGTTAGGATAGACTGTACAGAGTTTTATAAAAAAAACTTAGATAAAACAATAGGCGTAGATATAATTTCAAAGTAATAGTTTCATAAATAAAAATGAGGTAATTGAATAGATAAGTAACGACCCGAAACAGTTTCGTGTCAGTAACACTGATAGTTGTAATTAGTTTGCAAATACAATGAGGTGTTAGTCGAAGGTTCCGTAGGATATTTTTACTCATACTCGTATCTTAACACCATCTTCTGATTTTACTCGTACTACACTACTCCACACATAATTTTTCATGAAAAGATTGTCGGAAGAAATCATGTTTACCGATATGGCCTCTAATTTTAGAATCTTCAAGTATTTTAGAGTATTCTTGTGTATTTTTTTTTATTTATCCGTAGACTCCGTTCGTCATGGTCCGTAGGGGTCCGTGATATGTGTCACTACAATTATCTTTTTTGACACATTTCTTTGAGAAGGAGAAGAGGAAAGTAGGGGGGAGTTGGGTACATTTAAAATCTAATTCTAGTGCTCGTCTGTAGAGCCGATCACTACCGGCTGGGAGTCTGCTAGCAATGGACTCGACAGAGGTTCTTTGCCTAATTGCCATTTGCCTAAACCGCCTCCTCCCGGCATTCTTGTGTATTCACTTCATTGTAAATAAACGGTGTCTCTATTTACATGTTTATTGTCTCTAGATACTACTAGCGCCCTGCGGTTTTACCCGCCACGTTAAAGTTCTCATAATTTGACCACAATAAAAATATGCTATTTCAGGAAAACATAACTGTATTCCAAATTTCAACCCAATCCGAATTGTCACCATTAAGCTTGAGGGAGATTTTAATGGATATATGGTTTATAGTAAACTAGCGGTGCCTCGGTGTTTTACTTGCTAGTACTACCGTATCCTATTCCCGTTATTTTCCTGTGAAAACCATTAAGCTTATATGCTTTTCCAGACCATAATGTAAATGTGTCTCAAATTTCACTCGATCCCTTCAGACGTTCCGATGTGGTTGAGCAACAAACATCTAAACATCCAAACTTTGGCATTTATAATTTAGTTTGGGGGCAGATGGTGTTGTATGTGAATTGTCCACCAATTATTAGTAGGATTAAAATATGTATTTTTTATTCAAGAATGCTAGCAACACGTTTCTAATATAGACTTCTTTGTAGGGTCGCATTTCCCACAAGGTATGAGTCTTCAAAAGCCGAATATACATTTTATTAATACGGCATAATAACAAGTTATATTTCCTGCCATCGACCTTGTTACAATGTGTCTAATGATCCATAGCGGCCTCCTGATATCACCACAAAAACCTGCCCAAAAAATCGCCTAGGCCAGCTTACCAGCATATGGCTAATTATGGGTGGATGATGTCAACCACTCCAGTACAGCTTAGCAAAAAACCTTGAAATGGCTGTTAAAAAGTTTTACTTGTCAATGTTAAACTTAAGTCTAAGGACAACTATAATAATATGTTATGCTTTTTAATTTTAAAGATTGTTTTATTTGATTATTTGAATATATGTTTATTATTTGGACTACCAGGTTGTCGAACACTGCTGAAGGCTGTGTTTTCCTGTAGAAATAGCTCTCGAAAAATAAAAGATAGGTTTTGACATCAGATAAAGATCCTACAACTAGCACTGCACTGCGCTAGTTATGCAGAGATATAAGATGATTATTTTTATGCTCTGTAATTCCTTCGGAAACATTTGTCTTCAAACCGGAGTACAGTAATGTTTGAATATCACTGCTTGGTTGTAGAATAACTGGCATAGGTGCAGTATCCTAAGTGGACCTTACTACGAGACTACGACTACGACCTTCACCTCCTACGACGTGATTGAGCACTAAATATCAAAACTTTCGCATCAATAATGTTAGTAGAACTACTCATTTTTGCCAAGCTGTACAAATCTTAGAAGAAAATGAAATCTGATAATTAAGCGGTGTTGAAAACATGAAAACAAATATGTATCTTTATTACAATTAATGAACGCGTCGGATTTGTAGTTTTTGAATAAGGTTAAAATATTTGAGCACAAATTTATTGCATTGAATAAATTATCAACTGCTTATCTTAGATCTCTGGGTGACGAGTGCAGTGCAGTGCTAGGTAATGATTTGGACTCTTCATGTTCTAATAGCTGCGTGTCACTGTGCTGTTATGTGTCAGGCATGTTGCTTACCATCAGGCACATGTCCTGATCGTCTCGTCACTCTTTATTTAAAAAAAAAAATTCAACACTGAACTACGACTGCCAATTTTTTGTTGCTCTATTTTAGCACAAAACATCACAAGACGTATGTTTCGACGAAGAGGTCTAGACTCCACTTTCATCTAAAAAAGGTCATATATAAAGGTCATAGCCATGGAATGCGTTGCCTGGGGTGCGTGGCTCGGGAACCGCCACGTGGTGCACCGTGGGCATTGCATAACAACTTGCCTCGGTGGCATCTTTTTGTGTGATGGCGCGCTCTTCATCCCCTTGAGCAGTGCGTGTAGAGGCTGGGGAAAGGAACTGGAAGACTTGGAAAGGCCACTCGGCTGACATATTGGCCAAGTAAAATTCCTAAGTTGAAATGAGGGTCTTCCACGAGCATTCTGATTAGCAGAGTGCTCAGTGGAAGGATAAGAGCCGCGGTGCGGCCATAGAGGCGGAACCGTGGCTATCCCTAGCCGCGGTGAGGGCGGACCTGTCGCTGCCGACCACCTTCGCCGTGATGCTCGACAGAGAGAAGTTGTGTGAGTTAGAGGAACGAGAGTTGGAAGCCTCTGGCTCCTCCACTTGGCGGTAGAACGTGACGTGAACGTGATCACTTTCCAGACGGACTCTGGAATGAGTCCTATCACTTTCGTAGTGTGGTGAAGCTGATTTACAGATCTAACGTAGCCATAAAGAGCTTATTACCTACAGCACTCGTCACGTTTTCTGACGCTGAGATTTGATTGACAGTTCAAACAAGTCTAATTTTATTACCATTGGAATTAAACTTTTTGCAACACTAATTTTGATGGATGAATTTCATAGCGTAGCCGAATAAAAAATGATGAATAAAAACCCTAAAAAACTTAATGTTTCGCATGAGGTGTAAATATATGTTAAAAATATTAAAATAAATGCATCGCACCACGTTTCGGTCAATTAAGTAATAAATAAACATGTTTGTTACAATTATGCTACTAATACTAAAAATATATATATATTTTTTTTTAAATAAATAGTGACGAGACGATCAGGACATGTGCCTGATGGTAAGCAACATGCCTGACACATAACAGCACAGTGACACGCAGCTATTGGAACATGAAGAGTCCAAATCATTACCTAGCACTGCACTGCGCTCGTCACCCAGAGATCTAAGATCTTATATCTCTAAGCCCAGTAATTTCTCTGGAAACATTGCCCTTCAAACCGGAACACAGTAATGTTTGCACATTACTGCTTGGCGGTAGAATAACTGGCAAAGGTGTGGTACTTCCCCAGGCGGACTCTGCCAAGAGTCCTACCACTACTAAATAAACTAATACTAAATATTTACGTCTCAAGTTGTCGCCAGGTTTATGGTACTTTATTTAAGCACTAGCTGGTCGCCCCGGCTTTGCCCGTGGTTCATACATAGCTTATAGCACTTGAGAATCACATAAATATCCAACGGTGAAAGAATTTTTGACATGGGTCCAGCAGTTTCTGGGATTAGCGTGTTCAAACAAAAAAACCTCTGCAGCTACTGTAACTACTAATATTATAAAAATATTGATACTGTCCGTTCACGTCGCATTGATTTGTATCATGTTAGACATTTATCATTTTAAAGTTGCAGCGCAATCTAGAAAGCTTTACTTGTAAAAGATTTTGCTTATCGATCGTATTATCTTGTAGTATTGTCATCGTGGTATCTTGTATCGACCAACATAAGAAGTTTTACAGGAAGAATCAAAATAGGTAGATAATGTTTGCATGATCCAGATTTCAATGAAGTGTCAAAATCGCCTTATAAATTTAATACAACTTAGTAACTGAAGCCGGCACCGACAAAACTGTAAGTATAAACTAATATTCAAATAAAATATGTTTATAATTCCTTTGAAATTTGATTCACATTCAATTACATCAACACTTCGGTAGTGAATGCGTATAAATTGTTGGAAAGTGGTTACTTTGAAGTGAGTTTATGAATGGATCGAGTGGCCAGACAGATTTCAAAGAGCCGTGTTCGTTGCATTCACAAGTAGCCGTGTTACTTGCTGTTTATTCGTGGTTTTAGTAATGTGTACGTATAGCTCATAACTTGTAGTGCTCGCTGGGTACGGCAAGTGAAATATGGAATGTTTTCAGATTATATTCCATGTCCACTGTCCAGCCATGAAAAGACCGGCGTGGCGCTTGTACCAATGAACCAACATTTTTATGGCATTGCGTTGCTTTGCATTTCCGTTCAGTTTAATGAATTTTAAACTTTTTATACTTTCAGCTATGCTCTACCTACAAATGTTCACGGATAAAGTTACTAAGCTAAGTCAGTAAACTTCTGTAATTTCAGCGCTGGCGCCGAAAACTTCAGTACACGTTATCTAAAGCCGACTGCCTCTTCCCACCACCCTACACAAATAGAAAACTTCTTTATTTCGTTTCAAATTCAGAAGATACTCGTATCAATACAATAAACCATCAGCGTCATCATATGTTGGGCGACAGGATGATTACGATTACGATGAGGATTACTATGAGATTTCAGGAGAGACCAACGCAAGGAGAGCAATGCACAACGTAATTTTGTGTTAGTAGTGGATTAGTTCTGAATGAAGTTCTGAACGGTCCGGCGCCGGGTACCCTGGTCCCGGCAGACGGGCGGTCGGCGCGCGTGCGTGGGTGCTCGCCTCCCACGCGCGCTGAATCAACCGGCTTCAAGACCCAACATTCAAAACCAGACGCTTGCGATCACATACATAGCGGCCAGTTATGACATCGCTTGGATATTGTCATACAAAAACCAATCACCAAAATAAATACTATCCTATCCTATCTAACGGGGGGAAAAGCATTGACGAATCGTCCACTGGGTAAGGACACTGCAGGTGTTGGGCTTAATCACTAAAAATGATACCCCTACCAACCAAAACCTCCATAGATTTCTCCGGCATGGCAGTGGGTCATGTCATGGGGATCTTTATTTTATCCTTCGTATTGATCATGTTGTGATTGGAGCTGAGACGTAGAAACTGAGGCCGAAGGAAAGGAAAAAAATCGATGCACTGGAGATGTGGTGTAGGAGAGATATGCTGAGTATTCCGTGGACTGCTCACTGCACCAATTGATCGATCCTGAAAGAGCTTCACGTCAAATAAAGATTGTCATCGACTGTGCAAATACGAATACTGAAGTTCTTTGTGCACATGACCCGAAATGAAGACTGAATGGAGCGTGTCGTGTTGCAGGGTAGAGTGGAGGGAAAGAGACCCTGTGGTCGCTCTGCAACCAGGTGGACAGACCTCATCAAATCCTTTACTCAATCCACCATAGCTGACTGCTCCCACTATGCCTCCAATAGAGCCGAATGGAGACGCATATCAAGAGCCGTTATTCAACAGGACACACAGATAGCCACGACCACTCTGCCAAGAGTGCCCGACTGAGAAGATTGATCATGTGGTCTTTAAACTGTAGCCATTGTCTAAAAAGTTTTTCTTAAATTAATGTTAGGTTTAATTTATTTAAGTTAGAACTGAATCAAATATCATGTGATAAGATACGTGTGACTTTGAAAATGAACCTGTTCCGGGCTCGTCGGCCGTTTGTAGGCACGACGCGAATCGAACAGGTATTGTAGTGTCTAATATGCATGCCCATTTTATAGAAAAAGTTAGGTGACGTCATCTAATTACAGACCTAACTTGCTTCAAAGACAACATACTTCAGGTTTTTGTGGATTTTATGTTGATTGTATACGCTCCAACTGGTTTGTGTAACTTAATCTGATACGTTACAAAAATCACAAGTTTGTTATAAAATAAGGTACCTACATAAATGCTAACATCTATTTTTAATATGGCTGAAATACCACAGACGGGAACATGAATATACAAACGCAAATTTACAGATACCTAATGTTTTTTTTAATGACCCTCTGCAGTTTCAGTACCATGTCTTTACCAGTTCCTCTTCAGCCAAGAAAGTTTAGACGTCATCGTATTCCAGTTTGAGGAGCAACATTTTTGGTCAAATGACAGTGACAGATTCGTGAGCAGGAAACTTCCTAGTGTGCTGCGGTACCAATCTTCTAATCCGGTGGTTTTTGAACACCAAATGAGATTAGATGCAGATCCTCTAATTTCTCGAAGAAATTCAGCCTAACTGGTCGGAAACTTAGGCAGTTAATTAATAGTAATTATTCAGATCGCGATAAACGTTTATTTTGTTTAATGCTTTTACCCTTGAGCAAATTTCGGATTACGCAGTCAGTCTACGAAAGCACAACAGACAGTCAAACTACGCCAGAGACCGTTTGGAACAGATAATGAAGTCAAGTTTACGTACTATTGATTTAATAAGTCTCAACATTGTATTGGTTAAAACTCGGCAGGTTGGTGGGTGTGTAGGCAGACTGGCCGCACGGAATGTTAATTCATGAAGAGACCTTACGAATTGCTGATGGGGACTTATCGAGGCGGCATGACATCTTTAATATGCATTTCTGTGGGCACTCTGGGCTAAACATCATCCGAAATTAGACATGGATTGTATGAACAGTGATCCTACTGTTACAAAACAGTAAAACTCGATACTGTCTGTTAAAACAGCTCAACAAATTTCGATACAACCCCCACTATTCCTAGCTCAACTGTCAAAGAAAAAACACCTAATCGCGAAAGAATCTCATACTACTGTTAAACAAGAGATCCAATTTCGAAACAATCTTCACTAAGCTCAATTATACTGATTAAAAAACTCACGTTACTCACCAAATCTCGGAAACACGAATTCTATATCAATAATAAAATTCTATAAAAGTAATACTAAATTCTATTTTAAAAACTATCCATTCAATCTCGAAACAATCATACCAAGCCTAATTATGTTACAATAGCGGTCCATCATATCTCGAAACATTCTAGTACCTATTAAGCCTTATTCTGCTGTTAAAACGATGCAATGAATCTCGATACTATCCATACTTGTCTAATTCTGCTCTTAAACAGATTCATCAAATCTCAGAACAATCCAGAATAAGCCTTATTTTGCCGTTACGACATTGCAGCGAATCTTGAAACAGCGAGGACGAAAACATTATGCTTACTTTTGGTGATAAAACAGAGATAAAGAATATAATAAGCATCCAAGCGGTACACAACCTATGTTCCTAGATATCCCATGTCAGCCTGGCCTAGACCGCTGACAGGCTACGTGGGACGCGACCCACGCGGACTTTCCAGCGGGAAGTCAAGTCTACGAACACAGGTGTGGAACGTTTCATTGAGGAATCGAACCCGTTATGAGACACACAAGTATACCTCGTTAAAATTCTAAGCTGTGAATAGTATTTACATATATATACATTTTTTGTAGTCTCTTAGCAGAGTCCGCCTGGGAAAGTACCACACCTTTGCCAGTAATTCTGCCGCCAAGCAGTAATGTGCAAACATTACTGTGTTCCGGTTGGAAGGGCAATGTTTCCAGAGAAATTACAGGGCTTAGATACAACATCTTAGATCTCTGGGTGACGAGCGCAGTCCAGTGCTAGGTAATGATTTGGACTTTTCATGTTCCAATAGCTGCGTGTCACTGTGTTGTTATGTGGCAGGCATGTTGCTTACCATCAGGGACATGTACAGGACTTTGGAGAGTTCTTTTGGCTAATACTTGGAAGCTATTCTACTGTCAAGCAGCAGCCTAACCACTCTTTATTCTCTCACTGCTAGGGTTTGGGGTCAATTCTACAAGTGAAGTTGTACAAGTTTGTCATCCCCACTAGCTTTGGCACTGAAGGAAAACTACGTAAGAAAACTGGCATGTTCTAAGAAAGATAATTGGATAAGTTTCGAGGACATGAGTCTTCCCCCAATTCACAGTTGCCTAGCGTGGTGGAGTTTGACTCTCTCCTTGTGAGAGAATGCCCTGAATCCTACAACATAAAGATGGCAGCTTTTGATTTTAAATGGTAAAACAAATTTATGTTATTTTTTATAGTAAAGTTCACTTTTGACGAGACGACCATGACATGTGCCTAATGGTAAGTAACATGTCTGCCCGTGCCCATAGCAGCAGTGACACGCAGCTATTAGAATATGAAGAGTCAAGATCATTACCTTAGCTGTAACTAGCAAAATTGTAGTACTTCTACTACCTGGACTCTGCAAAAAGCCTTATCACAACAAAAACTCGCCAGAAATCTGCTTTTTCTATCAAAATGATATCAATTCAAATGCAAGAACGCAGTGCAATTACGTTGTGAAATAGAAAATTGTTTTAATGTGTGTTTTTCATTTAAAATGTGTGTCGCAGCTTTAATTTACTGGCTTACTGCTGACTGCTTTCATAATATTTATGAGTGGATGAATTATAGATTCACTTAACGTACTGTAAGATTAATTGCGCGACCGTTTCTCGTATTGATTCTGTTTCATTAGTTCCTGGTTTTACTGCTTCTTAAGTTTGGATTATTTACGGCAAACGAAAACCAATTAAATACAATGGTACTAAATATTTGATCATTAATTTTATTTCACTTTGCAAAAGTTGTTTGTATCATATACAATTAATAATAACCTGGCAGATGTAAATATATAGGTGTTCATTTTACAAAATAAGTTGGTGTGCGACCACATAATATTGACTTGTTAACCCCCAATGCCAAATCATCATAGCTTCCATGCGAATGAACGAACATTAATCTTGGATTCTTTTCATGCATAAACGGTGAATTAGTCTGGAGTGTTCTTTTAGCTTCTTATTAGCTATCATCAACATCATCATCATCATCAGCCGCAAGACGTCCACTGCTGAACATAGGCCTCCCCCCTAGATTTCCACAACTAACGGTCCTGCGCAACCTGCAACCAGCGGTTTCTAGCGACCTTTGTGAGGTCATCTGACCATCTAGTGGGAGGCCTTCCAACACTGCGTCTTCCGGTTCGTGGTCGCCACTCGAGGACCTTTCTTCCCCATCGGTTGTCAGCTCTGCGAGCGATGTGGCCTGACCATTGCCACTTCAGCTTACTCTTTGAGCTGTCTGTCTGATCGTCTGTCGCGCAATGAGACTCCGAGCATAGCCCTCTCCATAGCTCGCTGTGTGACTCTGAGCTTCGTTATGAGGCCCACAGTTAAGGACCACGTCTCAGCTCCATAAGCCATCACTGGCAACACGCACTGGTTAAAGACTTTCATCTTTAGGCATTGGGGTATTCTGGACTCAAAAATTATTATTATCAAAGATGATTATTACTTTTTAGCTATAATCGTATTTAATTAATGTAGGTTTAAGATTACCGCCACCACTTTTTATAACTAGGGCTATTTATGGTAGACAGCATAGTACCATGGTACTAAATATTTACAGATTGATTTGATTTTGGAAACAAATAATTTAGATATTTTACTGTACATTTCATTGTACTTAGCTTAGTTTTCTTAATAAATGTTTTGTCAAATAGAAAAAAAAAAAATTACTCTTTTATATAGTCATTCATAAACGGCAAGAGAAGTATTATAATATAGGTAGGTATAATGAACAATAACCGGTGGACGTCTTCATACCAATACAATCCGCATATCGTCCTCCCGCCTCCGTCCTCTATCCTCTTAGGTAGTAACCTATCTCGCCTATAATCTGACAGAGCTCACGTTTACGATGTTTTGGACTACAACTAGTTTATGTTATTGTCACAGATCTGTCGAGATGTGACAGTATTTGTATCTGTGGTGTATGTGATGCTATCTGCGCGGTGGCGACTGCGCGTGCGCACCGTTACGGATAACACATCGGAGATGGTATCACGACGCGGCCCTATTCATGACAAACAATAACCAAAACGAAAACATACGCGCATATATCTTGAGTTACTTCGACGTCACCAGGATGTCACGAAACCTATCAACATAGCTCATGAGCTAAAAGTTGTAACATAATTTTTCTCTTTGCCTGCAGTTTCTTTTGAAACATTTCACCAAACTGGAACACAGTAATGATTGCACATTACTGCTTGGCTGTATAACAACTGGCAAAGGTGTAATACTAATCCAAGCGGATTTTAACAATAATCCTATCATTACAAAAATCACTATGAGGAAAATCCACCACATACTAACTCCTGGAGGGCAAAGGATCACAACTTTGCCTCAAGGTGTTTGTTTTTCATCGATAATAACTGTGCACTTGATCGCCATCTTGCCTGATGATAGGAAACCATGTGATTGATGATGGAGCACTAACGTGCAAACACAAAAAAGGAAGGTGGAAAGACAGACTAAATGTCCTTAACAGATTGTTCCTACTGACGCCTGCCGTAGAAAAGAAAATCTAGACAAAGAGGAGAGGAACACAAGTGCAAACTACCCACTTCATGTTTCCACTGCTCAGAGTCTTCTGCAAGAAGAGATTCAAGGACATAATCCATAAAACTGGCCAAGTAGTTGGTATTATGTCGCGCGTTCTCGAAATAGATCTTTCTTGAGATATCTTCACGTTATTTTTTTGGCCGATAAATCCAGTGGTGACGACAAAAGTAGTTGGAACAATACTCCGAAGTGCAGGCGACATTCAAACTGACGACTTCACGATTATAAAATCGAACGGTATTGCCAGTAGCCACCGCGACTTTCTGTCAAGGAATAAGACGATTTAAACACTGCCGAAACGTCGAGGTAATTAAATAATGGTTTACATCGTGATTTAGTTTTATAATGTAAACAATTAGAGAGGATTTCTTCCAGAATTGGGACCAATTGAACTGAAATAATAAACTGTCGATTTATCTCAGTATCTAAAAGCCTAGATTACATCGAGAGTATCTTAGGTCGGACCCAGTTTCTACAAAGTTACGCACACGCTTGTGCTGAGTCGAAGGGATCGAAATTTGAACACATTGTTTATGTCGTTATAACCGACTTTTATATTATGGCTATATTTTATTACCATTGAAAAGTAACTTTGTATTTACTCACTATCTCGCCTGGTGTTAAACGAAGATACCTAGAAGAGCCTGAGGGAAATCGAATCATATTCAAGAAGTCCTACTCAGGCATCGCGTTCCACAATTTAGTTTTTCACATTACGAAATCGGAGTCAAACTTTTTCGTTTGAGTCTATGGAACATCAACCATGAAACGATGTTGCTTTCTGAAGCTACAAGCGAATTTATATAATAATTACACGACGGAGGTATATTGAAGTTATAAGACCCCTCACACGATGGACCGATGATATTGTCTTAGTCGCGAGAAGTCGGTGGATGGAGACGGTACTGGCTGGTTATTGTGGAATTCTGTAAAGGAGGCCTATGCCCAGCAGTGAACGCCTGCATGCTGCAGATGATGATGATGTTTGTATATCTTCGGAGTAAATTAAACTAATAGTTTTAGCGTAACTCAGTCCAGCTGTGAGTGCGACAGTCATTCCCGGCGTAGTGCCACTTACGGCTTTGTTTGCTTGACACTTACTTACTCGCACTTACAGTAAACTTTACGAAATTGCACGCAATTTTGTATTTACTGCTAAAGGTTTGGAAACAGTTCAATGAGTGTGCCGTTCTATTTGGATTTCGTAATATAAGTAGGTACATTTAGATGTCCAGAATGGAGTTATATTTTATTTATGTTAGGAGATCAAGTTGCTTTTAGTTGATTTACAATAACTATTAGGATAGGTACATAAATTTGAAGTCGATTCTAGAAATTGCCATAGTTTCATGGTTGATGTTCCAAAGAATTGAACGGAGTGATCTAACGCCAGTTTGGTTCTGTTTTTATTTTTGGAAATCATACATTGGAATGCATTGCTTGAGTGGGTACTTCCTGATGAATATAATCTGAGTTTCATGTACCTGATGGTAAGTAACACGCCCATCTATACCTACCTATTGAACATATATGAACAGCCCACTAAATATTCCCACCGGTGGGACTCGGGACTTTCTCTCGCAAGGAGAGAGTCAAGGCCATAATCCACCACTCTGGGCCCATATGGGTTGGTGGGATGACACAATACTTCGAAAGATTCTCGGTACATGTCAGTTTCTCCGGCTCCGGATCGGCCGTTCTCCTGACTAGATCAGCCGTAACTTGAACTTCGAAAATTGGAACATGAACAGCCCCAATCATTACCCAGCACTACACTGCACTCGTCACCCTGGATATGATGATTTATCTTTATGTCATTTCTCTAGAAACATTGCCCTCCAAACCGGAAAACAGTGGTGTTTGCACGTTACTGCTTGGCCGTAGCATACCTAGCGAAGGTCTGGTAACATCCCTAGGCGGACTCTGGTAAGAATTTTAGGTACTACTACGTTCTCTATAATTTAGGACTTATATATATATATATTACATAATAATATTATATTACACATTATATTACTTATAACAATATTAACTAAACTAATAACAAACTTAATAGTTTTTAAATGTATTCTGCCCTCTATAATTGGTTTCAAACTAGCGTTAGTATTCGAACAGATTAAATAACATGAGCATGTTAATCCAACTCTAAATCAAAAGTAATCATAACAGGAATGATTTAGCTCTGACGACGCACAGTTGCGTGTCTATAAATAACATAAATAAGAATAATTCTGTCCGTCTGATGGCCACATCAATCAGGGACGCTTGAGGATCAACAGCAATCGTAAGAAAAAATATTCCAATGGTAGAAATAAATAAATCGGTTAAGTGCAAGCCGCACTCTCACACAGGGTTCTGCACAGTAAGACAAATAGGTATCATAGAATTGTACGTTGCCACGCTATCGCAGTAACAGTAATGTTGTAAATTAACCATTTAGTTTCAGCGGAGAGCATTCATCACAGACTGAGAGAGTACGCCATCACACAGGTTCCTAGTTTGGGTACCACTGCTCTTATACATGGATTGAGATCTTTAAAATTTACATTTATAATGTACTTTTTTGTGTTATCCACGAACCCGCAGAGAGCCAACGTGGCGGATTATGGCCGTGACTCTCTGCTTGCGAAAAATGAACTGCTGAGTCTCGCCCAGCAGTGGGAACGGATTTAAATGCAGTCTGTTTGTAACCTGTATTTAGACATAGGCTCTTTTTAATCCCGATAACGTCAGTGGTTCTTAAGGCAAGGGCTGGACAATGAGTTTCAACTGTCCTGTTTTCTACTGATTTTATACAGCGTGGCGCTTTGGTGCCGACATTAAATGAACACACGGGTAGGGTTACTGACCAGTAATCATACAAAAGGTGTGAAAAATTAATATTCGCTTATTTGAAAAAAAATATTCTCTAACAAACTAAATAATTGTATCATGCGATAGAATGAAAATCATCCTGTGCACTAGATTCATTCAACGTCAGATGTGTGCGTGATTTACGTTCGCTTTTCGTAAAACAAGCTGGCAACGTCGCACGAAAGTACCTATCTGCAAGCGGCGCGCGGCGCGCGGGCGCACGGCGCGGCAACGCCGCCCCGGTCGAGAGGGGTAGGTACTTACAAAGGCGCGATAATTTGGAACGGGGACGGGGATTCCCCGTCAACTTTATGCCTGTTCATCACTAATAAATCGAATACCTACCAAATAATAAAGCTAATAAAATAACATAAAGTAAATAGGTAAATGCGTTGGTAGGTATCTATTGTAACTTTGGCGAAACATTACAAAATGATTGCTTTTTGAAGCCCACCAAATGTTCCCACTGCTGGGACTCGGGGATTTCTCTCGCACGGAAAAACTCAAGGCCATAATCCACCACGTTGGCCAAGTACGGGTTGGTGGTTAACATAAACATGACCTCGAAAGATTCTAGGTACATGTCGGTTTTTTTTCACGATGTTTTCTTCACCGTTTTTAAGTTAGCAGCATTACGCACATGACTTCGATAAGACAGTGGTGCGCGTAGGATTTGAACGCGGGACTAGACCAGCACTTGGTAATAACAAAGAGCATTTAGCGTGAAAGCTGCTGAATTGGTACCTACAACTTTCTTAAGAAATAAAATAAAAACAACTTCTCGCAATACGATTTAAATTTCGTAAACAATCTAACCAATAAAACCCTTTGAGAGAAAAGGTAATTTTGTTTAAAATCGAATTATTGTTGCTAGTATACTTACAAGCTTTAAACGGTCGAAAACATGTTCTGGGTCGCTTTTCAAAATCCTATTGTAGGACTTATCAGACTAAAATCACATGTGCATAGGTACACTCAGAAAACACTGTACGTTCGGCGTCACTAATTAATAACTATTCACAACATAATCAGAGTCACACAAAAACAAAACGAAAAGGAACCTAATCTTATTGACACTGACTCTAAAAATAAATTACACTAAAAGAACAATCAAAAATAACATATAAGCGTCTTTTTCCCGAATAATTAGATTACAAAATTCCCTA
Organism: Ectropis grisescens; assembly: GCA_017562165.1. Classification (NCBI taxonomy): domain Eukaryota; kingdom Metazoa; phylum Arthropoda; class Insecta; order Lepidoptera; family Geometridae; genus Ectropis; species Ectropis grisescens. The sequence continues at coordinate 2,459,542 of CM029770.1, read as the reverse complement.
GTTTAGTAAGAATTTACAGTAAAAGTTTTAGCGCGCCATTTAGAGAAATGTGTCAGGGACAACACGGTCAACTTCGCATCCCGGCGGCTAGCACAAAACTAGTGAAAAATTAGAGAAAGAGAAAGACTACATTTAACATTAGTTAATAGGCGTGTGCATTATTTCTCTTTCGTCTGCATTTCATTCACAACGTGCGTTCGTTTGCACGTGTGTTGCAGGACATCACCTATCTCGTTTCTTTAGTATTTGCTTTTCGCCTGATTTTTAATTGATAAATCTATTGGACTGTGGGCTGCGGTGTAATGACCTCTGCGCAGGAAATTTTAGATACAGCCTGCTCTATTATGGTATTTTGGAAAATTGCGAATAACTCAGTAAATAATAACGATAATTGAAATTTAATTTGACAGAATAGGTCAAAATATGATATTTTATAGGTGGTTTCATTTAATGTCGGCGTATATGTGATAGTTTGAATGTTTTTCTCAACCACGTCAGAATGGATAAGCCAACCGAGAAGAAATTTGAAATACATTTAGATTATAATATGGAGTATCAGGCAAACTACGAGAGGAAACTACGCCAGTAAAATTGTGGGACATAGATAATTTTAAAAAATCGGAATATCTTCCGCACCTATACTGTAGTAAGCAAATATGTTAGTACACCTTATTTATTATTATTAGTTAGTGAGTTACAACTTTTTATATTTATTAACAGCATATAACCAGTGGCTAAATTTATTCAATTGAATTGAGTCTCAAGTAGTCAAAATCAAAACATTAAAAAAATTGAAATTAAAAAAAATTTGAGATCATGGTTGGCCAGATTCGATTATGATAGTATTGAATTGCTTACTTGTAGATATAGATATAACATAATAAGAATAACTTTAAAAAAAATAGTATACATGGCATAACCCAGAATAACAATAAGTGTTTTGTAAAAATTTGTATTGAATTTCAAATAGAATGTACTTTTATTATTTCTTTACTTCATTTCTATATATTTGAATGTGTGTACAAAATTGTCATAGTTGTTAATGTTAATTTATGGCCATCGGTTCCGAAACACAGTATTACATACTAGTTCGGAACTGATGGGTTCCAATTGATCTTGTTAAATGTATTTGTATCAATAAAGTATTTTGTTTTTTTTTATCAAAAAACAAATCCATAAAGTCATTAACTAAAATAACCCACCCTGAATCGTTCCTGCAAATGTGCTCAAAACGCTGGCTGCGTTGCCTGAATAGCGATAGCTATCCTCTGCCTCAGGAACGAGCAAGAGCGGAGGATCTGCCGCCTATCTAAAACTGTCTTGGATTTGATATTGTTCCTCTCTTTTCTTTTGCTTGAAATGATAGAGACAGCAATAGCAAAGCCATAGCCGATGTAGTTAGGCGGTAAAGGGGCAGGAGTCACCACTTTGGTTACGTAGACGACGCCCAATCTAGTCCAATTTAGGCGCTACTAGATGCAGTGAAGTGTGAATAGCATTCAGTAAGCTGACATACTATATGCATTGCTTGCTTCTAAGCTTACTTCTGTATTCAGTCGACTAACCTTGTTTCTGAATTTATGTTTATGTTTTAACACTTCAAAAACTAAATCGGTCCAGCCATCGAAGTAAACCAATGGATGTGCTCTGAGTAACTTGAAATTCGTAATAAACTGCGTCTCTATGTGTGTCGTAACTAGTTTACACATAACCAATCTGGAACGGAAATAGTGAGCTATCTCCGCAACAATGACATAATTTCGTGCGTCTTGAAGTTTGGGACGGCACATCTGTGTATTGAGATCTTTGGGTCGAGCGATATCCTCGGAAGTTTTGCTAAAGAGTTTAACTAACATTCCGTTTTTTGAACGGAACCCTAAAACAGACGTTTTGTGAGTAAGAAATGTTGATCAAATTAGTTTTTTCACCGGGATCTAATTGAACTAGTTTATTTTGATTGCAGTGCTCCACCTGACGGCGTGGACACAAAAACTGTGATGGCTCACCATTACGAAAACTTTAAACTTGTGTTACTGCTTTTAAAACTAAAAGGATTGTCTCGTTACGGTCATTTGGGCAATTGGGAATTTGATTAGTTTTAATTACCGATTTCCACGGAACAACAAACACTTGTGATTGGTAATTTGATGATCATTACATATTTTTTTGGTATAAGAGTGACGAGATAAATAAACAAAATTTATTTCATTAAAATAGTTCTTAACTGTACACAATTTTCTGACAGCTATATACAAGTATATTAATTTTATCAGCCTGAACTAGGTAGAAACTGTATTTTGGGCGAAAAAAATTTCTATTTTATCTAAGAGTTACATTAAGGAAGAATATAATAAATTAAACAATAAAAACCAAGCAATAAAATCTATTGAAAAAAGAATAGTAAAAGGAAAGAAAGAGAAAAAGATGAGCAGGACATGTGCTTGATGGTAAGCCTCAGCTGGAACTTAACGAAAAGGTTTGATTCATACCACATAGGCTACATGTGTCACGGGGAAATAACGGGAACGGAAACTGTGTCACACAGTCTGTGTGAGTAAAACCGCAGGGCGGTGCTAGTTATTATATATTCATTTTATGTTTACTTACAAACCAGTAGAAAAGATCTAAACACATTTGGAACTTTCTTTAATGTAGATATGTTGGAGAATGCCACTGGCTACCAAAACACAGGTCAAACTAGCTCGTGGACAGTATTCCTCGATTTTTCTCGATTCTCGATTTATAATCGAGTTAAAAAAATAATGACGTTCTCAATTCGGGTGTATGTTTGCAAAATCTTATAATCAATATATAA
>CM029770.1:2183695-2456227 GCA_017562165.1 Ectropis grisescens | reverse complement strand
GGGACGTGATCATGGCAGCCTCGTCATCCTCCGTTTCCCGGGGAACTGGAACCAAAACTCAGATTTCATTCAAGCGTTTGCTTCCTACGTCACACGTTTTAGGAATTAGTTACGGATACCAATCAATAAATATTACAACGTGATCAAGCAAAAATTATCCACACAGTTCCACGCGGTTTTGCCTGCGCACTACACATATTTTATGCTACTTTTTAGGGTTCCGTACCCAAAGGGTAAAACGGGACCTTATTACTGGGACTTCGCTGTCCGTCCGTCCGTCTGTCAACAGCCTGAATGCCAAGAACGGTGATAGCTAAACAGTTGGAATGTTCACAGATGATGTATTTCTATTGCCGCTATAACAACAAATACTAAAAATAATATAAAATAAATATTTAAGGGGGGGTCGTTTCTTGCTCGATACTAATAAAGGTGACAGGTAGACGCTTAACTATTAGCAGAATATTTATTTTTACTGTTTTCTTTAACTATAATTACTTAAAATAAAATAAATTATTAAGGGGATCCCATACAATAAAAGAGGTTGTCGTCTTTGCTAATGGTACTGCACCCTCTGTGCGCGAGTTCCACTAGCACTTGGTCGGTTTTTTTTAATTTCCTTTAGTAATAAAAATTAGTGAAAACTATGTGCTATTCGAGATTAAAAAATTCCAAACCTTCGCATTCATAATATTAGTAGGAAAAACAAAAGAGTACTGTGATTTAAATGCCAGAACGGATAGGGTTGATATTTGTAACACAATAGGCAATGTCGACTCATTTTTTATTTAATGTGCCATGAAAAGGCTACTCAATAACTAAAACATAGGTGAAAGCATTACTTTATCTTAAAAACTTCCCGTGATATCACGATTTTAAAATCACAATTTTGGACTCTCCCAAAGACGCTTCATCCATATCACTACAGAAACGTGACGGCACACTGTCGTATTTTCTATGCGTCGCGCGTAAAGTTTGTATGGTAGCTAGATTAAATATTGCGTTTAGGATACTGGTTTCGTAACAAATGTAACTTGAAATTGAATGGGGTTTCCAATGGTAAATAAATTATCTAATAATTTCGTAGTTTTAATGAACTTGCCCATCCAGCTTTGAATGATTATAAAGTAAGTTAAACTAAAAAAATATCAAATTTAAAATGGGTACATATTTTATTATATTTAAATACTGTCATTATATCAAATAATTTAATATAATTGCAGGACCTGTCGTCACGCCCATTATGATTATAGCCTATGTGTTATTAAAGTCTGAAATAGAATTACGGTTATTTTTCATCGCGGTTAAAATTAAAGGCTAAGTTCGGGTTGATTAAAAACACACACAAATTACGCCAAATAACATAACTACATATACACACAACTACAAATAAAATACCTGGATTTCATCGTAAATCACAAGACAAAACTTTCCAATGTCAATTCACAAACACTAATTCGTATTATCACGATTCAAATCAACCCGATTTATCATCTTTAATTACGGGTCATTACCTTATTTGTGAATGTATTGCATGGAACTGTACCAAAATATCAGGCTATCAATCGAGATAAATATCCCGTAATAAACGATTAAACCGAAATCAAATTAACTTTTACGTAAAAATTATTACGTAAAAATTAACATGACAAACTCCGTCTGTTTCACACACCACTATACATATGTAATTAGTATGCGAAATGTAATTAACTCAGTCAGATCAGACCAGAATCACGACGAGAAACCGCTACTGTTTATTTTATATACCAAAATTGAGTTTGACAACTCTCTTGCAAACCATAACTTTCAATTAAGTATATCAATCAGATATGCAGGTGGAATTATTCCACGAATCGTGAGGTACCCACATCTAAAATAAAAATAAATTTCTATAAAATTTCATTTCAAAATTCAAGCATAAAGCTGATCGATTCCGCAGTCGAATTATCGAAGGTACCACCCCGAGTTTATACATGATTGACGTAATACTTTTCATTGACATTCCTTGACGATCTGAAATCTAAATTATTATTTAATAAGTGATTAAGTCATGTATAATGTACAGAATATGTGTTCAAATCGCGGAAGTTGAAAAGCAACGGTGAAAATAAAAGTGGTCAAGTGCGAGTCGGGCTCCCCATGAAGACTTCCGTAGCAGCAAGTAACATAATACAAAAGTTCTTGTACTTCGTTGTTACTTAAATCAGTGTTTTAACAATAGTCAATTTATGACGTATTAAAATAAAACTACTTACTAGATCTCATTTAAACCAATTTTCGTATATAGTTTACATGGTAACGTACGTCACACACTTTTTTAGGGTTCCGTAGCAAAATACGGGACCCTTATAGTTTCGTCATGTCTGTCTGTCTGTCTGTCAGAAAAGTGGCTGTGACATACGGACGGACAGACAGACAGACAGACAGACAAACATGACGAATCTATAAGGGTTCTGTATTTTGCCATTTGGCTACGAAACCCTAAAAATGTTGAGAAATAGGGGGACATCATTTTCAAAAACCTTTCAGAGTGCAGGTCGACAAGAGGTATGACCAAAATATTGGTGTTTTAATTCAAAGACTGGTAATGGAACTTAGAACTCATCGGCCTATTAATCAATCAGACGCTGTGTCAAATAGGTATGTAGTGAGATTTTCACTGTAGTATGCATAAGCAGTCCACTAAATCTTCCCACTTCTGGGGACTCTTCTCTCTGGCCTTCTCTCGCAAGGAGTCCACCACGTCGGCCCAGTGCGTGTTGGTGGATGACACATGACCCCAAAAGATTCTAGGTACATGTCGGTTTCCTCACGATGTTTTCCTTCGCCGTTTTTTACGCACATGACTTCGAAAAGACAGTGGTGCTCGTGGGATTTGAGCCCGGGTGCTCCGGATCGCCGGCCCCGTTTTCCCGACTAGACCAGCCGTAACTGTAGTTTACTTTTGATAATAAAGGCTCTGCACACTATAAAAAAAGTATTATTATGAGGTTCACTTCCAACGCTGCAGACATGATTTGGCGAGTGATCTATAATGTTGATATTTCTATAAATGCAATAGGTTAGCTGAACATTTTATTTTTAATAAAGTATGACGACACGAGCAGGACATGTGCTTGATGGTAAGCAACATGCCAGCCACATAACAGCACAGTGACACGCACCTATTGGAATATGAAGAGTCCAAATCATTACCTAACACTGCACTGCGCTCGTCACCCAGTGATCTAAGATGTTATATCTCTAAGCCCAGTAATTTCTCTGGAAACATTGCCTTTCAAACCTTAACACCGTAATGTTTGCACATTACTGCTTGGCGGTAGAATAACTGGCAAAGGCGTGGTTTTTCCCCAGGCGGACTCAGCCAAGAGTCCTACCACTACCAACTACTACTATAACTAACACTACCCTGCTCGCGTTGCTACACCACCTGGTAAAAATTGGTCGTAACAACTCGAAAATGACAACAAAGATGGAAAAATAAACAAATTTAGTTGACGAAATGTCATACATATCTCGTATTCTCGAAATTTCTTAACGAAGGCAGACCGCATGTACTACGCCGAAAGTGACACTGTATCTGTCTCGACGAAAAATATTTGTTGTAAGACCAATTCTACAATCGCGAAACAAAGTAAGCTTGCCGTACATTTTGATACCGTCGTGGTATAGTGGTTAAAACGTGCCATTCACATACGTGAGGTCGTGGGTTCGAATCCTGCTCCACTGAGTATTTTTCCAAGCGCAGATACAAGTTTGTTATTACCAGAGGCTTTAATTGAGAAGGAACACATTGTGAGGAAAATGGTATGTTCCAAGAATATTTCTAGGTTATACATGATTTGCCAACCCACACTGGTCTAGTGTGGTGGATTATGGCTTTGACTCTCTCCTTGCGAACGAAGGTGTTGAGTCTCAGCAGTGGGGATATGTAGTGGCTGGCCTAGTGGCTTAGTTGGTAGTAAGTCTGCCTGCAAAGCCGTAGGTTGTGGTTTCGATTCCCACTCAGTGGACATTTTATTTTTATTTTTTATAGGTTTACACTTGGCCACCATCTCACCTGATGTCACTGATGATTCACTCTCAATTTGAAGACACAAAGACTATAGTAACTATCGGGGTAAACCCACTCAGGCAGCGCATTCCACAGCCTAGACGTTTTTATCAGGAAGTAGAGTCAAATCTCTTCGTTCGTGTCTTTGGAACATCAACCATGAAACGATGTCGTTTTTCAAGCTTTAGCATTCAGATAGAAAAATATAAGAACAAAATTAAAAATTTTGATTAACCCCCGACTACCTTAGATTTGTTATCACTTTATACACTTTTCACTTGATACCCATATTGAGGTAGTTGTGAAAAAAGAAATGTATTTCGCCTTTTTATGGTAGCGGCCATCTTGGATTTGAAATTTGTCTTAGTGCAAAGTATTCTACTAGTTAATCCCTTTCGTTTGATACCCATATTGAGGTAGTAGTGAAAAAAATAATATAATTCGCCATTTTGTGGTGGCGGCCATCTTGGATTTGAAATTTATTGTAATGTATAGTATTCTACTAGTCAAGCCCTTTTATTTGATACCCATATTGAGGTAGGTTGTGAAGAAATATTTTGTCCGCCATTTTGTGGAGGCGACCATCTTGAATCAACATTAACCAAACATAGCTAAGAACATCCGCACGGATATTAACCTTTTTTTTTATTTGAGCTCTACGGTGCCACAGACAGACAGACAGACACACACATAGACAGACAGACAGACAGACAGACAGACAGACTGACAGACAGACAGACAGACAGACATCGACGTCAAACTTATAACACCCCTTTTTTTGGTCGGGGGTTAAAAAAGGCCAAGGTGGTATCAGATTATGCAAATAAGTTGCACACTCTCCAAAGTGTATCTGATATAAAACCGATAGGCTAGCAATTTTCCGGTGATGCTCAAAACTTTGAAGTTTTTTTCGCACTAGAGTGTCGTTGCCTATGAGCCTTTTGGCGCGTTTCTCGATCGATTCCAGGGCCTCCAGCTGATACTTAGCCGATCATCCCAGAGGTGCGAGCAGTACTCCATACAGGAGCGAATCTGTGCTTGATATAACGTAAGCAACTAACTGTTCAGACTTGAAGTACCTTCGCATCTTTGAGCAAACACCTAGTTTTAATTTGTGTGATGAATACAAATATTTGATGAGTTACCTGAAAGCGTCAGGGGTCATGAGGTTCAGCTGCGGAGCGCTGGGCGGCGACTCCGGCCGCTGCACGATCAGGCTGCTCGTCTGGGGCTAGAACAAATTACACTGTTACAGACCGGCTCGGGGAGGAGAGCAGATTCTTATCACGTCGAAAAATGAGTTTTTAGTATTTGTGGTAAGGTTTATTCTTGCATGTGCACTGCTTTTGTAATTAAGAATGCTTGAACGCGCTTGGTGTGAAATATTAGAAGAGGACCGTCTCCGATCGCATATTTTTTTGATTTCATGCTCTCTCTCGCTAGCTCGTTTCCAGCCGGTCGATGTGAAATAGTTGGCGGCTCCGCTTCGACAAGCGTACACGACCCGGTCTGTGTGAAAAAAAAATGCACGCCAATGCTGTTTTCGCCCGTTCTATGTGAACGGGGCGTGGATGGCACAGGAGACATGACAACCCCCCCAAATCGTAATGGTACGAAACAACTGGAACGGTAACTACTTAAACGGTAAACAAGGGTAAAATCGTAGGGCGCTCCTAGTTAATTTTGACGTAGTTTATTGTTTTTTTACTGGTGTCCCCCCAAAAATTTGAAGCTGCGTACTGGTGACCTCCTCCAAAATTCGAGGTTGGGACCGCGCCTGTCACGTTGATCGTATTTCAGTCCTTGATGGCCATATTTGAGTTGTAGTCTTGGATGGTCTGCGGTGATGCAGCGGACCGCTCATTGTACGAACTGACCGATGGCAACGTGGGTGTCGTCAGCGTAGTATGACTAGTATGTGATGTTGTACAAACGGTGGCAGGTTCCCCTGAGGGTTACCTGCGCTCGGAGCAGCAGGTTCTTGAGCTGCTGGCTCTGCTGCTGCAGCATGGAGGCCGCAATGCTGGATCCCGATTCCGAAGACTTGTCCTCCAGGCCCATCTCCGACATGCCTGCACAAATTCATTACCATCATTTAAAACTGAAAAGTTCTGCTATTTCAAAGCGCTGGTCCCTGAAATGATCAGTAAGATTGTGTCAGTGGCGTAGCGTGGGGGGGGCAGGGGGGGCCCATGGCCCCGGGCGGCACACGAAAGGGGGCGGCAGATTAGGAGCATAACGAAAATAATACATTGTTGAAAAAAAAACTTAGATATAACACTTCTTATCGAACAGATAAATAATTAAAAAGTGAGGTAGTTAAGTAGGTAGAGAGTTTCTCGGATTTCATTACTTAATTTTCTTAGGTTGCCATGGTACTGTTATCTCTTGTTGTGTATTTTATAAGCTTTCATTTAACTTGCCTTGTTAGTAAGTCAGTGACAAATATGTATGGGACAAATCTTGCGAGTTAATTTAGAACCACTTCCCGTCGTTAGATTAGGTTGAAATTTGGTTTACTTACGTAACTTCGGTAACAATGCAATAATATGGTACTATGACGCTGATTTCAAGATAAAATCAGGAGGTGGCTATAGGAACACCTAAACTAAACAAGATAAATTCACCGAATTTAGACTCGTTTGAATAGCCTTGACAAGCACTCTTGTGTTATATGACAGTCAGGGTCTCGAGATGGCGTGGGAAGGTGGCCATATGAGCTAATCCTTTACTAAACAAGATAAAATAGTCGAGTTTGGACTCGTTTGAATAGTTTTGACAAGCACTTTTGTGTTACGTGATCCAGAGTCTAAAGATGAAGTCCCAAGCACTCTCTTGGAGTTACAGAGTTTTGTAGAGATCGGTGCGATGGGGATCGATAGCACTCGTTTGCAACCTGTCTAGAAGAAGGAAAATCCAAAATCACATCCGGACTCGAACAAAACTAACAAAATATTTTTGAAAACTAGCTTTTATTAATATGCTCTAAAACGAAGAAAAAAAATGTTGAATGCAATCAACCCCATTATTTTATCTAGACACATGATAATGTGGCAAGCTAAGTTCAAGTAAATAAACTGGCGAGCGCACCATGTGTATTGTTAGGTATCTGAACAATTTTGAGGTACTTTTGTCCTCCTCATAATGTAAAAACTATTTCACATTAACTTGTCAAACAGTCCATACATTGAGACTTGCGGGATACCAATACGTGCTCCAAATTTCATAACATACTTAAAACTGTTATTTAGATATTAACGTCCTAAAATCGTCATTATTAGCATTGACTGAAGTATAGAACAAAAGATTTCACTCAGTTCCAGACGACTAAAAAGTTCATGTTTGGCATCCAGATAGGATCAAATACAAAGGAATAAATCAGAAACTAATCATTTTAAACTGACTTCAAAAAAGGAGGTTTCTCAATTCGATCGTATATTTTTTTTTTTATTTTTGTTCGCGGATAACTTCGTCGTTTATGAACCTATTTTGATGATTATTTTTATAATACAATGTAGTATGTATTTAAATTATTTGAATGCGGACTTATAGGATAACGCTTGTAAAAAGAAAATAGCAATTGAAATTGATGATTTTGTCTTTATTGCGAAGCCGGAGCGAGTCGCTAGAGTCGCTCCGGCATCGCACGGGTGCAGTGTTAATTAAATTCACTGTGTATTAAAGATGATTCATGGTAAGGATCAATTCTAAATAGTTTAAAATCACTTCGTAAACCTAATTATTTGTCGGCATTACCATTGTTATAAAATATTAACTGATTAACAGGAGTGAAAACTAAAATAAAAAATACTTAACTATTTATTTAAAGACTACTAAATAATTTTAATAACTAAAATAAAATTATTTAGAAATTGAAAATTAGAATATACCTAGTAAGCATAGCAACACGACAATAACATGCGGCTGTATGACTACTGTATTTTACTTACTCTGTGGAATTTATGGCCAAGATTATTTTTTCTAAATTGATTCACCAAGTTTCCTTGGATTCTTGTACTTATTACAAGCCTAATGTATTAAGTCTAGGCTAATGAGTAATTTACATTTAACTTAAATTGCTACATAGTTTATATACAAGAAGGTGAAGAATAAATTTAAAAAAAAATTACGCGGGTCGGAAATAACTTTGACTAGCAAAGTTTTTAGTATGTGCTATTTATTTATTTTATAAGTATTGCGCTAAAATGCATATAAATGTTGTGTTATAGTGTATGTCTAAGTGCTGTGATGAAAATAGATATGATTTTGTGTGTTTACGTAGTGTAAGTGCTGTGATAAAACAGTAATACGAGTATATTACAACAAAAACTTTTTTCCAATGGATGTGCATAGCAAATTTAATATTTCGTGACAAATTCAATTAATATGGTAAGAAACTAATTTCGCGATAAAAAGACATAAATATAATAAAGACAGAGACTATATTATCTTTCTCGCTTTGACGCGCTTGTTCACTGTATTTTGTTTCTCGCTCTAGTGTCCCGAGTTTACCTGAAAATCTCTTATCATACCCGAGCGTGACGCTAAAACTCAATTCACAGACCACGAAAAATCTGTGAAGGCGTGCCAAAAGCAGTTTTCACTTCAACAACTTTTAGTTTCAGTTCTAAGTATCCCCAAAATTAATTGTTTATTAAAATATTTTATAAAAATCTTAATGGGGTTCATAGAATACATCTACTTACCAAGTTTCAACAGTGTAGTTATCATAGTTTCGGCAAAATGTGTTTCTGACATACGGCCCTCCTGCAGCCCCCCGCGTCCTCCTCCTGCCACACACGCGAGGTACTCACCGTGCGGGGTCCGGGGGCGCGGGCCGGGCCGGGAGTACAGCAGGCGGCCCTCCTGCAGCCCCTTCGGCTGCACGATGTACAGCCGCACCGACACGCGCCGCTGAGGCGCTCCGCCCTCCTCCTCCTGAACACACACACGTCTCTCTGTACAATTCGTTCATTTGGGATGACGACAGGGTCAATAATATACAATTCTAGAGACGATCTTCTTAGCATTCCATGGATTCACCGTGCGGGTGCCGGGTCCATCGTGTGGCAGAGAGAGAAAATCTCGAGTAGTTCCCGAGACTTGTGACTCGGGCGTAGGTTTAAGGGGCCCCTTTCTGACGTACATCAACACTCACCTTCACTACTCGTTTTTCTCTCCCTGCCCAGCCAAATCTGATATGAGCCTACTAGTGCAGCTTTAGATACTCGTTCTAGTATAGAACTTACTGCACTTCTGGATAAGCCAAGGTCTTTCAGTAGGTTATAGAGAGATTTTGCTAGTATACCTCTCGCCCCCACTTCTACAGCGTATAAACTAACTACATAGCCGTTTTTTGTTAATTCGTTTAGGAGGTCGTAATACTTATTTTGTTTCATCGCGTGGTCTTTAGGTATATTAGTTTCCCACGGTACGGTAAGTTCTACAAGGACTATGCGTTTCGTAGCTCTAGTAAAAAGGAAAATGTCCGGTTTGGATGACGAAACACCCACATCCTCTGGGATTTTGTAGTGATTTTCATACGTGTCCATTAAAATAGTCCAATCAGGTGCTGTACCCAGGATTGAGTAAGGCTTGTTCCTGGAGTTTGAAGTTGAGCCTTCTTTTACAAAGTTAATTTGTCTTTTGTTTGTCGTCAATCCCTCAATGATAATAAATGGGGCACGTAATTTTTCTTTATATATGTTTGTTAAAGAGTGTGTTTGTTCGTGTTTTGAATAGTAACTTTGTGGATATCTCAAGTCTAAAATAATCACAAGTTTGGCAAGCGTGACTCACGTCGTGGTGTATGTCGAAGTCGTCCGGCGACTCGGCCGCGTCGCCCGCCGACCCGTTCCGGTGGAAGGGGTCGTCGCAGCTCGACTCGCACTTCACCTGCTGCTCCTCTGTACAGATACAGTCTCTGTTTAGTTCTGTATTTTCAACATTTAATACAATTTAGAATAGCATCTAATGTAGCGAGTATTAAAGTCAAAGTTCTTTATGCCCGATTTACATTATTCCAGTCCAGCGGTCAAATCCAGCGCTGGATTGCTTACTGGAAAAATGTAAACCGGCAGACTAAAATGCCAACTGCATTTATTGCTTTCCAGTACCGATTTACATTATTTACTGTAAGCCATCCAGCGCTGGATTCAATCGCTGGACTGGAAAATAGTAAACCGGGCATTATTCATAAATTAAATCTACAGTTTACATGTCGTTTAATAGAAAAGATTAAACAAAAGAAATACTACACATTTCCTATTCTAATATTGAAGCATTTTTTACACATAGGTGATGTTGACTATTAAGTTGTCTCAAAACAGAAAGAACTTGTACTATACCATCAAGGTAGCACAATGTTCCCATAAAGAGGCTACAATAAAATAGGCTCCCATATTTGCGGAAAAGGCCACATCAAACTAACTAACTAACCATCAAGCAATCTCAAAACAAAACCAATACTACAGTGAAGTTGCATCAAGGTAAAGCCCACTCACCAGCCCCGATGATGCAGAAGCTGAGCACGGGGTACGGCAGCAGGAACTCGGAGATGCTCTTGCAGTAGGCCACGGTGTCGTCGGAGTCGCGCGCCATGTTCAGCACGTACAGGCTGCGCGACTTGAAGTCCGACAGCAGGAGGTAGCTCGCTGAACGGTCCAGCATGGCCTGTCAGACGATCACACCATATTATTACATTTTGTATTAGTAGGGCTCTTTGCAGAGTCCGCCTGGGGAAGTACCACACCTTTGCCAATTTTCTACCGCCAAGCAGTAATGTGCTGATATCACTGTTCCGGATGGATGGGAAATGTTTCTAGAGAACTTACAGGGCACAGAGGATAATCGTCTTTTATCTCTGTGTGCCTGGCGCAGTGCAGTGCTAGGTAATAAAATTAGGTGCAGTAGAATAATTGAAAAAGGTGTGGTACTTCCCAAGGAGGACTCTGCTAAGAGTCCTACCACTAGAAAACATTCCTTTATTTTTAGACAGGTCTGCTGTTAAATGCTACCTAGTGGCTGTTTTATCACCCATTCTAGCGGTCCGCCGTGGTACATAATGTATAGCCTATAGCACTCATCAGGGATCATCACGAATATTTATCCAACGGTGAAAGAATTTTTGAAATTCCTTCAGTAGTTCCTGAGATTAGCGCATTCAAAGACAAAACTTTCAGCTTTATAAGATTACTATAGATTTCTTAGCAACAAGGGGTCATGTTGTCAGTAATTTGAGTTGCGTACCTTGAGTCCCAAGCTCTCTCCGCTGAGCGTGGGGGTGAACTTGATGGTCTGCATGCAGTTCCAAGACTTGCATGACCACACCTTGATGGTGGTGTTGTTCTCTGCACCGGTCACCGCGAACTTCCAGAACTGGACGCTGCGTAAACAGACTACATTTAGCTACATGATGACTTAAAACTCAAATAAACATACACACATTTTGAAAGACCCACACCAAGACTTAAACCCACACTAACTATGCAGACAACTTAAAAAATTGACTTAAAACTCATACTAAGCCCACAAACAGTTTGAAAGAGTGACTGAAAACCAACTCTAAGCCCACAGATTGTTTGAAAGAGTGACTTAAAACTAAAAAAAAGAAAGTGACTAATTACACAAACAGCGTAAAAGCAAAAACTGATTTACTTAAAACTCGCACTAAGCCCACAGATAGTTTGAAAGAGTGACTTACTCTGAGTTGTAGTTGGTGTGGTTGTCGAGGAAGAAGAGACAGGAGAGTGGTTTCCCTCCGTGCGGCTGCCACTTGTGCAGGCAGCGCGGGCTGTCCCCGTGCATGTGCACCTGTAACAATACATTCAAGACAAAATCAACCTTTATTTCCGATTTTAGAAAAGGAGGAGATACCGTGTTTATCTGTGTATTTTATGAAGTCAAAACTTCTTTTGGCGCACCACAGACAATTTTTTCCTGGGCTGTGAATTGAATTCTAGCGTCATACTCGAGAATGATAAGAAATCTTCGTGTAAACTCAGAACCATTTCCATTGGCCATCTAGAACTGTGTCATCATTTCTCTACACCCTCTGGTTTCACCCGCATAGTTTCCAATGTAAGCTATGAAATTCTGAGTTATAATTTTTCACTTCTATCGGCAGTTTCTATGACTGGCAATTTTTTTTCCTATGTATTTACGCCGATTTCTCCGTCAGTTGTAGACAGATTTGCAAATTTGTTTTTTTAAAGTACATTTCTGAGGTAGGTGAGGTTCATGAGCACCTAAAGAATATTTCCTGAGAGTTTTTTCACTTCTGAATTCTGCCACAATAAGGCGATTTCGCAGTATCAGTCGTCGCACTGGCAAACGAAGACTAATAATGGCGACTAGAACTTCGACTTGTGCGCATTCGATCTGTTGTTTCTGTTTTCAAGGGGTTTTTTCTAAAGGCAGTCGAAAAAAATGTATTCTTATAAATAAAATTGAAGTTAATAATAGTAAAGTTAATAAATAAGCACATAGGTGTTGTGTTAATAAGCACGTAGGTTGTAGTGTCGAGTAGTGTTACCTGGAAGAACATGACGTATCCGTCGGTGGCGGCGGTGGCGAGCGCGGTGCCGTCGGGCGAGAAGGCGGCGGCCACCAGGCGCGCCTCGTGGCCGGGCAGCGCGCGCGCGCCCGCGCCGCCGAGCAGCGCGCCCGCGCGCGCCGTCGCCGCGCCCGCCAGCAGCGGGATCACCACGCGCATGTTCCAGATGCGACCTGCGACACACACACTTCATCACGGATTCATTCACGTATTTATTTTTCTCCTCAAGTCTAAGTTTTTACAATAATTATATAACACAACACAAAAACATTTTTAAAAACTTAACCTAGACAGCCGCCAGCAGCGGGGCAGGCCCCAAGCTACCGGTGGTTAGGGCTGCAGACTGAGGAACCTCCTGACGATGCGCGCTGTGTCGAGGGTCGAGGATGACCGCCTTCTGCATCTGACCCATAATCCAACCGTCTAGCGAAAGTCTCTTGAGATGTTGGTCGAGACTTTTCGCTATAAGGCCGTTTGCCGACACGACTATCGGGACTATGATCGTCGAATCATCATCCCACAGGTCCGTAACCTCATGAGTAAGTCAAGGTACGTGCTAAGCTTGTCCTTCTCGGCTTTCACGGAGTTCTCGTCATGTGGTATGGTGATATCGACGATCGGCCCGGCGCGGCGCGCGGCGCTGCGACCGGTCTACCAGCCCGATATCAGGCTTATTGGCGACAATAGTCCTGTCCGTGATGATAGAGCGGTCCCAGTAGAGCAACGCACGACAGCTCTCGAGAACTGGCAGAGGTGCGTACTTATAGTACGACACCTCAGACTCGACAAGGCCATGTGGAATTACTAATTATTTTTAATTGTTATGGTTTCGTTGTGAGGATTTGTTATTGATTACTTTTAAAGAATATATTCAATAACAAAAATAAAGAAACTACCATTTTTGAAGCCATGATTTTGCAGAATTTTAATGTATTTTTAGATTTTTACCTGTTGATATAATTTGTTTCGCTAAAGAGTAGATATAAAAACTATACAAAAAACTCGTTTTGCTAGCACCTTAAGTTTCACAGTCAAAGTTCTCTGATCATTTTTTGGGTGAATAAAAATCACGGAAATGCCGTCATCGTCAAGGGAACTACGCGGGTAAAACCGTGTGCGCTGCTATTTTATAATCCATATTATTAGATATGACGATGATAAATGTCCATTCTTCACTCTCATAATTTTTCCCTAATACACGAAAAGTACAAGTTTAACACGGTCCGTACCAATGTTCCCATGTGTGGTGAGCAGCAGCTTGGCGACGTCCTCGTCGGGCGCCTCGTCGTCGTCGTCGGGGATGTAGGGGCACCACACCACGCGGTGCCCGCCGCCGCCGCCCGCGCCCGTGTCGTCGCGGATCTCCGCTAACAGAATGCATCTGAAAACACCATCAAGTTATCCTCTCTAACATAATGCACCTGGGGAAAACACCATCAAGTTATCATCTCTAACATAATGCACCTGGGGAAAACACCATCAAGGTATCATCTCTAACATAATGCACCTGGGGAAAACACCATCAAGTTATCCTCTCTAACATAATGCACCTGGGGAAAACACCATCAAGTTATCATCTCTAACATAATGCACCTGGGGAAAACACCATCAAGGTATCATCTCTAACATAATGCACCTGGGGAAAACACCATCAAGTTATCATCACTAACATAATGCACCTGGGGAAAACACCATCAAGTTATCCTCTCTAACATAATGCACCTGGGGAAAACACCATCAAGGTATCCTCTCTAACATAATGCACCTGGGGAAAACACCATCAAGTTATCCTCTCTAACATAATGCACCTGGGGAAAACACCATCAAGTTATCCTCTCTAACATAATGCACCTGGGAAAACACCATCAAGGTATCTCTCTAACATAATGCACCTGGGGAAAACACCATCAAGTTATCCTCTCTAACATAATGCACCTGGGGAAAACACCATCAAGTTATCTTTTTTGTTTTAGTTACAGAATGCATCTGGGGGAAACAAACAGAGTGTCCACATGTTTTTTGATTCGATTATTGCTGTTTTAAACCCCCGACAAAAAAAAGGGGTGTTATAAGTTTGACGTCGATGTCTGTCTGTCTGTCTGTCTGTCTGTGTGTGTGTCTGTCTGTGGCACCGTAGAGCTCAAACGGATGGGCCGATTTCGATGCGTTTTTTTTTATTTGAAAGTTAATATCCGTGCGGGTGTTCTTAGCTATGTTTGGTTAATATCGATTCAAAATGGCCGCCTCCACAAAATGGCGGACAATATATTTCTTCACAACCTACCTCAATATGGGTATCAAATGAAAGGGCTTGACTAGTAGAGTACTAAACGCTATAACAAATTTAAAATCCAAGATGGCCGCCACCACAAAATGGCGAATTATATAATATTTTTCACTACTACCTCAATATGGGTATCAAATGAAAAGGCTTGATTAGTAGAATACTTTGCACTATGACAAATTTCAAATCCAAGATGGCCGCTACCACAAAATGGCGAATTACATTTCCTTTTTCACAATTCCCTTGATATGGGTATCAAATGAAAGGGCTTGACTAGTAGAATGTTCTACAGATAACAAATCTAAGGTAGTCGGGGGTTAATCAAAATTTTTAATTTTGTTCTTGTTTACTTGTTTAGCTTGATTAAAGTTTTTTTTTCTGCATAGATCACATCAAACATCCAATTAGAGTAATAATTGGATGTTTGTGGTTACTTAGATGTCTGACGTATTCTTGTGTTGTACGCTGATATCTCTTTCACTCATTCTATGTATTAGCATTTATATATAGATTACCATCATTAATTTAAAAAAAAAATTACTTTGTCGTTATTTTATTTTCTTTAATACCAGGTCAAATAAATGTAATAGAAAGAGCCTGGACTCCCAAAACACAGGTCACCCTAGTGTGGGCTCCAGTGCACACTAACACATTATACTAAACCTGTACCACCTACTATATTTTGTTGCATATTTGTCATGTGTTTTTATTTTATGATTGTTTTATTTTGGCACAATAAATGTTTTCATTTTCATCATTTTCATTTTCAACATTAGCTTAATTTTTACTGAACCATTGTAAACGAACGGGTGGATTATTTTAGCGTCACCGCACACGGACCACCGACAACAACAATAAAACGACGCCACCGACCGATTTCACCGATTAGCGGCATTACACACATGACAAGCAAAAAAGGTCAAACACTAACCAATGTTTGACTAAAAAAAACTTCACATTTTCCCTCTTTTTAACCGACTTCCAAAAAGGAGGAGGTTCTCTATTCGGTTGTATGTTTTTTTTTTTTTTTTTTTTTTGTATGTATGTTACTCGATAGCGCCGCCAATTGTCAATCAATTTCGATGGTTCTTGTTTTGTTTGGTAGATCATAGTTCAGAGGTGGTCCCATATAAATTTTATCGAAATCGGTGTAGTAGTTTTCGAAATATGAACAAAAACAACTAAAATTTACCTCGACGACATAGTGATTGCGTCATCCGTCTGTAGGTATCACTGTTACGGTAATAGGTAGACAGTGGAAATTTTCACAGATTATATATTTCTATTGCCGCTGTAATAACAAATACTAAGAATAAAACAAAATAAATATTTAAGGAGGGCTGGCATACAACAAACTTGATTACATCTTTATTGATTACCAACCATTAGTACAGCCCTAGCAAACTAGATGGCGCCACTAGTAAAATAACACGCGCTATCATTTAGAATTAGCTATTAGAATCATCTATATCTCGAGCTGCATATTGAATACCTCCACCTCGTTTGGACAATATAATCGAAAGCAAGGCTATACTTTTTAACCCCCGACCAAAAAAAAATCTGTCTGTCCTCTGTCTGTGGCACCGTAGTGACCGTAGAGCTCAAACGGATGGGCCAGTTGCGATGCGTTTTTTTCATTTTAAGATTAATTCGTCTGGGTGACATATTTGTAGATTTCACAAAGTTATGAAATTCGACCCTGTCAATACGAAATCGTGTAAATGCATTAATGAAAACTTGTTTAGCACTAAAAAGGGTAAAATAAACTATTTTTAACAAAAAATTAAACCGACTTCAACACCACAAATTTAATAGGCACTCAAAAGTGAAAAATAATTGAATATAGGTAATTAATATAACCGCTACTCACTCATCCATATAAAGTCGGTGCCAATCTAGTTAAAAAGCTAGTAGATAGATACTATGTATGAGGTAGTAAGTAGGCATAGGTATATCTATCTATACTTATTAGACTTGGCTGGCACCGACTTCATATAGATGAGTGAGTAGCGGTTATATTAATTACCTATATTCAATTATTTTTCACTTTTGAGTGCCTATTAAATTTGTGGTGTTGAAGTCGGTTTAATTTTTTGTTAAAAATAGTTTATTACGGACTGCAGTCAGTCTAGGGCGGCACTGGGGGCCGTTATTCACGGTAGACTCGGCAGCTGCTAAGCCTGAACCGGCAACAGTTGCGACTGGTTACGGGCGCACTGACAGGTCACGGTTTGTACAATAAACACCTATTCACACTAGGTATTACCGACAGTCCTCTTTGCAGAGCTTGCCTTGAGGCTGAAGAAACGGCCGCTCATGTGCTCATGGAGTGGGAGTGGCGGCTCATCGGGCGAAGTTCCTGGGCACACCGGGGACGCTCCGCGAAGCATGCGGCAACGTGAAGAAGCTGCCGGGCTTTCTGTTGGAGTTGGGTTGGCGGGAGTGAAGCCCACTTCCCCACACGCAAAACAGGCGCACCAAGACGCCGAGTTGCGGAAAAAGCCGCCCCACGAAGCCTGAGCGGAGCGCCACTACTACTACTACTACCCTCTTTATACAGCATATACTGTTGCTACTAAGAATGCTCACCTCAAGCCGGAGTCGGTAACTTCTATCTCATGGATATAGAAGTTGCCCTGTTCATCAATACACGCCAGTATCACCTGGTTGTTTATATGGGCAAATGATAAGTCTTGTACCTGAAACAGAATCAACACATGTATTGAGATTATGAAAAAACTTGTTTTTTGATATGAAAACTTTTCGTGGGGGGAAAAATATTGTGAACTAATACCAAATTCTGAGATTTTAAACCTATGTATGCTAAGTTAGTAATATATCTATGGCTATAAACTACGGTATTTACAATTTTAGTGACACATGTATATGTTATTACAAATTGAATATTTTTAGATCACAATCATTCATTACACACAACATATATTGGTACTAACAGAAATAGTACATTATACAGGGTTATTGGTACCCAGTTTGCTTCCTTTTACGGGTATGTTAAGTACCCACATTAAATATGTCAACTTTTGGCTAAAACCATCAAACTCTTCGTAACACGAATTTAACTTTTTAACACCCAATGAAACAAGTGCCGATAGGAATATAGCTTAAAACTGTTTAGCAAGAGAGGACAAACTAAAGCTAAATGTTTTTGTAATCTCGTCGTAAGTCGTTAAACTCTTTTAAGAACAAACTTGACAAATGGATAGTAAAAGACAAAATCATTTTAACAGACAATTACCTATAATTTGTTATTTCAACACTGAGATATAGGCACATCAGCTAAAGCTGCTCGCCTATTAATCAATAAATAAATAAATAAATAATTTGAACTGAGCTTTAATAAAAGTTGTAGGACAAGTATTGTGTGTTTGAATATAATACAAAAGTACCTGGTTGACCAAGTTTTGCTCAGTTTAATTGCGTTTCTAAAGGGCTCGAAGTAAAAGATTATCTCAGACAAGAACAAAATTAAAAATTTTGATTAACCCCCGACTACCTCAGATTTGTTATCTGTACGACATTCTACTAGTCAAGCCCTTTCATTTGATACCCATATTAAGGGAGTTGAGAAAAAAGAAATTGTATTTCGCCATTTTGTAGAAGCGGCCATCTTGGATTTGAAATTTGTCATGTGCAATATTATCTACTAGTCAAGCCCTTTCGTTTGATACCCATATTGAGGTAGTAGTGAAAAAAATAATATAATTCGTCATTTTGTGGTGGCGGCCATCTTGGATTTGAATTTTTTATAGTGTACAGTATTCTACTAGTCAAGCCCTTTCATTTGATACCCATATTGTGGTAGGTTGTGAAGAAATATTTTGTCCGCCATTTTGTGGCGGCGGCCATCTTGAATAAATATTAACCAAACATAGCTAAGAACATCCGCACGGGTATTAACTTTCAAATAAAAAAAACCGCATCGAAATCGGTCCATCCGTTTGAGCTCTACGGTGCCACAGACAGACAGACAGACAGACAGACAGACAGACAGACAGACAGACAGACAGACAGACAGACAGACAGATAGACAGACAGACAGACAGACAGACATCGACGTCAAACTTATAACACTCCTTTTTTTGGTCGGGGGTTAAAAAGAACACAAAGGAAATACCCGAGTGTAACAATCAGGATTCGAACCGGGGCCTGTTGACTCCGAGAGCGAGCATATTCCGTCTGAGCCATTTAGACTTAAAGAACAGTGGCGAAATAAGTTATCGTATTCTATGACATTGTGAGAGAGTTTCATTGTCTAAAAACGCGCGTAAAATGATGTTTTAAAAAAATAAAACCTAGCTAGATCGATTTATCATCCTCAAAACCCCCTGTATACATAATTTCATGAAAATTGTTTGAGCCGTTTCTGAGATTCAGATTCTATATATATCACACAAGCTTTGCTTAGTTTGGGGTCAGATGGTGTTGTGTGTGAATTGTCCACCAATATTATTATTATTTATTTATTTTATTTACTTATATATATTATATATACCTATATACCTACAAGAATTGCTCGTTTATAATACAAAATATGCGCTTAAATGGCTGCGGGCTGGATACCAGTAACCCTGTAAATATAATAGGTATACTCAATATGATATAATGAGTATTGAGTACTAATACGTTTGTTGCATTTGTCAAGTAGTGATTTTTATTTATTTTAATTCAAATTAGATGTTCAAGTTAAATATACAAACACATTTGTACTTGAACTAAGATAGGTAAGGATGGATATTATTTCATTAATTTATCGGAGATTTTAGATATTTGGGTTCCGAGTGAGTTTGTTGTTCTAAGATTTCTGAATAACAGTGGACAAGTAGCGCGTACGGCCCACAGGCCCGACGGCGGCGCGAGCAGCAAACAAGATAGCAGATACTAACCTCTCCTTTCATGCCTTTAATCAGAGCCCTCTTGTCCGAGCCCGACTCGGGGTTGTACACCACTCGCACCATGCCATTCCATGTTCCTGGATTCATGGCGTTGGGAGCTGATAAACACAATACGATAAATTACACATCATACATAAATGATCTTTTAGATACCACAAATGAGTTGCCAATATATCAAGATCTTTAAATACACAAGATACACAAAATTTATTTAAAACATATTGAACACTCACAAACACACTTTTTGAGCTATCTGCTATCTTAATAGTTAAGTTTCTTAATATCCAATAATCAATGTTTACTAGCCAACATGGTGCATGATACGACTTCAAACTATCAGGGTAAGTAACTTGTTCCACTAACTAACAAGAACAAAATTAAAATTTTTATTTAGCCCCAACTACCTCAGATTTGTAATCTGTACAATATTCCCTTTCATTTGATACCCATATTCAGGGACACAGACAGACATCAACATCAAACTTATAACACCCCTTTTTATGGTTGGAGGTTAAAAATGGTAATAATTACAAAATTTCCAAGTAACTGATACTCATCACATCATATTTTTAGAAAGATATCTCTATGGCAGTTGATTCTCAGGTGGCCTCTACTGCTTACTGATGTTCATATCAATCAATCAATCAATCATTTATTGCATAATAATAGCTAATTATTAGTGTAGATATTTTGATTTTCACACCATAACACACTAATTTTATTTACTAACTAATTTGGTGCTAGAATATGATATATCAATAATATCTGGAAATATGATATCTGGCTTTATGGGGTGTTGTCGATTTATGTGACATTTCAGTCACTATTAGTATAAATCATTGTAAAATGTAATAGTCACCTTTAATGCAGTAAGCTAAGTATTTCCCACTCATGTGTGTGGCGAGAAGTTGTCCAGAATAAAATTTTGGCTCCCAATTGTAGTCCACCAAGTTTTTGAGCTTAACCTTAGAGCTGCCATGATCGTGATTGCCAGCATTGGTGGTCACCACCACGCCTGAGGCATATACTTCGGCGCTGCATACTCCATCCCCTTCAGAGAAAGATCTAGAAATTTAGAGAAACAATACTTTTTGAAAATTCATTTAATTCACGAAAAGAAAGAAATATATTATGATTTTTTCTTCATATACAAAACAAAGATTCTTCTCAACTCTTAAGTTTAACATGGTAACAACATCAGGACTTCTTTGCATTTGATTATTTAGTTTGTGTAAGTACTTAGCTAACAACATAATAAACTTGTTAGATTATCCTGAAAGTTATATGTTTTAGAGCAGTTCGCGATTTTAAGGAAATTATTGTTCTGTGTTTTAGGTAGGTTTCTTTCAAGGGAACACTATTTATACACGAAACCCGAAGAAATGTGTGGCATTATCTCATGATAAAAAGACAAGCACCCTGCAACAGGTTATAATGCTTGCATAACTGGTAATACTTGAACAGGCACCAGTAAAATTATATGAAGAAGAATCCTTACCGAAAATATAGAGTACTTTTTTGTGAAAACTGCATCGGCAGCGATAAATTCACTTAAATCTAGTGACTTACATTGTTTGAGTAGTATCCGACAGCTTCGGAAGCATTGTTGTGGGTTGCATTGCTGTCTTATGCCTCTACTGTCTTCATGAATTTTAGAAATTGTTTTTCGAATCGCCAAAGACCTTTATTAGTAGCGAAAATATGCAAAAAATCACAAACGCGGCCCGCGGAAGCCGACCGACATTAGTTATTTTGGCGTTTCGTTTCTGTCGTTTATGACTTCTTAGTTTCTAATCCGCTAGACCTTAGCTAAAGTATTATCCTCTTTGCACTAGACGGTAATTAAACAATTAAAGGAAAAATGGCAGCATTTTATGCGTGTAAACCTTCAGGAATTATATTTTGCTTATTTTATAGTAATCATCATTTAGTTTGTTTTAGAGAAAAAAAAACTATGCTGTATTTTTTTGCGTTACAATCTTACAATGCACAAGCGAAACGCAATAGAAAATAGCATGAAAGAATGAATC
Source organism: Ectropis grisescens (assembly GCA_017562165.1). NCBI lineage: Eukaryota > Metazoa > Arthropoda > Insecta > Lepidoptera > Geometridae > Ectropis > Ectropis grisescens. The sequence continues at coordinate 2,434,392 of CM029770.1, read as the reverse complement.
ACAGAGGAAGTAATCACTACGTTATATATGGAATGAATCACAGGTTCACAGATCACGAATGAATACACAATGAAATTTTTAAATCAGATTAATCAGACAATTTTATTTATAGTTCTCTTGAATTTAATGCATGTACACAAAGCGTTTCCGATTTTGCAGATGTTTATAAGCAATAGCAACCAACAACACAATAACAATAGCAAATAACAACAATCGTAGACATCTACGGTCAGGTAGCAAAAGCATAAGCAGCCCACTAACAAAATTGTTTCCACTGATGGGACTCAGGGCCTTCTTTTGCAAAGAGAGAGTCAAGACCATAATCCACCACGCTGGCGCAGTGTCCCAATCCACACTGATGACACAGTCATGACCTCGAAGAATTCTAGGTACATGTCGGTTTCCTCACGAAGTTTTCCTTAACCGTTTTAAGTTAGCTGCATTAGCAGCTGCGCAGTATGAATTAAAAAATGACAATATTGTCTTCTAAAATATTTAAAAAAGACCGAACGAACGAAAGATAGGAGCGAACTAGTTCGACATAGGTATGCGAGCTAAGTTCAGCGTTCCCAGTGGTCCTCACTATGTGGCTCAGTGGCTTTTGACATTGACATCGCAATCTAAAACTTCCAAGCGCCTCCTATCGTCATTTTTTCGAACCATTTTTTTTATCTCGTCGGAAAACGCCTCATTGATGTATTTGCGAAAATTCCAAAATTTTAAGTTGTCAAAAATAATCTAGATTATTATTTTTCTCTGAAAATGAGGAGAGACTTCATAGTGATTACACTTTTGATATACACTATCGCTATCTAGTGCGAACTTTAGAACTATTTTTGAACTGTCGGTAAATCCCTCATTGGAAGTAAAACAGTAATTTTTAATTTTCCCACGAAAATACAAATGACTAACATGATGTCATTAACCGCAAAACATTGGTCGCGATTCATGACTGTTTGTCCAGTTAATGTATTTTCTTATATTTACTTGAATACAAACAAGTAAAATCGCCGTCTAAGATCGCAAAACGCTAACTAAAATAAAAATACAGAGAAGTAAACAAGTTCGTTATGTTCCCGCGAACCCGCATAAGTTGCTGACCTAGCGTTTGCGCCTACGCAGGATCAGGCGACATCACGCCATGCCACCCAGAAATGCATAGTTGCGTCTGGGTTAGATTATAAGTTTTCTTTAAGCCTAATTGTAATAAGCAAATTTACGTAGTTAGTTTTATTTAAATTAGTTTTTAAAAACATTTCAACGCGCTCCCGAAAGTTAACTAGCTAGTCACTCTTCAGCTTGTTTTACGGGTAGTGCCGTAATAAGCCATATTGGTGATTGCTGATTGGTGTTTGCAGTCACGTGACAGCAGATTAAAATATATCATTTAAAAACATTTATAATATATTTACTAGCCAATAATTGTCTGGCCAATATGGTCAAGAATAAATTTAAAAAAAAAGTGGCTCGGAAATAGCGTTTGACGCGCAATTTTTTTTATTATTAAGTATCTATTTATTTATTTTACAGGTATTTACGCTAAAAATTCATAAATATGTTGTGTAAGTGCTGTGATAAAACAATATAATATACGAACCAAAACTTTTTGCAATGGATGTGAAATGCACATTTAATATATCGTAACATGTTCATACCCCAGCGTGACGCTAGAATTCAATTCATAGCCCACGAAAAATCTGTCTAGCCGCGCCAAAAGAAGTTTTCATTTCAAAAAGTTATTGATTTTCTTTTACCCGTTAAAAAAAAATTGGCTGTCAATTGGACAACCCATAAAAGTGAGAACTTATAATTCAGAATTTGATTACTTTGGATACTATGCGGGTGAAACTGGAGGGTGTGGTTATGTCCATGGTCATGTTCCCAAGTTTACCCGAAGATTTCTTTTATTTCCGTACGTGACGCTTGAAGCAGCCCACGAAAAACTCTGTCCGTGGCCAGCGACTGATTAAGAGTTCTGGCCGCCCTAGGCTAATTATGAGGACACGCGTCTCCTCCAGAGGTGGGTATACCGCCTAACGAATATTGTCTTAGCTTTGACATTGCTTTCTCTTTTCTTTTCGCTTGAAATTATAGAGATACCAATAACCTAATTTATAGGTACGGTCGGCCTAAAAAGTACCTGGTATATAGGTACTCGTATATTATTAATTTTGACTTTTGACCAGGGCTTTTTAAGGAGGCATGCGAGAGCTTACTGAGGAGCTCCCCCAAAAGAAATTTCTAATGTATACCCCGGGTTTCTCCAGCAATGACTTGGCGACTGATTAGCTACGAGAGCGCTTTCGTACTCGACAGTGACTAGTGTGCGAGCTAGCGTAGCTCGCCCCCGTAGTTGCTTCCTCCTTTCGCGGACAAGCGAGAGTTCACCTCCCTCTTGATCCTCAACTGTTTCTGTCTGCTAGATAATGGTTTCTCAAAAGGAAACCACTGCCTCCCCAAGATCTCTCACTGTCGAACACCTTGGCCAAGATTGCTATCTTAGCCAAGATGTTCGACAGTAAGACCATTTCTCCCGGGTACATCTTCGATGCGTGTTGCTCAGTGTGCTCTGCACAATTGCATCGGTGACAAACCTGGACACATTATTCCCTTCCTTTGACGTTACACAGATACCGTCCGAAGCACCCGTGCCCTCTAGTACCTACCTGTGTCACTCTTGCTGAACCCACTCAGCGTGGGTCCTGAGACAGTGGGGTGCGAGTCTTCGGAACCTCCACGTGATGCACCCTGGGCATCACACAACAACTTGCCTCGATGGCATCGTAGACCGCATCGTCGCTTAACATCAGGTGAGATGGCGGTCAAGTGTAAACCTATAAAAGTTAAAAAAAAATGGCATCTTGTTGTGTGAGGGCTAGGTACTTCGATAAGCGCTCCTCACCCTCTTGAGCAATGCGTGTAGCGGTTAGGGAGAGGGGCTGGAAGACTTGGGAATGTTACTCTGCTGATACGAGTATATAGATCAAGTAAAATTCCCAAGTCTTCCAGATGAGGGTTCTTCACGAGCATTCTGATTAGCAGAGTGCTCAGTGGAAAGACAAGTGCCACGATGCGACCACAGAAGCGGAACCGCGGCTATCCCTAGCTGCGATGGTGAAGGTGGACCTCTCGCTGCTGATCATCTTCGCCGTAAGAGGTAAGATGAAAGTCTCTCGACAGTGAGAGGTTGTGGAGGTGGTCGAGGTGGAAGCGGACACGGGGCGAGCCTAGAGTGTCGCCACTCTGGGCTCGCACCCCGTCTCCACAGGAAGACCTGGATAGTCGGATGCTTAGGGCCGTTCGAAACCCTAGGGACGTCACCTAGTGATAGGCCTTCGAGGAGGTGACGCGCTGCTTTACCAACGCGTCACTAGAGCCAAATGCGGGGGGGTACATGGTCTCTGCATGGTGGGCATACGTAACTGTATTTCCCCCACATAAATAAAGGGTCCTGACAGTTCGCTCTTCAAGTTGATGCAAATACGCAAAAACTTCCATCTGCTGACCTGCTGTCCAAAAAGATATCGAGATGTTAAAAAAGTGTCAGCTTGCCAGCGATAAACACGCCACACACCACAATGTTAGAGGCTAGACCCTGCAGGTAGTGTCCATCAGATACCATGGAAACAGATGGACTCCAACTTGTGGAGAACCACCTCCAGGCCGAAGCTCCTAATTCTGGCTACCACTGCCGCGAAACCTCCACCCTATCACAGTAACCAGCCTGCCGATGTCTTAATAAGCGACGCCGATGCAACGCAGTTCGCATCTCTCAACACCCATTTTTTGTTACTGAAGTTTCACAGATGTAGCATATGAGCAAACTCCTATGAAGCCCCGCGTGACATGAGGATAACAAGCTTCCTCCCTTTCTTTTGTTGGGGACGCTACCTCTCTTTGAGAAAGATAGTCCGTAGATATTGGGGTGCTCCAGCACATTTGTTGTGGTTATCCTGATTAGGATGTTGAACGCGTTTACTATGTTAGGAGACACCGTAAACAATACACTTCCACTGAAGCATACCTTCCTTCGGACCTTCGGACAGGCGACGTTGGCCGTGGAGCGACCTCTCTCAAACCCGAACTGTCTCTTCCACAAGTCCACATGATTTCTGCGCGCTCTTCCCGATCCTCGCGCCCTTCCCGATCCTCGCGCCCTAGGCTGCAGCCTAATTAGCCTAAGGGTTAATCAGGCCCTGTCTGTGGCGTACTAAAAGAAGTATTCGCTTAAAAAATATTGGAATGTAAGTCACTAGAATAACTATTAGAGAGTTTTTGGGATGCGCATACGTTACCAATATTGGCGGGAGGACCAGATCCAACTCCGTCGAATAGGTATATCTATTTATATTATTTTAGATTTTTGTTAATGTTTAATGAGCCGTTTTTCAGAGGCAAATTGCCTTTTTTAAGATAGTTTTAAATACTGCCAAGAGTGGCACCACTGTACGATTCTGTGAAATTTCTTTATCAAAATAAAGACAAAATAGAACATGGGCGCCAGGCGCCACTCATGGTGAAATTGGGAACAGTCTTTGACAGGTCTTTTTGCGTCATGAAAACGCCTCATCCTTTTTTATGTTTGCTTTGGTCTTTGGTTTGTCTCGTCTGAAAACGTCTTGTTTCTATATCAAATCAAAAACGTCGTAGCATTCACCATTCACCTCATTCACCTGTCCTTTTATTTCACTCATTCAGCGAGCACCGTTCACATTCACTCTTGGTTCACGTTCACTCAGACTCAGTCATCAATTTGACAGGTGACAAGGCAGTGAATTGATTTTTCGAAAATGGTAAGATAATTCGTAAATATTAATTAATAAGCTATAAATAATATAATTATGGGTTTAAAACATTATCCGTAACATTTCCAGTCGCTGACTGACAAATTTGCGATGCTTATGGCCCGACCGGGCGGCGACAATGCCCAGAAAGATGACGTCCCTTGGTGGATGCGCTACGCTGGACGAGGGTTGGGAACAGTTGGCAGCTTCAGTAAGTTATTATTTACTTCTTTGTACACCAGTGATACAATGAGTTCTCGAAATCGAGTGTCACACAGCCAACAGAAAATCACATATTTTAATACGAGCTGTGTAATATTGCGATAACCACCCCTAAAGTTCAGAGGTGGCGCGGTAAATTCAAATCAACAACCAGCTACTAGTATGTGTTTTACAAATGGTAATATTATGAACTAAATACGACCATCAAACTACTAGAAAAATCTCAGGATACAATTTGTGGTTCATTGTGTAATGCTGGGTGCAATAACTGCTAAGAATTAGTTCAAAAGAAGTAGTTTCATTGAATTGATTAAATACTAATTTATTATACTCGTTATGTCATACAAACCTGTACCTCTTCTAATCAATTATTCCGCAATGCCACCCAAAAATCATGCAACAAGGATAAATTATTGAGAATTGCAACCCCCTATCTTCACCTGCACTCAGTTGGACAGCTTTCAAGTGACGGCATAGTGCTGAATCCTATTATTTTATACCCTTCTAGTATCCTACATAGGTCGCCTGGTTGTTCATTTGATCCATACATTTTTTTCAATGGCCTGCAGTCTATTACTGTACCTAGGTGTAAAAAATAAAACCAGGAAAATAATGACAATAAGAATTATTACGTTCAGCTTTATCACTCAAGGTGATCTCATTTTGGCAACCTTAGAAAAATCATGGTTCTGAACAGAAACAGACATCTGATAATGTCATATATAATGGCACTTACTGGTGTATATAGCCAACATACAGTTTGGTTACAAACAAACATCTATTTAAATAAGAACAAGCACATTCATTGCTTGTCATAAAGCCTATTTGGAGACAGTTAAGGTCTTTTAAATGAAAAAAAAAAAACTGCTAAATCTTTATAATTTTCAGGAAAAGTGCTTATATTTGCCATGTATTTTTGCTGCCATCATATAAACACATTAGTACTTCACCTACTGCCCACATATTGTTACATCATATCTTAAGGAAATCTAAGTCAAAGGCCACCCATACCCATTAAAAAAGTTGTAAATATAGATGTAAGAATGATAGTCTATCACTCAAACATCAAACAATAGCAGTCTCAATTAATTTGTTTGCATTAGTCATACTATCACATGATAAGCAGTGATAACATTGGGATTCCTTGCTTTTTGTTGATAAAAGAAACCACTCACAAAAACATTTCATTCTATTACACTGACCTTACTGCTCAATTGTTTTTTTATTCTTCTTTAGTATAATAAAAAAAAGTTAAATTTATTAGTAAATTTTATTTTGATTTGAATAAGTTCTTAATTATATAAGTAACTTGCAGCTCCCGGTTTTATCCTCATATTATTTTCCTGGGATAAAAAGTAGCCTGTGTTTTCTTCCAGACCAAAGTTTGGAACACGGTTAGAACTGTGTTCCAAATTTTAGCCTGATTTGTTCATATGTTCCAACCTTGAGCAACAAAATTCCAAATATCCAAACATTGACTTTCATAATATTAGTAAATAGATATACTTAAATATATATATTTTATTAGATTATTACATAAACATGTCATAAAGAACATCACTACATCAATAAAGCTTATGAACTACCTTAATAATGATAAGTTAATATAATTCACAATACAAATGTCAAAATAAACAAAATATAGACTATTATTTTTATGATGAAATAATTTTGTTAGGAATGTCACTTTCCTGGTTAGAAGAGTGACTGGTGATTAAATTGATAATAGAGAAGTTCATAGACAGCCCACTATATGTTCCCACTGCTGGGATTCAAGGCCTTCTTTCTTTTGCAAGAGTGGAGCCTTTAATCCACCATGCTTGCCAAGTGCTTGTCGGTCAAACATACGATTTGTATCCTCGAAAAATGTCTTTCTTGGAACACACAAGTTTCCTCACAATGTTTTCCTTGACTGTTAAAACCAGTGGTGATAACAATCTTGTACATCTTATGGAAATATAATAAAAAAAAGAAGTGTGGCACTCGGGGACTGCCACGGTAAAGCTATTGCATGTTGCATGCATTTTTATCAACATAAGCAATAGGGATGTTAACATTTTTTTGGAATTGCTTTTATTTTGAGGAGTGACATTTGTTTACCATAAAAAATATCACGGGAAATCCGTGTTAAGTTGGCAACACTGCTAAGAGCATTTAGTCTGTGAAGCTAATACAAATAAGCTTCAAAGTCGAATGACCGAGCGGGGAGGACGGCGTTACGGTCCCCAGGCCCGCGATAAAAGCTATGCAATAGCTTAATAATAAACTCTTTATTAAAATACAACACACAACCTATGGATTTTCAATGGGGCGATGCCAATCTGGTCAATTTCAACGAGAATAAGACGCAGGCGTGTCTGTTCTCCGCTAAAAGGAGTCCATTCCATCTGACTCCAACTTTTAGAGGTGTATCCGTGCCGATTTCTCACCGTCTTGAGCTCTTGGGCGTCACATTGACATCTACGCTCAACTTTGGTTTGTTTATCAAGTCCAAGGCTAAATTAGCTGCCAAAAAACTAGGTGTCCTCTCAAGGGTGCGAAGATACTTCAAGTTTGAACAGTTGCTCACATTATATCAAGCACAAATTCGCTCTTGTATGGAGTACTGTTCACATCTTTGGGATGGTTCGGCTAAGTATCAGCTAGAGACTTTGGAATTGATTGAGAGACGTGCCCAAAGGCTCATAGGCAACGACACTCTTGTGCGAAAAAGACCTCAAAGTCTTGAACATCGCCGAAAAATTGCTAGCCTATCACTTTTTTATCGAGTACACTTCAGAGAGTGTGCTACTGATTTACATGATCTAATACCACCTTGCCCTTTTTTCTATCGGAATGCTTGTAGCTCGAAAAAGCGACATCGTTTCATGGTTGATATTCCAAAGACACGAACGAAGAGATTTGACTCTACTTTTATGATAAGAACATCTAGGCTGTGGAATACGTTGCCTGAGTGGGGTTTCCCTGTTGTTTACAATCTTTGTGTCTTCAAGTCGAGAGTGAATCGGTTTCTTCTAGGTAAACACGCTCTATCGTAGACATCGTCGCTTAACATCAGGCGAGATGGCGGTCAAGTGTAAACCTATAAAAGTTAAAAAAAAATATTATCAGTGAAGCTCCTAAAAGGCAGCTTATTTGAAATATACTCAGAGGTGCAAGTGGGATTTGAATCCATAAACTGCCAATTGTGAAATTAAGGATTCTCATACCACATACTCATATTATATACAGGGTGTGCCAAAACTCGATAGTCAAGTGGACACTGGGCAAGAAGGGAGATCATAGTTATCAGGTCCAGGAAAAATTGAAAATAAGTCCTTAACAAATTATTAGAGGAAAATTGGCAAACATAATTCATTATTAATAGTAATTCATTAGTTATACCTCATAGTTTACTAGATATTTTAGTGTTTTTATCCAATGTCATGTCAGTTAAATTATTTGGATATTCTCCATAGATTTAGGGAAAAAAATCTAAATCTATTAAAAAAATACCAAAATAATAAATAGTATTTAGTAAAATGAAAGTGGCTGACATTGAAAAATATTTAATACCTACCTACAAAATACCTCATACCTACAAAATTACTAAAAAAAAATACAAAATCTGTAGGGCGATTTTGGAAGAGTATTGAGAGCACAAACATTGTGCCACAAGATTTTTTATAAATTTATAAAAAAATTGAGTAAAAAGAGTAGTATGTATATTTTTAAGAATTTTTTTTTTCATTGTTGCACCTCATGCTGCATTCACATATATGTGAATACTACCATATTATGGTTGCCGTAAGCGGGTTGGAGATCGCAGTTGCTTGGAAGATTTCTACAGAGACGCTGCTGCCCATCCTGTGATTGTATTTACAACTTCCGGCCGCTCGAATGGTTTTCCCGCCATTGTTCGGAGGACTGATTGCACTGATGGTAGTTTTTACGACGATGGCAATCGTAGAAATCTACCGCCGCGCCGGTAAAAACTACCGGTGGGGTCGAATCCTGACACCGCGCCGTAAACCAATCTTACCAAAGTGGAGTCAAACTTCTTTATTTGAGTCTTCGGAACATCAACCAAGAAACGATATCGATTTCTGGAGCTATGAGTTCGATAGAACAAAAAGTGGTATTAGATAATGCAGATTAGCTGCACACTCCGAAATATACCCGATAAAAAAAAAGATTAACTTAAAACTTTGATGTTTAAAACGATTAACTTATTAAATAGATTATGTACACAGAATAGTCCATACTAATATTATAAATGCGAAAGTAACTCTGTCTGTCTGTCTGTCTGTCTGTCTGTCCGTCTTTACCGCCTAAACCAACCAACAGATTTTGATGAAATTTGATACATAGATAGAATAGATCCCGAGAAAGGACATAGGCTACTTTTTGTTCCGAAAAAAGGGTTCAAAGGGTTAAAATAAGGGATGAAAGTTTATATGAAAAACTTCGTCATTGTTGAAGAACTATGAAACTTTACGTCTAGATATTTAACACGAAACCATAAAATGTATATTTTAGCAGTTTTGTAGTTTCGAACTGTACCTACGGGGGTGGAATTGGGGGTGAAAGTCTGGAAGTTCAATATTATTGAAGATAAAACCATGAAACTTAGTATCTAGATACTTGAAATCCATACTAATATTATAAATGCGAAAGTAACTCTGTCTGTCTGTCTGTCTGTCTGTCTGTCTGTCCGTCTCTACCGCCTAAACCAACCAACAGATTTTGATGAAATTTGATACATAGATAGAATAGATCCCGAGAAAGGACATAGGCTACTTTTTGTTCCGAAAAAGGGTTAAAAGGGTTGAAATAAGGGATAAAAGTTTATATGGAAAACTTCGTCATTGTTGAAGAACTATGAAACTTTACGTCTAGATATTTAACACGAAACCATAAAATGTATATTTAAGCAGTTTTGTAGTTTCGAACTGTACCTACGGGGGTGGAATTGGGGGTGAAAGTCTGGAAGTTCAATATTATTGAAGATAAAACCATGAAACTTTGTATCTAGACACTTTAAATGGAGTCGATAAACGTTTGTTCCAGCAATTTTATAATTTCTAACTATACGGGTATACTTATATAACCGCTTGATACACTGGCCGCTTTTCGCGTTTTACAAATTTGGCGGGAAAACTGGTGTCAGGTTCCATAAGTGCGGTGTTTATGTTTCGGCATATGAAGTGCCGCCTTACTTTTATCCGTTTGAGCCATTTACTCTCAAGAGCATTTCAAGACGCTTCTAGCGGTATCATTTATTTATAATTAATGTACTTAAATAAATTCAAGATGGCCGCCGCTACAAAATGGCGGATAATTTATGTTTTATTAATCCTGATGGGATTAATAAAACATATGGGTATCAAATGAAAGGGCTCAACAAGCAGAATACAATATACTATAAAAAATTGAAATCCAAGATGGCGGCCGCTACTAAATGGCGGATAACGTAGGTTTTATCAATCCCATCCACATGGGTATCAAATGAAAGGGCTTAACAAGCAGAATACAATATACTATAAAAAATTTAAATCCAAGATGGCGGCCTCTACAAAATGGCGGATAACGTAGGTTTTATCAATCCCATCAATATGGGTATCAAATGAAAGTGCTCAACCAGTATAATACAATGTACTATATAAAATTAAAATCCAAGATGGCGGCCTCTACACAATGGCGGATAACTTAGATTTTATCAATCCCATCAACATGGGTATCAAAAAGGGCTTGACAAGAAGAATACAGTGCACTATACAACCTCAATATTTAAGATGGGCGCAGCCACTAAATGGCGTATCAGACAGAATTTTTGATAATCGACGAGATTTCTATGGTGTCTTATCAAATGTTATGCATGATGGACGCTCGATTAAGGCAAATTAAGAACTGCGAAAATGAGTTTTTTGGAGGAGTAAACGTATTACTTTTCGGTAATCTTTTACAACTGCCCCTCTACCGTTACCGTCTAACGCGTAAGCCACTTAAAGAGTTTGTAACAATTTGGTGCACAGATAGACTAGACTTAGGAAAGGACAACGGCGACTTTTTATCACAGAAAAAGAGTTGAAAAGAGTGGAAATGAGGAGTAAAAGTGTGCATGGAAGGATCTTTGCACTATTTGTATGCTATTTTTAACCGACTTCAAAAAAGGAGGAGGTTATCAATCCAGTTGTATTTCCAATTGATAATCAATTTAGATGGTTATTTTTTTGGTTGGTAGATTATAGTTCAGAGGTGGTCATATAAATTTTATCGAAATCAGTGCGGCGGTTTTTGAAATATGAACAACAAACTAAAATTTGCGTTCATGTAATCAGACGATATACCTATCTACTAATATCTACTAATAGACTCTAATAAAATTTGGTGAACCGTCCCAATATGATTTAAATTAAAGTCTGTTTTTGATTAATTTTTTGAGAACATAGTTTTTTTTGTAATTTGTCGTGTAAATTGTACATTTATTAATAAATATAAAACTTTGACTTAGACCGATTTTGATTAGGAAACGTGAATTTGTATGGTAGTAGACATACGAGTAGGTCCTGCCTCAATTACTTTAATAAATATGTGGCGCGGACGAAGTCGCGGGTAAAAGCTAGTTATCTATAATTTAATTGTAAGTGACGTTACCACGTTACGTGTTGTTTTGAAATAAAGGTTCGAATAAAAAAAAGGCGATATTCAAGACTGACGTATTTTACGAATAAGGGAGTTGTTGCCTGTGAGCATCAAGTAACTCGATCTTCCGCGCAAGCACGGAAGGGAAGGCCTTAGCCTTAGCAAGGCCTTAGCTAAAAAATATTGTTCAAATCTTTCTGTTAATTCTTGCGGGAGGGGAAAGTTGCACACTACCGCAAAGCCGCACTATTACATACAAAACATACCTGTAGCGATCCATTGCCGATCATACTCACACAGCCAAATCACTAATACAAAAAATAAATTACCATTCACAAATCTAGCGCCGCCCTCAGCCACAGTATATTATCAAACTCCATGGTCCACGCGGACTTGTGCTTTGACAGGGAGGAAACGCTGTGTATGCCTACTACCTTCCGTGTAGCTCGCTGCCATTTGTCTCTGCTCTCCGATCGAGTCTACTACTCAATAAATACTACTAATACTCCCGTCGGTACTTAGCCGTCCCATCCCAAAGAGATCGAAACTGCGCTGTGTCATATCTATTCTATGGCTGTGTCGTGAATTTATTTATATATTTACGACATTGTAGTCCGCATCCCAATGCGGACTGGGTCAAAAAAATATAGGTACCATTCTAATTAGTCTGTCAAGTAGGTTATGGATACATGAGACACGTATTTTTTGTTTTATCTTATCTTATACCTTTAAACGACCAATTCTTGTAGGTATATATATATCTTAATATATATAAATCTCCTGTCACGATGTTTGTCCGCGATGGACTCCTAAACTACTAAGCCGATTTTAATCAAATTTGGACACCGTGTGTAGATTGATCCAACTTAAAAGATACGATAGTTTTTATTTCGATTAATGGGCTTTATGTGACAATATTCGAGCGAAGCTGGAACGGGCCGCTAGTATATATATAGAATCTGAATCCCGGAAACGGCTCGAACGATTTTCATGAAATTATGGATACAGGGGGTTTCGGGGACGATAAATCGATCTAGCTAGGTTTTATTTTTTAAAAACATCATTTTATGCGCGTTTTTAGACAATGAAAAAACTCCTACAATGTCATAGAATACGATAACTTATTTCGCCACTGTTCTTAACGTCTAAATGGCTCAGACGGAATATGCTCGCCCTCGGAGTCAACAGGCCTCGGTTCGAATCCTGATGGTTACACTCAGATCTTTTCTTTTTGTTAATTTTTTTTCTGAGATTTTTTTTTACTTAGAGCCCTTTATAAACGCATTTAAACAGAGCAAAGCTCGGCCAACCAGGTACTGCAATTATTAATCGACATAAATATATAGGTCATACATAGGTCAAGGTCAAACTTCCGAAGGGGGGGGGGTTGTGATGTCACGTCTTTGTAAAAATCGTACATTGAAGTGACGTCACTCGAAACATCTAAGCACTGTATCGATTTAATTTTTTTTGTAAAACTTAAGAAAAAATACCTGTAAGACATTATGTTTTAATCTAATGACGATTTATTGTAGTTCATGCCTACTGATCAACTGTTCAGACGTGGAGTACCTTAAACATTAAACATTAAACATACGTAAAGTTAGTGTAACCAAACAGTAATTACAAACATAATATATAAAAATGTTATTACATAAAATGTAATAGTTTCTTACGAGTATAATTATTGACGAGTCTGTAGAGAATTATTCCAAATATTTAAGGTTTAAGTAAATGTTTGTAACTGTGACTTACATAATGATAAATATTTTCTATTCTATTCATATTAGTATTATAAAACTACTACTATCATATTTTTGAGTAATACATTAAGCCACTATTATTATCTTAGATTTTATTACCCTTACTATCAGAGACTATCTTATTTACCTAACGTTATTAGGCTACACGTTTTATAAGTATAAACAGCTTTCCTGAAGTTCCTACTGCTAGGACTTAGGTTCTTCTGTCATGAGGAAAAGTCAAGAAATCCACCATGCTAGATTGCAAGTTGACAGACGCCGCATGCCCTTGGCAAGGAGAAATGATCGAGGGTTGCAACCCCCCCTCTTCAACTGCACTCAGTTGGACAGCTTACAAGTGACGGCATAGTGCTCAATCTTATTACTTTATACCCTTCTATCATTCCACATAGGTCTCCTGGTGGTTCATTTGACTGGCCTAGTGTCTTAGTTGGTAGTAGCTCTGCCTGCGAAGCCGAGGGTCGTGGGTTCGATCCCCACTCAGTGCAAATATTTGTGTGATGAATTCAAATGTTTGCACTGTGTCTGGGTGTTTCTATGTATAATATGTATGTATTTAAAACTATATAAGTATTATATCAGCTATCTGGCTCCCATCACACAAGCTTTGCTTAGTTTGGGGTCAGATGGTGTTGTGTGTGAATTGTCCACCAATATTTTATTTATTTATAGATTTTGTTTACGGGCCTGTAGTCTAATTTTACTTTCGCGTTTGTAGTACATTCTTTTCTCCGAAATAACAAAAAGCCGACTTCTATCACTAAATCGTCTAGGTAAACGAGAGTAAATTTTAGTTTTTTGTGAATATTTCAAATACCGCCACCCTGATTTCGATAAAGTTTGTACAGGGCTACCTCTGAACTACCAATCAAAAAAAGAACCATCAAAATCGATTCACTATGGCGGAGGTATCGCGTAACATACCTACAAAAAACAACCGAATTGAGAACCTTCTCCTCAGAGAGTCCTCCTTTTTTGAAGTCGGTTAAAATAAAATAAAAATAGCCTTTATTTCTACTACAAATATGACAAATAATTACTTAAGCCTATATTTAAGATAGTAAATAAGTTTCTATTTTTTTTTGTACTATACAATAAATATATAATTATATTCTCTTTTATAGAGTATGAGTAGTAGTCGCCTCTGCAGCGTAGGCCTCTCCTAATCCTTTCCACTCGTGTCTCTTGCGTGCGTTCCGCATCCAGTGAGAACCACCCCTCTGGTTGAAAATGTCGCTCCATCTTTTGTGTGGTCTGCCTTTCCTTCTCTTACTGTCCCTTGGTATCCACTCTACTAAACGTTTGGTCCATCTATTGTTGTGCATTCTACAGATATGCCCCGCCCATTGCCATTTTAATAATCTTATTCTTTTTCGTACATCTATTATTTTTGTTTTATGCCTGATATTTTGATTACAAATTTTATCTGATAACTTCAATCCCAGCATACTTCTCTCCATTTTGCGTTTCGTCATCGGTTAAAATACTCAAGTGTAAATGAGACTCAAAGTTAAAATCTCTCACCCGGGAATCAGAAATCCTTACTAGTGTGCTAATACGGGTTATACTCTCACGTTTTAATCGATAGTATAGAGTACTAGCTGTACCTTGCCACCTGCGCTGTGGCACATTGTGATGCAAAAATTAGATAAAAACAATCCTTGATGTGGATTATATATCATCGTAAAATTTCAGCTCGATCGGTGCAGAACTTTTTGAGCTTTTGAAGCGTACACAAACCAACATAACATTTTTATACTTAGAACTTCTGGAGAGGGGGACTGTGACGTCACTTCTACATAAAATCGTATAAAGACGTGACGTCACTCGAAACCTCTTAGCACTATGGCACTATATGTGTATTCGTAATTTTTGTGTTTCCGAAACAAAAGAAAAAATAACGGACCTATGGTAACGGTAAGTACGTATACAATATTTTTTTATGATGTAACTGACGTACTACTTTTTTTTAGTCACCTATCACGTACGACTATTGTAACACATGTATAAATAACACTTTATAATCGTACATTATTTATTGATACATTACAAACAATGTAACTCACCTGTTGTTGTATAAAAAAGTCAAAAAGAAAAATAAACTGATTTCATCATCAATGGCATTTATACTATATGTATGATATTGACAAATGTGAAAGTTTAGATGTGTGGATGTTTGTTAGCAGCCACGTCATTAGAACGGAAAGGATCAAGTTGAAATTTGTAACTCAAATAGATTATAGTCCAAGTCTAAATTAGCTGCCAAAAAACTAGGTGTCCTCTCAAAGGTGCGAAGGTACTTCAGGTCTGAACAGTTGCTCACATTGTATCAAGCACAGATTCGTTCTTGTATGTAGTACTGTTCGCACCTTTGGGATGGATCGGCCGGCTAAGTATCAGCTGGAGGCCCTGGAATAGATCGAGAGACGTGCCAAAAGGCTCATAGGCAATGACTCTCTTCTGCGAAAAAGACTACAAAGTCTTGATCATCGCCGAAAAATTGCCAGCCTATCGGGTTTTTATCGGATACACTTTGGAGAGTGTCCGACTGATTTGCATGATCTGATACCACCTTGCCCTTTTTTCTATCGGAATGCTCGTAGCTCGAAAAAGCGACATCGTTTCATGGTTGATGTTCCAAAGACACGAACGAAGTGATTTGACTCTACTTTTGAGATAAACTTTTAAAACTCTACTTTTAAAAATTTTGGGAACGTCTAGGCTGTGGAATACGTTGCCTGAGTGGATATTCCCCGATGGTTACAATCTTTGTGTCTTCAAATCGAGAGTGAATCGGTTTCTTCTAGGTAAAACGCTCCATCGTAGACCGCATCGTCGCTTAACATCAGGCGAGATGGCGGTCAAGTGTAAACCTATAAAAGTAAAAAAAAAATAGTCTGGAATAACACATAGGATTCTTTTCATTCTGGGAAAATACGGGGTTTCTGAGGAAATAGCTACTTGTCCAATCTACGCCGACGAAGTCGCTAGTAACTTAAACCAAGAATGAGAGGTCAAGTCTTGGTGGGTAATTTAAATAGACCACATGACCAGTACATGGTTATACAGAAAAAAAACTGTGGTAACACAAGTGGCTAAAAAAAAAGTCGATTAGAGAAACACATATTTGAAGTTAGTTAGAAACTAGTTACTAGAAATTATGTTACGGTTGGTCTAGCCAGGAGAACGGCGACTGTCTATTTGACTATGTCAATCATGATAGTCTTCGTAAGTAATTTTTAAACTTATGGTATTAGAAGTAATGTACTTGACTTAGTAAAATCTCACCTAACAGACAGAAGGAATGTAACTAAAATTACAAAGATTAATACTAAAACTAAACAGGAAGAAATATTCACCTCTAAAGAATGAACTGTCTAATTTGGTGTGCCGCAGGGAAATGTGTGGGGACCGTTTCAATTTATTGTCTACATAAATGATTTTCCTAAAGTAATTGAGCATCCAATGTCACTATTTGCGGATGACAGCACGATTACAATAGCTTGCCAAGATAAAGCTAATTATAAGGAAAATATCAATGCTGCACTAAATTTATCTATCCACTAGTTGAACATTAAAATAACTTGAAAAAATATTTAAATAAAACCAATTTAATGCAATTTATGCAAACAACAAATTATTTAAATAACATAAACATACATTATCAAGATAAAAAAATTGCAGGAGTTACTACAATACAATTTTTGGGCCTGACAATAGACATGAAATTGAATTATAAGGCACATATTGAGATTCTCTGCAAGAAGTTTGGCAGCTCGGCATATGCTCTGCATAGGTTTGCTCCAGTAGTAAAAAAAGACTCTTCTTACATCTTACCATGGATTAGTGGCATCAGTCTTGAGATATGGGATATTTTTTTGGGGTAACTCAATAGATACATCCTTAGCTTTCAAAGCACAAAAACGATGCATTCGTGCTATGTTCGGGATGAAAGTTACAGATAACTGCAGACAGGTATTCATAGACAACCAAATCATAACCCTTCCGTGCCTGTATGTTTTTGAAGTTATGTGTTTTGTAAGGAATAACCCCCATTATTTTCCTCTATTGAGTGACAAAGTGGAACGGAACCGGCGTGAAAAGTGTAAACTGCTCATAAGTAAATGCAAGAAAGATATTATGAATGACTTGGTCACCAAATCTCAGTGGAACATACAAACTACACACACAAATTTATTTTATAAAAGTGATACTAAGCTCAACCACTACAAATAATAATCTTAGTTTCTTATTAAAATGCAAAAAAGCGAATTCCTAAATCCAGTCTTTACTAATTATAATAAATCTCCATAATATATGCCTATTCGTGAGTCATTCATTTTTACAAACGTATAAAAAACTGTATGAATATGAATGTTTGTATGAAACTTTACCTAATCCTAATGAACGTGCTTCGCCGCTGGAGCATTTATCCCATTGACTCGGAGCCCTATTCTGGTATTTTAGGGATTTGGGCTGGCTTTGGTGAACACTAGCAGGGGAAATGCACATGGCACTTCACGCGGGCGTCAGTGAAGGTCTCATCATTATCTAAAAATATAATATTCTCTTAAAAAACAAAAGCATAAGCAGCCCACTAAATGTTACCACTGCTGGGACTCGGGGCTTTCTCTCGCAAGGACTGAATCTAAGGCCATAATCCACCACGCTGGCCAAGTGCGGGTTAGTTGATGGCACATTACGCACATGGCTTCGAAAAGACAGTGGTGCGCGTGGTTGGATTCGAATCCGGGGGCTCCGGATCGGCAGTTCTCCCGAATAAAACAGCCGTAACTCTAAAAAAACCGATTGTAATTTAAAATTAAACTCAAACACTCATACTTTCACTCATCATTCTTTTTTTTGTCTAATCAACTAAACACAGTGTTCTGTGGAGACATCGGGATAAGCAAATTTTCGATTTTTATTGAAATTTCAAAAAGCGCTATACTGATTTCGATAAAATTTATGTCCTTATTAAGGGTACGCAAACATTGTGAGGAAACCGATAACGTCACAAAACATCAGACGAGATGACGGCCGCCTACCAACCTATTATTCCTATTATTTAATCTATTATTTATATTCGATGTAAAATAAATTAGTCCACACAACACAAAAGTGAATCCACGGAAAAGTCCACGAAACAGCTATTATGCTTAAATACTTTTTACGTTTGACCATGATATGATTCTAAATTCAAATGTAGGTTGCTACCCAAATTAAATTGGACATGATAGGACATACATATTTTGTTGATGATTCTATTGTGGTCTTCATCCAAATAGGTAGATGTGGAAATGATCCAATTGCCTGTGTAGGTGTTGGACATTCTGTTTAATTTAGGCTAGGTAGTTCTACGTAACCAACTCGCTTCTGCAGCTTAGGGATGGAGCTACCGGCGCGGCGTTTTATTAGCAAGACTGGTTTACATTTCCTTCAAATCAACAGTTGAATTTTACTTCATGAAATACGTGACCGTACACAAAACGAGACAAACACCGTACGGCAGCCTTTGGGTGTTTTTGGTGAAAAATTGACATTTTGGGATGATCCTTTTTTAACCCCCGACCAAAAAAGGGGTGTTATAAGTTTGACGTCGATGTCTGTCTGTCTGTCTGTCTGTCTGTCTGTCTGTCTGTCTGTCTGTCTGTCTGTCTGTCTGTCTGTCTGTCTGTCTGTCTGTCTGTCTGTCTGTCTGTCTGTCTGTCTGTCTGTCTGTCTGTCTGTCTGTCTGTCTGTCTGTCTGTCTGTCTGTCTGTCTGTCTGTCTGTCTGTCTGTCTGTCTGTCTGTCTGTCTGTCTGTGTGTGTGTCTGTCTCTGTGGCACCGTAGAGCTCAAACGGATGGGCCGATTTCGATGCGGTTTTTTTTATTTGAAGGTTAATATCCGTGCAGATGTTCTTAGCTATGTTTGGTTAATATCGATTCAAAATGGCCGCCTCCACAAAATGGCGGACAAAATATTTATTCACAACCTACCTCAATATGGGTATCAAATGAAAGGGCTTGAATAATAGAATACTATACACTATAACAAATTTCAAATCCAAGATGGCCGCCACCACAAAATGCCGAATTGTATTATTTTTTCACTACTAACTCAATATGGGTATCAAATGAAAGGGCTTGACTAGTAGAGTACTTTGCACTATGACAAATTTAAATCCAAGATGGCCGCTACCACAAAATGGCGAAATACATTTATTTTTTCACATCTCCCTTAATATGGGTATCAAATGAAAGGGCTTGACTAGTAGAACGTAATACAGATAATCCGAGATCCGAGGTAGTCGGGAGTTAATCAAAATTTTTAAAGTTGATTATAAGCTGGTTTGCACTAGGGCTTTCGAATACCGGATTTTTTCAATACCGGTATTACTACCGGATGTTTTTTTCTAAATACCGGGATTCCGGGATACCGGTATTGAAACAAAGAAACCTTATTTTTTCAGACTTTTAATGTTATTCTTTTTTGGAAGTACGTATTTAGAACGTAAAATCAATAAACAAAGTTTCATTATCAAATCATATATTATTAACGTGTGGTACAAACAATATTTTTTTTGTATAACAATAATATTCAGTTCAGTTTGATCAGTCTTTTTTTTACGATAATCCGTGTTATAAAAATTATGACCAGTAATAAGAATCTCAACGATATTTGGGTTTTAACATTTAAAATAGACAATAACAGTGAAAATAAAAACTTTTACATACTCCGTAATCAACACATCTAGCTAATATGGTCTAGCTAATATCAATCGGCAATTCAACATAAGTGGGCATGCTCAAATTCAATGAAAGAATGTCGTCTACTGTCACTGTCTATGGAAACTATTAGCACTTTTAACAACGAAAGCCCCGTTTGAATTGTCATCTGCACTATTTTCACTTTCGTTGCAATTTGAGTCATCTTCAGAAGTTGTTGTGCAGGTGCTGGCGTGCATTGTGCAATTCCACTGCTCAATGTTTCATGTTTTGTACCAAAATTAAAATAACATCACTAATACCGGGATCCCGGTTGTGAACATTTCAATACCGGTATTAAAAAACTCGAAAACAAATCCGGGATCCCGGTATTGGCTGACACCGGGATCTCGGTATTGGAAGCCCTAGTTTGCACGTACGCGTGTGTATTTTCGGAAGTTTTTTTTAAATACCTAATCTATTGTGGAACCCCTTACCGTTCCAAGCAACGGTCGCCCAAAGACTGCCGTACGGTGTTCGTCTCGTTTTGTGTACGGTCACGTATTTCATGAAATGAAATACATATTTACATTATTATATTAAAAATATATTTAACTAGCGACTCCCTGCGGTATTACCTGCATACCTTTCCTAAAATGTTCCTGTCATGGAAAATAACCTATTTGCTATTTGTTCCAGTCAAGACTACTATGTATAATCTAACCGAGTTCCACATGTCATCTCGATCCGTTTAGGTTAGGCGTTCCGATGTGACTGAGGAACAACCTTACAAACTTTCACATTTATAGTATTTGTATGTAACATTTAATTTCGTTGTGCCAACTATGGATTATATATTTGCTAGGCCGTGCATTTGACCAACTCTGCAAGTTGGTCTCGCTGTGGCTTTTATTTTTAGTTCAGTTTGTATTGATCTTTGGTTACTGAAACTGAAGGACAGTAATAGATAGCATTCTGTTAATATAACAACTATAATGTAATTGGTGAACTAATGTAATTGGTCTGTACGCCCGTTTTAGTTAATTTCTATATATAAAAATGTTATGTTGGTTTGTGTACGCTTCAAAAACTCAAAAAGTTCTGCACCGATTGAGCTGAATTTTCACAATGATTTATAATCCGCATCGAGGATTGTTTTTATATAATTTTTGCATCGCAATGTGCCACAGCGAAGCGTGGCAGGGTTACAGCTAGTAAATAAATAAATAATAGAGTGGTTTGGTTGATTCTGGATACTATTAATGTGTAGTTCAAAAAAGCGACTTAATTTCATGGTTGACATTCCAAAGATTTTGAAGATTTTGACTTTATATTTGTGATAAAAACTTACAGGCTGTGGAATGCGTTGTCAAGTTGAGATTGAATCAGTGTCGTCTATGTAGGAAAGCACGCTTCATTACGATGAAGCATATCGTATATACATATCGTATCGTATATATCGTATATCGTATATCGTATCGTATATACCGTATCGTCGCTTAATATACGTACGAGTAC
This sequence comes from Ectropis grisescens, assembly GCA_017562165.1. Classification (NCBI taxonomy): domain Eukaryota; kingdom Metazoa; phylum Arthropoda; class Insecta; order Lepidoptera; family Geometridae; genus Ectropis; species Ectropis grisescens. The sequence goes on along the minus strand of CM029770.1, from coordinate 2,412,792 downwards.
ATAATAAACGCCTTCATAAGGATAGGCAGGGAAGTATAAGTTCCCATAAAAATGTAAACAAAAATAAATTTTGACATGGGTCAGTACAATTGTAATAAAGACATATTATACTCGTATAATGCTTTGACAGTTCTCGTATAAAAAAAAATGTAATACAGTAAAGTGGTCATTTCAAACTTTGACAAGAACAAAATTAAGAATTTTGATTAACCCCGACTACCTTGGATTTGTTATCTGTACATCATTATACTAGTCAAGCCCTTTCTATTGATACCCATATTAAGGGAGTTGTGAACAAGAACAAAATTAAAAATTTTGATAAACCCCCGACTACCTTAGATTTGTTATCTGTACAACATTCTACTAGTCAAGCCCTTTCATTTGATACTCATGTTAAGGGAGTTGTGAAAAAAGAAATGTAATTTGCCATTTTGTGGTAGCGGCCATCTTGGATTTGATTTGTCATAGTGCAAAGTATTCTACTAGTCAAGCCCTTTCGTTTGATACCCATATTGCAGTAGTAGTGAAAAAAATTATATAAGGTCGAGTCTTGTAATTGCAACTATCTAGTTATTGCAACTAATTTAAATAACTCAATTTATCATCACTGTTTCGAACAACGACAGGCGTTATATTGTTCTTCTATCCTAAGGGCCAATGAAAAAAATAAAGATGGCGATGATAGCTATTCAACTGTGTGAATCACATGGCTTTTTGTAATACCGCCTTTTTGTTTGGAGTGACGTGGCTTACATGCGGAACGTAATTGCTATTTAATTCTGTTTTTAAGGGTTTTTGGAAGGTTTCTTCGTAAAGAGAGTGATTAACTACCACGGTAAGTTGTATTTTACGTATTTGTTTTATTCCACGACAAATCTAGCGCAAGTTATGGGCTCAGTTACATTTACCAGACTAAAAATCAAAAGTCAGGTTATTGCAACTATTTTAATTTTTTTTAGAGTAGTTGCAATTATCTGACCGCTTTTGTATGAAGTATGATAATGCTAGTGATGGGACAATGAAAATGACCACTACGATAAAAATATTTTATCGAAAGGGATACTAGCCATACTAACAGTAATTAAATAGTTCGTTTATATATTTCAAACAAGTACCGCAGGCATATAAAAATTCGGAGCCCTTTATGTAGAAGTGAATAATAAATGAATTATTTTCATGAATCATGGGCACTTAGGTCACCTTAGTTTATTCAATGTACTACTGTTTTTTTAAATATTGTTTTACCTCTATGAGCTATTTATGACCTGTTTTCTAGTTTTAAATAAGTATCTTTTTAATTTGTTTCGTAGATGCCAAAATATAAACGAAAAAAAGAGACGAAGTATTCTTTAGATGATCTAATAGAACAGGGGTCGGCAAGTAGTTTTAGGCGGGGTCCGGATGAAGTGCAGAAATTTTGACGAGGTCCAGAAAAAAAAGTAATGGTATTATAGTAGGTAATGGTATTAGCTAATACCATTACCTACTATAATACCACTAGTGCTTAAACAGCCCACTAAATGTTCCTACTGCTGAACCTCGGGGTCGGGGCTTCCCTCGCAAGGAAAGAGTCAACACCATAATCCACCACGCTGGCCCAGAGCGGATTGGTGGATGACACATGACTTCGAAAGATTCCAGGTACATGTCGGTTTCCTCACGATGTTTTTCTTCACCGTTTTAAGTTAGCGGCATTATGAACATGACTTCGAAAAGACAGTGGTGCACGTGGTTTTGAACCCAGGGTCTCCGAATCGGCAGTCGCCGTTCTCCCGATTAGACCCGCCGAAACTTGGTAACAATTAAGTGCTACTTATTTATTGTACGGTATCAAACTCAACTAGTAATTATAAAAAAACACAGGACCTAAAATCACTGCGACAAATTACACTGATCCTCTTGAGCCAGCTCTGTATAGTTTGCCCTCGAGAAGAATAGCAAATTCGACGTGTGTCTTCTTCAAGTAATTGGGAGGGGGTTAATCTCGAAAATTATTTGTTTAAAAAAATTGAGAAAGATGACACACATACGTAAGTCGAACAACAAGTACATAGTAACCAAATTGATAGCTAGTTTTTTTGCGATTTCCATATTTTTCAGAGATGTGTTTGGCCCAAAATTCTTCAGAGGATACAGTTTTATACATTTGAGAAGATACATCTTCTTGAATATCAAATATTTGAAGTGAAGCCTTTGACAAATTAAACAATTTGGCAGTGTGTCAGCCACAATGGCTCCAAAATGGTTCATGAGAGCTTCGTCCAGAGCCAGAGTCGTTCGACTGAAGGCGTTCCGAAACCGTTTACCAGAGCTGGTAAATTGTTTCGGAACGCCTTCAGTTTAAGTTGCATTATGGTGGACGAAGCTCTCATGAACCATTTTGGAGCCATTGTGGTTGACACCAAGAAGAAGCCATGGTTTCCGATACGGTGCGATAGCTTTTCTCTTACACCTTTTGGTGCCTTAGTTGTTGTGGTGATGATGGTGTCCTTACCCACGTCGAAGTTTCTAATCACCCAGGTTGTCTATCCACATCCAACCATCCTGGAACTCCGTTGACCGACTGTATTCTCGATATCTCCCAGTTTTCCTAATCAGATTTGACGTTTTGAGTTCTCTTCGATGATCTTGGCCATGTCTAGGATTTTATCGTCCAGCATAATCTTGGTGCATCGGGCAGTAACTACAATTGGGTCGTTTGAGGTGTCTCATAAACAGGTCTTCCTTGCGCTCCATCTTTTTTTTGCTCAGTGTCACAAAGCCATTTTCTACACTCTTCCCCTTTCTCTTGATGACCCGGGAAGTGACATTATTGTAAATGAATGCTCCTCGAGTTTCGCCTTTAAGAGATTTTTCACTTCCTTACTTACTGCATGATGTTTTCGCAGATCTTGAGATTGACTTGTCTTGTCGCTGTCAGTGAGGCTATGAATTCGAAGAAGGTATAAAGTGTGTGACTCCGTGGCTCCGTCGTTGGTTGGCCGCGGCTGTCCTCAGCTGGGCTCTTTCGGAGCCGGTTTGTATGGTCGAACTAGGAACAGGTGTATGCAATATGTCAGTTGCATTTGTTTGATCGTGAAAAGGGGTCTGAGGAAGCTCAGATTTTTCCCCTATCTTCATATACGACAACCTCATGATGTTTACCAGCACTTCTGCTCAGATATGCGAGCAGCGCTCTTGCGTAAGTTCAAGGCGTTCGCTCTTTCGAGTACTCTATTAAGTTTTCGATCGCACCTTCGCACCGAAATCGGTGGCCGTCTACCTCGCACACATTACTTCGTAGGTTTCGCTCTTCATTGTGACTTTTGCGGTACTGCCATTGAGCAGGCAAGACTATCCAGGTGACAAACGGGCTCGTTTCCATTCCCAGACAAAGCAAAAGCTTATTCCCAATCTTTCTTTGTTGCTGTCCATGAAGAGAGCCACTCCGCGGATACGGATCTCTCCCTCTCTTCTGTCTGCGTTCTCTAGTAGTTACTGGACGGAGATGCTCTTTGAGGAGCTATCTTGGGCGGGGACCGCATTCCACGTTTGTGTCCACGAACAGCGAGGCAGCGTGTAGTGGCGGAGAGGAGCGTGTATTTGAAAGTGTGGAGTTTCTCTTAGCCGCTTTGCGAAAAATATTTAATAGAAAAATAATCTATTTAGGTACTAAGGTAGATTCAATGTGGCAAAAAATATTATTTAAATAATACAGATACAGTGTAGGTACCTTATCTGCATTTTAAAATGTATGCTTGGCTTACAATACAATATTTTTTATTGGCGGTCCGAGGTTCGACCCTTCGCGGTCCGGATACGGACCGCGGTCCGCCTGTTGCTGACCCTTGTAATAGAAGCTGTCGAAAATGTACGACAAAAAAAAAAACAATAGTTACGAAGCCGCCGTAAAATAGAACGGAATACCGATGTAACTATAAGACTGCAAAGATAAGTAAAATGGTTGTGTGAATACTAAAAGATTACCTACTTTTATTATACCTTAGAAGTGAGTATTTTAAGTTTCGTCAATTTAAATAATTATTAATGTCCGATGATGTGCTTTGATTAAGTACCTTCGCTCAATATAAACATCTATAACTATAAAACTGTATTACTGTTTTTAATGTTGCTACCATGTCAATCGATAAAACCACATCAAGGTTCCCAACACTATTTGTAGGAAAATAGTTGCAATTACCCGTCTCATGGCTAAAAAGTGATTTTGTGGAAAAGTGAACGTTGTTACCAAGACATAGATATCAAAATCTTATGAAATATTGAACAAGTAATATTTTTTCAATTTAACGGTAACAGTACCCACAGAAAAAAAGTAAAAAAAGCAATTGGTTGCAATTACCCGCCAGGACGGGTAATTGCAACTATTTGTGCCTGAGTCAGAAATTTATAAAATAGGTTTTTATTCTTTACAGCTTTCCTATATTTATGACGATGATCTAAATCTACATTAAATTTACTTAATAATGAATCTTTGTAAAAAATAATTTTACTTATGAATATAGATTTATCAAGCGGTAACGTAAGGACTCTAATATTTTTTAACCCCCGACAAAAAAAGGGGTGTTATAAGTTTGACGTCGATGTCTGTCTGTCTGTCTGTCGGTCTGTCTGTCTGTCTGTCTGTCTGTCTGTCTGTGTGTGTGTCTGTCTGTGGCACCGTAGAGCTCAAACGGATGGGCCGATTTCGATGCGGTTTTTTTATTTGAAAGTTAATATCCGTGCGGGTGTTCTTAGCTATGTTTGGTTAATATCGATTCAAAATGGCCGCCTCCACAAAATGGCGGACAATATATTTCTTCACAACCTACCTCAATATGGGTATCAAATGAAAGGGCTTGACTAGTAGAGTACTAAACGCTATAACAACTTTAAAATCCAAGATGGCCGCCACCACAAAATGGCGAATTATATAATATTTTTCACTACTACCTCAACATGGGTATCAAATGAAAGGGCTTGATTAGTAGAATACTTTGCACTATGACAAATTTCAAATCCAAGATGGCCGCTACCACAAAATGGCGAATTACATTTCCTTTTTCACAATTCCCTTATTATGGGTATCAAATGAAAGGGCTTGACTAGTAGAATGTTCTACAGATAACAAATCTAAGGTAGTCGGGGGTTAATCAAAATTTTTAATTTTGTTCTTGTAGTTGCAATTACAAGACTCGACCTTAATTCGCCATTTTGTGGTGGCGGCCATCTTGGATTTCAAATTTGTTATAGCGTTTAGTACTCTGCTAGTCAAGCCCTTTCATTTGATACCCATATTGAGGTAGGTTGTGAAGAAATATTTTGTCCGCCATTTTGTGAAGGCGGCCATTTTGAATCGATATTAACCAGACATAGCTAAGAACACCCGCACAGATATTAACTTTTAAATATAAAATCCGCATCGAAATCGACCCAACCGTTTGAGCTCTACGGTGCCACAGACAGACACACACACAGACATACAGACAGACAGACAGACAGACAGACAGACAGACAGTCAGACAGATAGACAGACAGACAGACAGACAGACAGACAGACAGTCAGACAGATAGACAGACAGACAGACATCGACGTCAAATTTTTTTTGGTCGGGGGTTAAAAAATGTAAATAATTTGTATGCTCATTCCTTTGATTTTATTTTTTATTAATTGACGTGTAAATTGTACGTCAATGAATTAATTACTTTGACTTTCAAGTGACGTATATGAATATGTAATATACCATTAAATATATACGATATTATAATAAATATTAACCTATAATGATAAGTATAAAATTAAAATATAGGAAAAATCAATCAATTCAAATCAAAAATCCGTTCTAAGTAGACAAGATTAAGGAAAAATATGGGATACGTTTTTTTGTTTTATCAAATTATTAAACATCGACAAAGGTAAGTATATTATGTAGATCATGAAACTTTCGGAGTGAGGGGTCATGACGTCACGTCTTCGTATAAAACGTACAATGCAGTGACGTCACTCGAAACTTCTGACCACTGTATCTTCGTCTGTTTTTGTTTGTGAAACAAAAGAAATAAAAGCGTTTCGCACAATATTTTTTATTAATCTATTTGACAGACTAATTATTGTTTTAGTCATCATGCATATTGAAATTATGCAAATATCAACAATAAATAAACAAACATTGGTGGACAAATCACACACAACACAATGCATGCAATGCATAATGCTCAAAAAGGTGTTTCCTTCCAGTCGCAATCATCCTCGGCCTGTTCAACTGCACGGGCATCATCGTGTTCAACGTGGCCAGCCTGATCGCCGGCATCTGGCAGATGCTGGCCGGCTTCATCGTCATCGTGTGCGAGGCGCCCTGCTGCTGCTTCTTCATCGACTATGTTCAGGCGCTCAGCGACAAGATGGAGACCAGGCCCTATTGGCAGAAGGCGGCGCTCTACTGCGGGTAAGAGAACGCCATTTATTGCATTTGGTTTAAGACTATCTTCTGTTGTAATTTTTTGGTGTGCATAATAAACGGTGTCTGCCTGTCTGTCTATGGCAAATGGCCTCTACTGCCTATCCACTTTGGCGCAAGACCCTGAACGACATCATCTGAAACAAGAAAAGTATAGAAGCCATAGCGGAACACTGAGGAACTCCGCAGTCGATATAGGGGAGGAGAAGACAATCAATTCATCGTCTTCGACCAGTGAGATATTCTTGCACAATACTCACATTCTGGTATACCGAGCTAATGTAACTCGTATAAGCATAAACAGCCTACTAAATGTTCCCACTGCTGGGACTCGGGGCCTTTTCTCGGTGGGAGAGAGTCAGGGCCATAATCCACCACGCATCGCAATTTCATGACATCGAAAGATTCTAGGTTTATGTCGTTTCTCACGATGTTTTCCTTCACTGTTTTAAGTTATTGCCTTACGCACATGACTTCAAAAAGATAGTGGTGCGCGTGGGATTTGAGCCCGGGGGCTCCGGATCGGCAGTCCCCACTCTCCCGACTAGACCAACCATGACACCCTGATTAGACCCGCCGTAATTTGTAAAGTAGCCCTTTATGCCATACCCTGTCAAAGACCTCGTGACATTGAGTATAACCACGACTGTGCCCTGAGAGGAACAGTATGCGGCTGTGCCCAAAGTCGGTTCCGCATTGAAACTATCAAGAATGTATTCCGTAATGCGGTTTTCCTGTGGTACGCAAGAGTGTCGGCCCGATAGCCAAATTGTTAGAATTCCGTCGGCACAAGGGGATTAACGGGGGCTGGAAACCTTTATTATCGACTCGATCCCTGAGGTCGTGACCGCCTGGTGATCACCGATAGATAGACACATAAAGTGCACTTACTGTAACCTTACACTTCATCAATCATCATCAACAACCCACTAAATGTTCCCACTGCTGGGACTCGGGCTTTCTCTCGCAAGGAGAGAGTTAAGGCCATAATCCACCACTCTGCTCCAGAGCGGGTTGGTGGACACATGACTTCGAAATATTCTAGGTACATGTCGATTTCCTCACGATGTTTTAAGTTAGTGGCATAACGCACATGACTTCGAAAAGACAGTGATGCGTGTGGGGCTTGAACCCGGAGTCTCCGGATCGGACTAGACCAGCCGTAACTCCATTATTATACAGATATATTCATTATTACATAGAGAATACATTATTTAAGTTTAAAAATTTATTGAAAACCGTCGCGGGCCGCAAGGGTAGCCACGGGCCGTGCGTAGCCGACCCCTGCTCTAACTGAAACATTCGCTACTAGGAAGTTGGCCTTTTGAGAAGTGTCATTATAAAAGGCAGACCAAACGTACTACGTAGTAGGCAACTGTTAGATTGGGAAATAAAACATCATTATGTGATAAGTTTGGCAAATTATTATTGGAAGAAATAAATTACTGCGAAACGTTAGTTGGCAAGTGATAATGGGTCAAACAGTTTTCGGCGAAAAGCAAAGATCCAAATGACATAGTCTTATTCCGCTGCTGTGTGTGTGTGGCTTTGTCTGTCTTTGTTGCATCCTTTGTCCTGTCTATAAAGTTTCATTATAAAGCGCCGGTGTTGGCGGCGATCGCGTGCGTCGGCCGCATCAGCGTGAGATAACGTGAGTCATCACAACAAACAACACATCTGCCTCCATTGTTGTCGAGCGTCGAGCGCGGTTCGTTGCCGTTATCTCGGCGCGGGCTTTCGTTCTTTCAATTGTTGTAATTAATTTGAATTAATGAATGCAACCTGTACGATCAACCTTCGATCGATGACATTTTTAAAAGGACTTTCAAGACTTGGAGTGACATTGTACACTGCAACTCCAAGGAGCGGGAACGGGACAAATACAAATACAAAATACAAATACCAAAATCTTTATTGCTGTTTGTAGGTAAGATAAGATTTTTTTACAAAACATTTTAGAAGTTGACCCATACAAACTGGCCTCTGCGAGAGGCATGCAATACGTCTGGCAAGACAATTTGTTCTAGTCTTAATTTGTACAATGTATTTATTTCAATAAAAGTCCGCTGATTAAAGTATTCTTCTTCCTCATCTTCTTTTCATATCTGGGTACTAAGCTACTTTACCCCCATAGTTCCCGTTCCTGTTATAGACAGTAGCATAGATATGTATTTTTTTTTATTCTGCGGTGAATGATGTTTGTTTTGGCGACAGCAAGCATCTAAACTTTCGCATTAAAGATATTAATGGTATATAATATTACTATTAGCGCTCAGCGGTTTTACCTCCGTAGTTCCCTTTATTTTCCCGGGATTAAAGTAGCCTATGTGCCATTCTAGGCTAAAATCTAATTTTGTTCTAAATTTCAGCCCGAACCGTTCAGCGGTTATGAAGTGATTGAGCAACAAACATCCAGGCATTGACATAATACAGTAGAACCTCGACAAGTTAAAGACCAAGGGAAGCAAAAAATATTTTAAATTGTAGAGGTTTTAAATTATCAAGGGTTTTGGTTTTGGGCTCTAGTGGGAAGGGAACATATTATTTTTTGAAGTTATAGAGGTTTTTAAGTTACCGAGGCTTAAGTTATCGAGTTTCTACTGTATTAGTAGGATATTAGGATAGTAAGAATACTACAAATATTTGTACAGTGCAAATGTTTGTGTGATGAGTTCAAATATTTGTAGGTACTTGTATATGGGTGTTTCTATGTATAATAAGTATGTATTTACAACTATACTTATAAGTATTATATCAGCTATCTGGCCACCATAGTACAAGCTTTGCTTAGTTTGGGGTCAGATGGTGTTGTGTGTGAATTGTCCACCAATATTTATTTATTTAGTACATATTGTCGTGGTTCGGTTGCAGGTTGGCGCTGCCCCCGTTCTTCCTCTGCTTCCTCAGCCTGAGCACGTGGTTCGGCAGCGGGCTCATCTTCGCCACCGGCGTCATCTACGGCATGATGGCGCTCGGCAAGAAGTCAGTTCTCTTTCATTTATCCCTCGACTCGATGGGGCTTGAACATCGATCCCATTGCGAGCGGTCTCTAGTCTCTAGAACAGTTAGCGCGACTTTTGATACAATAGTTATTTGTTATACAAGAGTGCAAAGTTGATTTTTAACCGCGTGCTCAATTTTAATGACCGAGCAAGCGAAGGATTCTAAAATTGAATCACGAGCGCAGCGAGTGATTCATGATTAGAATCCTGAGCGTACCAAGGGAATCAAAAGAGCACAAGGTGAAAAATCTTTGCACCCGAGTGCAACACGTAACTTTTCATTCTACCTCAGCGAGGAAATGACTAAATGCAAATTTTTAAATGTTTTCGCGCTAAGCAAATTAAAAAAAAGTAAGTACATCAAGGGGGTTCCGAGTCTGAGTTTTTAACATATGTTTTTTTTAATATGGAGCACGCGGTTAAAAATCAACTTTGCACTCTTGTATAACAAATAACTATTTTTCTCTCTCTAAAAAAATATGCGAATTCTAGACCGCTCGACGTGGGATCAACGCTTCGGTACTTCCTAACTAACTCTTACTTACTCGTCGTTTCAGCTCTTGGGTATCTATTAGAACTAATGTGAAAATGTTCGCTATATTTGATGCTATGGATCTGACTTTTTTGGTCCAACAACTTTGGTTATCTTTGCTGACAAAAGAGGAAACCCAGAGTTCGGTAGGCAGTAAATGGCACCAGCGGCTAACCAAACCATACCTGGTTAATAGCCATATACACAAACGGCCTTTAATGATTAGTTAATATTAGTGTGATGAAATCAAATGTAGCGAATGTATTTTCCATAGAGAATAACTGACTTTACAAAAAAGAAAGTTTCCCCTGACAGCTTCATTAAACACATAAATATTTGGGCTTTTGCTTGGGCTTCTGGGTGGGTATTCTTTTGTAAACTACCACACAGCGTAATATCTATAATGTAAACAGCATAGAGATTCAACAAATAAAATGTCATTGTACTTATTATCGTCGTTGATTTATTAATTTATGACTTCGGGATTGCTTGGTGTAACATAAGTTAACATAAGTCTGCCATCTAAACAGATCTCACTTGGAACTGATTGCAATCAAAAAGAGAAAAAAACGTGTCACTAAATAATGTTCAAATATATTTATCCACTGTTATTATATTTTAAAGTATCTATACATTTGTTTAAAGATATATTTATACATTTATAAACAATTACATTTATATACTCATAAAAATATATCATGGAAATAATGGCAGCCCGAAACACGAGCTTAATAAATTTTGTGTGTGTGTGTGTGTTGTTACTGATATCATAACATGCGTGGTGTGCGTGTGAGCTAACACAATAACATGCGCGCGCGCAGAGGATCTCGCGACGACATGGCCGCGATGGCGGCCGGCGGGCAGACGCCGCCGGGCGCGGCGGTGCCGGCCGCGCAGGACCACCACGTGACCCTCATGGAGGACCCCGACGTCTGGCGCCCCAACTAAAGGCAATACCACGCCTCTGCTATACCTGCACCGCCCTTGATTATTGCACCGATCCTATGATGCTCCCATTTCCTGCTGGTCCCGCAGATCCCCTGAAAGTTCCATATTATATTCCTTACTGGCGCTGCGGTTCCTCTGAAAGTTCCGTATACTCCCTGCTGTGTCCAAATATCGTCTGATAGATAGTATATTTCTTCCTGATTCCACAAACTGCCTGATAGTTCCGCGTACTTTCTTCTGCCTCCGCTCGTCCCCTGACAATGCGGAAGAAGTTATGCTAAGTTAAGTTCTCAATGCGGAGTCCCTGCCGGCTCTGAAAACTATAGCTCCACATGCTTCCTACTGGCTCTCCAAACTCCCCGAGCTCACTGTTATTTATACTTCCTACTAGCTCCGGAAACTCCCTGGTAGATCCACATGCTTCCTACTGGATCCTCAATCTCTCTGTCAGTTCCTTATGATTTCTACTACCTCTGGAAGCTTCAAGATAGTTATATGTTTTTTACTGGCTAAACTCCTAGACTCCTTATACTTCCTATTGGCTCCGAAAACTCCCTGATAGTTCCCTATATATCTTACGGGCATACAAACTTCATGACAGTTCCACGCACTTTCTACTAGCGCTGCAAACTCACGGATATAGTTTTACATACTTGCTACTGCCATACCTCGTACTGGCTTGCAGTTCTGCAGTCTAATTGATAGCTTTGATATTCCCACATATTTTCCACTGGTACCCCAAATGATATACTCCCTGATCCATCACCTAAAAGCTCCGCCTATCCTCTACTCGAAGCGATACTACCAGGGGCCTCATTTTTGGAAATCACTGGCTTGTGTACCAACCTTTTTTGTCGTAACGTGGGCTAAACAACTACAGCCCATTCTTGGACATTGATAGACCTTGTCGCACGATGTAGTAGAGATTTTCATGTCAAGATAATCAGAAAATAGTCAAACTTTGTGATAATAGTAAGTGCCTGTAACAACCAGTAATTATCAAAACATTTAAAACTCATAGAACTCAGAACGGTCAGAATGAGCAACACGTAAATATTGTAGTTTTTAGAGGTGTGCCATGTAACGAAATTTAAACTACTGCTTTCACAAAAAAATTGTTGAGTACCCTACTTTTTTACCTTCCGAACTGAACGCACGGTCATGTGATTTCGAAAATGAGGACCCGGCATGTAGCCAAAAGCGTGTGTAGACATTCGAGAGTTTTTTGTCAATCGTTTGACGTTGTTAGTCGAAATATATTTTTGAAACGCAGTTCTAGCTGCATGTTATTAGCTTATTGTGGAATGGTAGACGTGTTTTATTCGCTTAGCATGCATGGACGGTTTGACAGTTTTTGATTAAGGTAAGGAGTTGGTCAAAATATTCGTATTTTGGCTTGTTTTGTATCAGTGGCGTAAAAAGAGTCTAAAAAAAGATACAGAACTTATTGAAGTTTGTTTATATACAAGCTACGGTCCTACAGATTTTACTTACAGGTGCATAGACATACACGTCAAACTTTTCATCTCGAGAATTAAAATACTTGAGCTTAATTTTATTAGCAGCCCATTTCATGTTCCAACTTCGTCCTTACAAAGACAGTGTCAAGGCCATAATCCACCACGCTGGCCGATTTCGGGTTGGCGGATGACACATATCATAGAACAATGTCTTTCTTGGAACAAGTCGGTTTCATTCTGATGTTTTCCTTCACCGCTAAAGTCAGTGGCGATGATAAACTTTGATAAATACCCAGAAGTGCAGGCGAGAATCGAATCTACAACTTGACGTTTTGAAATTGAAAGTTCTTGCTACTAGCCACACTTTGTTATATTATTTACTTAAAATATACTTAACGCTTGACCTCCGATAATAAACACATCGTCTAAAGAGATAAGCGTGCATCACGGCCTACATAGTTAATTGTTTTAATTAATCAGGTTTACGGAGCAAACTCTGGCGTGCTATGAATGTTTATAATTATGTTTTTTGTATTATACTGTTTATATTTGTTTCGTCTGAGTGCGTTTAGCTTTTATCTAGCGCTCTGTATTTATATTTATTTCCTTTCTATATATAGCACAGCATTGAAATTTTCAAAATATGCACCCAATATTTTTTCCGTCGATTGTGAAGTGATGTTTAGTATCTTCAAAGAATAAAGGCATTCTCGTTTCATCTTATTACAATGTTAAATTGTGAAACAACCACGTTAGTACGTTATCCCGTAAAGTATGTCATACGTTAAGGGGGGTCGACGAAGTGTGACAGAGGGTCAAAATTTAATAATTCGTAACAGCAAATTTAATTTAATAATTGAAATATATGTTAAATTTCAAAATATTCACACACCTATATCGTCACACTAGGGAGGGGCAAAAGTGACTAACTGTGACAACTCACCCTTACCGTAAAAATTTCACTTAGGTTAAAAATTCACGAAATCTGTGTGACGTACATTATGGATCCCTTAGTGTACGTGTTATTACTAATTTTTTATCATAATACGCGCGTGTGTGTCTTAGGGCGTCGGCGGACGACATGCGCACGTCGGCCGCGACGCTGGAGGCGGGGGCTGGGCCCGGGCACGACGGCGCCGCGCGCCAACCTCGTCTCCAACGAGCAGCCCGTCAGCTTCACCGGCGCGCCCTCGCGCCACTGACGCTCCAGCTGACGCGCGCCCAACTAGCTGACGTGCGGCCTACACTGGCTGACGCGCGGCCAACACTAGATGACGCGCGGCCAACACTAGCTGACGCGCAGCCAACACTAGCTGACGCGCGGCCAACACTAGCTGACGCGCAGCCAACACTGACACTGCCCCGCTCCTCTATGTCCTTCTACCGCCTACCTAAAACTGTTATGGCTTTGCTACTGCTCTCTCATTTAATTACAAGAATGAAGAGAAGTATCCAAGCCAAAGCAATTTTAGTTCGATGGTAACTCCATGACCCTTTACTGCAGCTGAAGATATGCGCTTGGCTAAGACGATTCCAACTCCCGTCACGACAGCGACGTAAGTCAATTTCTTCGTCAATGAACACGGTAGGTTCATCGGCGTGCCTACCCGCTACTGCCACGCAGCCACCACCACTACTCTCATCTTAAAATGTCACACTAATGGTGAAGGTGAATGGTTTTAGTGACGGACTGAGATTACTAAGTGCATTGACATTTAAGGATCCGTCTTTTTTGCGTTGTCTCATGTCTAACAAGCGTCAGCATGTCAAATAATTGCAAATAGGGATTCCAGAATTGTAAATTGCGTTACTTATTAACTTTTACTTTGATAAAGCGTTTGCACTGTTTGTTTTGATGTCCGGAAATTCTTGTCGGTGGCAGAAGTCTACTGCTTTTTGTCATTTATCTAACGCTATTGAATGTGGGAGCAGGGGTAGTCTTCAAACACTGTCTCTTGAGACTAGGACATACGGTCCTGTATTTATAAGAATTATTTAACTTTTTATAATTCCAATGTTCTACTATTTTTTTGTCGGTTTTCATGTTATTCGGGCTTTAAAATGTCAATATAAATAATACGTACTGACTTCGAAAATTATGTTAAGTTTTTATGCGAGCTCTTTCCTGAGTGTCCTCCAGAATACTATATTCCATTTTACATACAATTTTGAACCGTTCGGGCTTCTAGATAAGATTTATATTAATGTTTGCATCAATTTTCCGATTTTCTTTAAGAAGTATGTTACAACTACTCAATGTTAAACAAGATATCAATAGATACTAGATTAATGTTAATTATAGTTAAGCACATATGTACACATCTATACCCTAGAATAAATAATTAACGTCATAGCTTTATGTGGCATGACTTGGGTTATCGAAATGCTGCATCAGTAATATATTAGACTAGATGTCCGCCCCGGTTTCGCCCGTGGTACATTATATACCACTTATCGGGATCCCGTACATATCCAACGATGAAAAAATACTGAAATCGGTTCAGTCATTCCTGAGAATATCGCTTTCATACAAAAAACCTCTTTAGATACCTGCTACGCCACCTGTCGGAAATTGGTCGTACCAACTCAATCGTAATTCGTTCTTAAATCGTATCTCAATCGTAATCGGTCGTACCAATTAGCAAAGGTTTATATTCAATGACGCCATCTTAGACACATGCTGTGATGGTGTCATGTCAAAGCAGGAAAACTCTCAAAAAGGAATATTTTTTCCCGTTTTTGTTATATTCTTGATTCATGCTCCGCTACTATTGATAGTAGCGTTATGTTCTATATCCTATAGCCTTCCTCGATAAATGGACTAACCAATAGAAAAAGAATCTTTCAATTCGGACCGGTAGTTCCCGAGATCCTAGCGTTCAAACAAACAAACTCTTCAGCTTTATAGTATTAGTATAGAATATAGATTCCTGGCATTTATAGACATCGTCGAACAATGCATGCCACATAAAGTAGCACGCACTAAATGGTTATTGCATTTAACTGCACCATACGTGACTTACCGTTCGATGCAAAACCTGTCAATTTCAGTCACGAATCCGGAAAATATTGAACCAACCTCTTGGACAAACTTTTTCCATTTCAAATGTAGAACAAGGTACATTACAGAAGGCGTGTCTTCAAGCACCTCCATGAGTTGGCAGGACATCGCAAGTGGCGATGATACATGTCCGTAAGTGAGGGTTAAGATTTACCATCACAAGGGCAGACTGCTCGTTTGCCACAATTATAAAAAAACATTGAAATTATTGTATGTTTTTTTCTATTTTCGGCATTCGAACTTCGAAGAATTAAATTAAAATTTAACACTACTTTTAAATGTTTGCATTGAACGGTTTAACTCTTACTGAATGTCGTGGGTGCGGTATGTGTTTTACCAAAATATACATCCTTCTATATTTCACTCGTTACCACAGTTCCCTCATCGATAGAGGCTATTTTACTAAAGATCGCGTGGGATTAGTTCCAACACATGTTTGTATGAATGTTTGTGTCAACTAATGAGGACCAAATTTGAACACGCAGACAGATTATATATGGTTTTTTGTTGTAATAAAATCTTAAGTTGTTTCGGACGTTCTTGAAAGATGATCATAGATGATTCTTATTGGCCATATATGTATATTTACACTGCGACTTTAACTCTTATCGTCCAGCAATAAGGTTCGGCGTACCAAAGTTGAAGACGCAAATAAACCTGGTGTCTAAGATAGTTCTTAATTTCGTCGTAGGTGGCGCCAATGTTTCCTTTGTTAAATATTTTTTACAAAATGAAACATTGGCACCACATTAGGTTAAATTACAAACTATCTTTGCCAAATCGCCTTGCGAAAATGATTGCAATGAGAACTCAAACACGGCCTCTAGTTGAAGTTGTAGCGAAGGGATGTTCTCACTCATAGCTAGTTGTCCTCACTTCATGAGCAAGTTTTTTCAAAGAATATTTATTTTGAGCCACTGCATGGTAATTATAATCCGGCTTTTAACCGCCTGACTACGGCGATATTGGCTTCGCTATGGTTCCATCTTACAATTTAAACAATAACAAAGAAACAAAATATCAAAGCGATATCTATTTAAGTTACTCGGTAGACCTCGGAAAGCGTAAAGATGCATCTTGGGCCCAAGTGCATCACAATGTTATGTTACAATATATGTACTTTTATTGGACTGTTTAGGTGTAGTTAGCAAAATTTTTCTCGGCGGTGATGTAAGGTGTTCTATATTCATTCAAATCAATAAACTTGTTATGTAGTAGTTAAATTCAATTGTGCAATGTAAAATGCTAGAACTTTGAGTTTATAATAATAGCTCAATTTATGGTATTTTTTACCAATCTATTTAGTAGTTATAATTGTTTTTTTTGTCAAGCATAATATACAAAACAATAAAAACACTTTATTATACCACAAAAACATTACAAAAACGGTGATTAAAAATATACTGCATGGTCGCTTGATCAGATAGATGATGGGGGTTTTGCGTTACACACGCAATTCTGATGGTAAAAAAACATACATACGGTCGAATTGAGAAACCTCCTTTTTTTGAAGTCGGTTAAAAATACGTGCAAACCCCTCATCGGGGTCTTCTAAGTTACACCTATTACAACTTAATTAACTGGAATTTTAAGTATAAGTATAACACTGCATGTGATGTGCATGACTACTTAAATGTGAGATTTTTTGTAATAAGGTCACAACTACATATGTATTTATCTGCCTGGGATGTACGATCTTACCTCAGAAGATCAGATGTTTTCTTTGTCAATCAATCTCTTTATTATCAGGAGTATTCTGGCGGATTCGAGATGATTTAATGAACATGTCATGTGGCGAATAATCGGACGGATAACAATGTCGTGTGCCCAGAATACAAGACTTGCGTTCCTAACGTTTAACAAAATGGATTAGGTCCTTGCTGTGGAAATCTCTTTAATTTCTACTTGAAATGAAAGAGACATCAATAGGAATTACGTAAGCGATTTAGTTTAGCAGAAGTTCGCAAATTTTAATCTATCTCTATTACCTAAATGAAGAACGAGAGAGACAGATAAAGTAAATTATGAAATTTAAAGATATGAATGCTGTATCTAATTTCTATGTGGTACGTAAATAAGTAAGATGGAGATAAATTAGAATGTGTCGAGAATACAATAAAATTATTTTTTTTCTCTTTAATATTGTAAATTATTTTAGTATAGGTGTCATAGTAAAAGTAGTAATAATGGTGAGTTGTAGCACGTTGCTTCCAGCTCAGTACCACCTTTCCGAGTGACCCTGCACTGAAACGCCTAATGGCTCTAGTTATTTTAATTTATTTTAGTTATATTTACTATGTGATATTTTAAGACATTTTGTATAGCCAATTTTATATGTATCGCATTCCAAATGTTAACTGGGTCTTTTCTTATTTTCGGTGGAACAAACATTTTTACAACAATGTCAATTTGTAGGGGCAGTGTGTGTACTATGAGTAGTAGTGTCTCAGTCATATAGTTAGAAATAATTTTGGGTATGGCTTTGTTTTAAGATTGCAAGTCGAAATGGGCGAGAGTGCATTGGACTGGTCATCTACTTCATTGGGTATTTTAAATTTTAATCAAGAAATGTTGAGTATGGTCATATCAGTTGTTCACTTTCCCGAGACATCCCAATATTTGTAAAGCCAAATAGTAAATAATATTAGTATTTTGGGTTAATTTCTGATAGGATATGTAAAGCGCAATACTTCAAATATAATAAATACTTGCACTTGTGTTAATCACAACAGAGGGTTGAGTGAGAATTTTTAAACCTATTAAAAGGTTTATTTACCTGCTATGACAAAAACTGTAAATCGGTTGTATAAGTCCTGTCGCCGTCTCTGGCACTCACAACGGATTCAAAGAACATCTAGACAACAATAGTTTTTTGAACCCTGTTCCACCACGTCACGGCTAGATAGCAATTTATTTACTTACTGCTTGTGCATCACCATGTGGATAGATACCGCCGCATGGTCCATCACCATCATCACATGATCCTCAAAATACCTCGCCGTCAGCGCCTCGGGTTTTCGTCGCGTAGTCAAAGACCTGGGGACACCTCGCGATTTTTCGAGCTACTTTCAATTATGAAGTTTCCCTATTTATAACTTAAACTGCCGTAAATACATCCAAGTTTTGACAGGATATGAAAAAATCTCGCACTCACACCTCAGTTTACTCACTTCCATATCATCTCTATGTGAAACAGATTCCATGCACAGTAGGATAATGGAACTTGCTAATATCAGAATAACGAAATTACTCCAAATATCTATAAAGCCACTGTTACTGCAATTTCTAAATATTTTTATAAGATATACAGATAATTAATAGAATTGTTGCTGTAAAAGTATTATTGTGTATAAGAAAGACCCTAGTCTTAGATAATGTTTCCTTAGGTTTAGTGTGTTTTGCTCACATCCAATATTTTAATACGAATTTTTAATCATTATACATATTTTTTTAGAAGGCTTTGTTAATGAATTTATTTTGAACGGCAATCTGATGATGTTAGCTGTCACATTCAATTGGAATGTGTTCTTTAGGTTTATTTTCTAGCACTATCCACTACATACAATCATTGATATATATGTGGTAATGCTGCATACAGAAGACAAAGATAAAAGTGGAAATTGTACTTTGATGATGTAGTAACTGAATTATATAATTAAAATCAATCAAATAAATTGATTGATATTCATCAAATTTTAAGGTTAAGGGAATCGTTAACTTAGGATACCACAAATCATTATTTTATTGAATGTCTTTTATCTATAAAAATAAAAAAGCCGATTTTACAAATTGTTTGTGAAAAACGACACAGTCCGTGTGTCGTTTTTCTAAGAGTACTCTTTATTTTGCAAAGTTGCAAGACAAAAATCAGTATGTTGTTTGAATGTGACAGTTTCAGTGATCAGTTTAGAGCATCTAAAACAGAAGGTATATTAAAATGTGCTTCCTTTTCTTATCATTTATTTTTATGATTAATTTATTTATGCATAAAAAACTTATTCTTCGTTATGTACCGAAAATGTAATTGTAAATAAAATTATTTGTGCATAAGTACTTTTAGTGTGAGTTTTGAAAGGTTACCATACAACATATTGCATCAATGTATTTGCAAAGAATTTACGATAGTGCTGCTTTTGAAAAACAGCACCCCTAATTCCGTAGATCTTTTCATACTGATAAATTAGCATCACTAACAGTCAAAACTTGTACTAAAGGACAGAACACTCATAAAATGTTAAAGATTGGTTATAATATTGTTATAAATTATTTGCTGAATGTGTTGTGTGGAGCGAAGTAAACATGTTGATGTATGAAGTATGTTAAATTAAGTAGAAATCTTGCTAAAAATGTTTTAAAAATTATGTCATATTTACACAGTTCCAATGTCACATGATCATTATCAATTAGAATTATAAAAAATGAAATTAAATTGTATTGTATACTCTATTCTATTTTACCTGGCGAAGAGCATAAACAAAATGGTACCAAGTTACCAATTATTTGCATACTTTGATGTTCTATTGTACTTATCCCTTATTATGTCATGATCGGTTTTCTGTCCACCATTGTTGTTTATATTTTAAGTCAGGTGATGTTGGATAGACTTTAAATAGCTAAGGTATATGTATTTATGTATACATAGTTGTATAGAGTTGCAGTTGTTCTCGTGAGTTAATGTTACTGTTTAGGAATGCATATCTGTAATAAATGTGTGTATATTGAGAATCACATGTTTTATTTATATTTCCTACCTAAATTCAGTGGTTTTTGTAGTGGTAGGAAATTTTGCAGAGTCTGTCTGGAAAATAACTAATATGTCTTAGTCAGTTATTGGCAAGCATCAATTTGTAAATTAATATTACTCTTTCATTGTAAAGGGCAATGTTTCCAGGGAAATATCAGGGCAAAGAAATAATTCATATTATGTCTACAGTTGATGACTGTAGCGCACGGCAGTGATTTGAAAGAGCTCGCACAAGTAACTGTGACATTGGTGTAATGATCAAACATATTGCTTTCTTACAGGAGCATTGTTGTGTTGTCATTTTAGCTAAAAAAAAATATCAATATTAAATACTTACTACCAAGAGACAGGAGGCTAGTCTGAAGAATCATAAATATAATAAGTATTAATTTAATCTGTAAACTACATTAGTGAACTAAAACAATAAAAAACCTTTTTATGGTTACAAATTATATTTACAAACTTACATATACTATTTATAAACTTGCATAAATATTTATCTTTCATTAGAAGTATACTTCTGTAAGTTACTTAGGATTGGAAATAATTTGATTTAAAATCAGTCCATCTGAAACAAAACAAATTTGTTATTGAATAATTAAAATGTTGCATGGAGAGACTTTTTAAATCTATTTTCTGTTTACACTAGATCATCATCTCCCCTGATGTTAAGCAACGATGTGGGCTACGATTAAACACGCTTACCTTGAAGAAACTAAATCACTCTCGAATTTGAAGACAACATTATCTTAACATAGAATAACTGTTACGCTTTCACATTTAAACAACACAACAATACTTATTGCTGAATTATTTAAAAAAAAAAAACAATGTAAGCTATTAGCCGTAGTAAACATACATTTCTACAGGTATTTTTTGCAAAATATGTATAGGTAATAACTTAGTAACACTGGCTGAGTTACTACTACCTTAACATTTCATGTTTACTTCGTACAGACGTTTAAATCGTGAGTAAAAGCTAGTTTGGTATAAACATTCAAAGGAATACCTACATTATTTAACATGTTTAAGTGCAAACGTATAATTAACACACAGTTCTTAAATAATTACCAAGATGTTTGCTTGAAAAGCGCTCCAGTGATCGTGCCATGTCTTTGTATGAGGCATTGCTTGGTGTCAGTCTCGAGGCAGACGGTAGGAGGCTTTAGGTTGGGCTGTATCTTGCACGCCTGTTCCGATATCGCCACCACTATCCCCGCCGAGTCTACGTGGGCAGTGCCACTGGAAGCGAGACAAAGACCCTGGTGGTCGGCCACAAGACACCCACTTATGTTGGGAGTCGCCATAATTTCTTCGATAATTTTATCTAGTTCTTTCTCCATGGCTGGGAGCGAAGCTGAATGTATATTGGTCTTTGATAAAGATTCAACAACTCTTCAAAGGTTGAAACTATGAAATTCAGAATCAAAGAACGAGTTCACATTCACAATCAAAACAACAAATAATAAATAACTGATTATGACATTCACATGACAGCAACATTATTAACAATGACGGCAGATATTGCTGATAATGACATACAGTCTAGTTTCGATGTTACACTTTTTTATTTTTTGCTACGGTGCATTTTGTGATCGTCGTCCAATATCACAGACTAAGTAGAGAGATTCCAATATTTATAGAGATTTACTACGATAACATGATAACATGTGCATGGCCCGCCCCTCCAAAATGTGTGTAGTCACATCCTTACGAAAGAGTTTGTATGTTGTATGTAGTTGTAATTATTCGTCTTCAGTAGCAGTACGAACACATGCGTGGTGGTGCGTTGTATATAATTTCACAAATACTTTCAAACGTTTTGAATTCTGGAGGGGCGGGTCATGTTATCGTAGTAAATCTCTACATCATGTGGAATTTGTTGAGAGTATGGAACCTATTTTTGTTGAAAGTTGATGACTAGGCCAGTAAGTATTCTAAGCTAGTGTTCGGTTTTTGTGCCTTTTGCGCTAGTATAGGTACAGTCAATTGCAGTTTAACAGTAGAGGCGATCTGAGGTCAACAGCAATACTTATTTTCTAAAAGAGCTACAGAGGTAGGTACGATGTACGTCGCCGTCGTTACACAACAGATTGTTTGTTGTAACCATGTATGTATTTTTTATTTGTAAAAAAAATAGTTACCTAAGTAATTAAAAATATACTTAATATAATGGTGGTGACCAGTGGTAGTACTAAATAAATACATTTTCAAGAGAAAAATAATGTATACTTACATACCTACCTGGTCGTATCTTAAAGATTTTTGAGACAAAGAAGGAAAACCCTAATTATGATTATTACCTCAAAGTTCAAAATGAATCCGGAAACTGCGGGTAAGAACAACAAAGCATTTACGAACAACAAGGTCACGCAGTCTCGTAACGTGTCGCGTCGCGTCACACGCCACATAAACCGACCTAGACCTTTGCCTACCACAGTACTAGATACTCACTGCAGCTTTGTTGAGGATGATGGTTTCGTAACAACTCGCCACAGTCATAACCATTAGATTAAATTATTATTAAAAACATTGACCCTAATTTAAAATTGCCACATTTTGTGGAGACGACACGGCTTAAATTAATTGATCAATTTCATTGTGTTGATAAATTGTGGCACTAATTGCTTACTTAAGATTTGTCTACAAGATTTTACTAATAAGGACAAAGATCCAATCTAAGAGAATGTAATTTCTTCGACCCAGTATCCAGTGCCGTAAGTAGCATTGATATAAATCAATTATTTATTAATAGTTTTATATATATGGTAAATAATAGCCTTGTCTGCGCCTTGTGCGAGCTTCTCTAACTGCGCTCTTATTCTTTTAAGGAAGGTAGGTATTATAGAACCTAAAGAGAAAAGAGCACAGCGCAGATATATACTAAGTACTAAACTAAATACTCGTACAGAAGAATAACTTTGAGCAGACGTCTGCTCAAAGTTATTTACCAGTGGTGATAACCATCACCACTGGTATTTACGGTGAAGGAGTACATCATGAGAAAACTGTCTCATCTATTAGGGACAGCAACAGCCTATTCGGAGCCCGTGGTTCGAATCCCACGCGTACCAGTTGTACCACCAGTGCATAATGGTGCTAACTTAAAAACGGCGAAGGAAAACATTGTGAAGAAACCTGCATGTTCCAAAAATCTTTAGAGGTCATCCGCTAATAAGCTGCACAGGGTCAGCGTGATGGATAATGGCCTTGACTGTTTGTTTGCGTGCTCGTGCTTGGGAACATTTAGTGGGATGCTCTATAGCAAGCTGTAGCCGAGGGCGGATCCAGGGGAGGTCCAGTACCTAGGAGATGAGCACTGATTAAAAAGCATACATGGTTATGATGATGACCACTGATTAAAAAGTATGCGTAGAACACGTACAGTTTAGTGACTTGACTAAGATTATGTGACCCCCCCTCCTGGGGCCAAAGCTGGATCCGCCCTTTTTTTATATAGTAGTTGTATAAAAATGCCATGAGAATTCTGCTCCAATTTTAACAAGTCACCTTCATTATAACGCAAAAGCATAACTAGGTTCTAGACTCGAAGCCTCACATTAGCCTGCAGTTAATTAGTATTCTTTTTGTGAATGTTTGCGTTGAAGCACACAGTCGCAACAGAGCGTCGCATGCGCAAGCCCGCCTGCTGTCTCGCGGCTAAAAACTTCAGTTATTTCTCACAATACCTACGGTACGGGGTATTACAATGTTACAACACATCGTGTACAGTTTGCTGATATTCCTGACGCTGCTCGCGATATGTGACGTGCTAGCGTCATGCCTCAAAACTGGAGCAGACTCCAAGAAGAAATACGTGAAGTGGTCAGGTAAACAGCTTTTTATAATGTTTATATTGTACCCACGGGGCTTAATCACGAATCACGTGGTCTTATCGTGACCACGGCGGTTGTAACGCTGCCGAAACATCGAGGTATTTACTCGTAAACAATGAATTAATCGTGAATAAGCCCCGTAGGTACTGTACAAACATTATGTGTTCAAATCGCAAAGATTAAAAACGTTATAAACAGCTTTTTGTTTTGCAAATAAATCAGACGCATTGGCTTAGTCGCTGGAAAGTCTAGACGTGGAGCAGGAGGTCGTGTATTCCATTCCCACGTAATATTATAAACGGTAAAGTTTATAAATATGGATGGATGGATGTTTGTTACTCTTTCACGTAAAAACTACAGTTGGGATTTAGCTAAAAATTGGTACAAATATAGATAATGGTCTGGAATTACATATAGGCTCCTTTTGATTCCGGGAAAATAACTCGAAAATAATTTGATAATTAGACCTTCATCGGTCTAGAGTTAAATATGTAAAGTAGGTTTTCAACCAATTTACGAACAAACATAAAACTTAAACATATAAAACGTTATAAATCTTGCATTCTTAGGCTCGAAGGATATTTTTTATTATTTATTTTATAAGTACATTAAATGGAAATAACCTTCATTCATGTTTTTGCGATGTGACCTTCATTTTGTTTATTGCATGGCATAAAAATATTGTTCTGCGCCATCTACTTCAACAGGAACAACTCTGTACTACCTATAAGTAGCATAAGCAGCCCACTAAATGTTCCCACTGCTGGGACTGGGGCCTTCTCTCGCAAGGAGAGAGTCTAGGTCGTAATAAATATAAATAACTAGCGGCCCGCCCCGGCTTCGCCCGTGGTACATATATATAACCTACAGCGTTCAAGGATTACGAACATATGAAAGAACGGTGAATTTTTTTAAATCGGTCCAGTAGTTCCCGAGATCAAACTACATATATGCTATATATAGGCTACTTTTGATCCCCAAATTATCGTGCTGTTTACTGGGTCAGAAGTGACACCTGTAGACATCTGGCGGGGATAACTAATTAAATGACGATTGATCAGTTTTCGACCGGAGAGGAAAAATGATTAAATTACTAAAATGGGTATTAAAAAATAAGGGTTGATCGTAGAAGGGTGAAAATTGAGGATTGTATGTATTTTTGTATGTTGTATTATAAAAAATAGAAATTAAAAATTTTGTCTAGAAAATAAAAAATAAATTTAGGGAGATGAAAAATAGATGTTGGCCGATTCTCATAGATACCGGATAAGCACAAAAACTTACATCAAAATCGGTCAAGCCGTTTCGGAGGAGTATGGCAACGAAAACTGTGACACGAGAATTTTATATATTAGACTAGCAGGCCGCCCCGGCTTCGCCCGTGGTACATATATATAACCTACAGCGTTCAAGGATTACGAACATATTAAAGAACGGTGAACGATTTTTTTAAATCGGTCCAGTAGCTCCCGAGATTAGCGTGTTCAAACTATATATATGTTATAGGCTACTTTTGATACCCAAATTATCGTGCTGTTTACTGGGTCAGAAGTGACACGTGTAGACATGTGGCGGGGATAACTAATTAAATGACGATTGTTCAGTTTTCGACCGGAGAGGAAAAATTATTAAATTACTAAAATGGCTATTAAAAAATAAGGGTTGATCGTAGAAGGGTGAAAATTGAGGATTGTATGTATTTTTGTATGTTGTATCATAAAAAAATAGAAATTAATAATTTTGTCTAAAAAATAAAAAAAAAAATTTAGGGGTGGACTACCCCTAACATTTAGGGGGATGAAAAATAGATGTTGACCGATTCTCATAGATACCGGGTAAGCACAAAAAATTTCATCAAAATCGGTCAAGCCGTTTCGGAGGAGTATGGCAACGAAAACTGTGACACGAGAATTTTATATATTAGATAAATTCACCACGCTGGCCGAATGCGGGTTGGTTGATGACATAACATGAATTTGAAAGATTCTAGGTGCATGTCGCTTCTCTCACTATGTTGTTCTTCACCGTTTTTAAGTTAGCGACATTACGCACATAAATAATTAGGTACGATTCATGCACATCTTAATGCTTCATCTTTGCACAGGCCAACCTAACCCTGAATATGTCGGCCGAAGAAAAGAGTTACCTAGGTACTTTCATTTCTTTAAATGACCTCCTCGACCCTGAATATTGATTGCCGAAATTGGTTCCACTGGATTGCAACATGTCATGCGTTCATTTTATTTTGTAATCTCTCGACGGCTGGCACCAACCAGCCGAAGTCGCGATCCCAGCTTTTTTTTTGACTGTGCGCCGAAAATATCTTTTTAGGTATCTAGGTAATATCTAAAGTGGACACCTTCATCCAAAGACAATTTATCAATCTAGTGGATGGTGAGCTAGTGTTCACAGTTCACATTAACATTTTGAAAGCGAATGATAGGTAATGTGTTTGCAAGTGTAGGTATTGGTATGCTCCTATGTTGGTACCTATCCTCATATGTACCTACCTAATGGCTGAACGAATGTCGTTGAGATTAAACAAGTAGGTATTAAATATATTACCAGGATTGACGCATAAATTACATAAATGATAAATGAATAAAAGACGCAGAAATAAAATTAAAAAGAAAATTTATGTGAAAGTGCAGCTGGGCAAATATAACACGCACTTAACAACTTACAGCAATGCCTCTGGCAATGACAGACTATGATCTGAAAAAAAAAAATGTGGTTTATTGAAATGTTCGTGATAGTACTCAGAAAACAGATCCCATTTTACGTGGACACTCCACGGACACTCAAACAAACATTTTAACTAACTCCAGATTAATACTTCTTGCATTGAAGGTATTATCTATTCTATGGTAACTATATTGTGAAACCAATATAATGGAATGTGACATCATCACTGTGTTTCGGTTTGAAGGGCAATGTTTCTAGTGAAATTACGAGACATAGAGATAAAACCTCTTGGCGAAGCGCGCAGTGCAGTGCTAGGTAATGATTTGAACTCTCATGTTCCAATAGCTGGGTGTCGCTGTGCTGTTAGGGGCAGACATGTTGAATACTATCAGGCTCAGGTCGTGCTCGTTTCGTCAGTCTTGGCTATAAAAAACATATTCCACAGTTTAGATATTCTTTTTACAGGAGTGAAGTCAAACCGCTTCGTAATTGTACGTATAGATGAAGTCGAAAATCAGCAAATTCGTTTTTTTGAGTAAATTATTTAAAACGTCTAAAACCGTACATTTTAAAACAATATCTATATTCTGTCTATGAGAACAGACAATAGGCATTATTTCTGTGAGAATGGTTCTTAGAAATCTACTGGCGGTGACGTGACACACGTCTCGTTGCGACACATTCGATATCCTAGAGTTTCTAGTGTTCCTCGGCTTCTTACATACATAATGTTGGTACTAGCTGCACCCCGCGGTGTTACCTGTTCTTACCTAAACTTTTAAGTCAAATTCTGTCAGAATTTGATTCCATCTAATTTTGATTGAAGTTCATTGCGTCTTTGGCGATTTTGTCTGAATTCGACTTCGCCTGTGGCGATTTTGTCTGATGTAGATTTGGTCACTGGTGATTTTGTCGGGATTTGACTTCGCCTCGGGTGATTTTGTCTGATGTAGATTTGGTCACTGGTGATTTTGTCGGGATTTGACTTCGCCTCGGGTGATTTTGTCTGAAGTTGATTTCGTCGCTGGTGATTTTGTCTGAATTTGACTTCGCCTCGGGTGATTTTGTCTGAAGTTGATTTCGTCACTGGTGATTTTGTCTGAATTTGACTTCGCCTCGGGTGATTTTGTCTGAAGTTGATTTCGTCACTGGTGATTTTGTCTGAATTTGACTTCGCCTCGGATGATTTTGTCTGAAGTTGATTTCGTCGCTGGTGATTTTGTCTGAATTTGACTTCGCCTCGGGTGATTTTGCCTGAAGTTGATTTCGTCACTGGTGATTTTGTCTGAATTTGACTTCGCCTCGGGTGATTTTGTCTGAAGTTGATTTCGTCACTGGTGATTTTGTCTGAATTTGACTTCGCCTCGGGTGATTTTGTCTGAAGTTGATTTCGTCGCTGGTGATTTTGTCTGAATTTGACTTCGCCTCGGGTGTTCGTCTGATTTTGTCTCTGGGCTTTTCATTAATTGACAACAACGTATTGACACATGAAAATTAGAAAAACAATACATTGACAACTGACGTGCAAAGCTACATAACGCCGAATAATTACGGGAATTAACGGACCACTTTATCAATTTTAAGGCAATACCAAATAAATCGATACTACAAATGTGGTTCGGTAATTCGGTATCGAAGTATCGGGACTTTTTAAATAAATACACGGGTAACTCACGTTTGATGTAATCAGTCTAGTCTGAGTCAAGTTTCGATCGCGTCTGGCGATCTTTTTCAAGGAGAGTACGCGCGCGTGTTCGCAGCTCGTTTAGCACAGCGGTAACGTGAATTACCCGTATTTATTTAAAATGTGTAATAACCACGTTAGTTTCCATTCTAAAGAAATATCGTGACCTTTGTGTTATGACCATTATGTAAGTATACGAAGTAGGTATAATGCGGTAGTGTACGAGCCACTAGTACAAATTCTCAGTCGTCTACTTCGTACATAACGTATCACGGTTAAATCCGTAATAGAGTATGCCCTCAGAAACCAGTTCTAATGACAATAACCAGACGAAGACGGAAGTTTCTCAATAGACAATACGTGCAGTCAATATTTGATGTGTATAGTACTAGACCACACCTATGTTTAGAAATTGTTATAATAAGGTCTCAGATCTGGCCCTGGCCCAAAACATTTTCCTGGCCATACAGTGTGGAAATGCAGCTAGCTTGATAGGCAGTCTTGGATTTGACAAGCGCAGGGGCTCAATTAATGAATCCAAACACGAGTTTGTAATATTTGTTTGCCATTTTAAATCTATAGAGACATGGTTCATATTCATGTAATTTTGGGACCGAAAGTATAAACCCTTTTGAAACAGGTAATATTCCCAAAGTAGTAAGTAATAGATAATAAATTAATAATTATCGTCGCAGTAACAGTGACTTTTTAGAAAGTGATGAAATAGCTATACAAATATTTTTTGTACTACGCTTGGGTGTTTTCTATGTAGGTATAATAAATATGTAGATATGTAAAAACATATAAGTAGGTATTATATCAGCTATTTGGGTCCCATAGTACAAACTTTGCTTAGTTCGGGGCTAGATGGTATTGTGTGTGAAATGCCCATCAAAGTATTATTATTATTTAATTGCATGTTCTCAGCCTCCAGGCCACGTGGTTTGACTGCGTAGTTCGATCAATAGGCAGTTTCGTTTTTATACATTTTATTATATTATGTAAATTTAAACATTTAGGAATAAACTACATACTATGACTTGTCTTGGGGATTAAGTTGTACCTACCAGCTTTTCAATTATTGGCTACAGGAAAGGCGGCCTGTATTCATATTACTCAAGTTGAGTGAGTGGGTGGTCTGTTGTTAAAGAAGACTATTTGTTCCAGCTCCGTATTACATGGTGAAGAACCGGCTAAAAGGCATGAAAACGCTCAAGGAGGAGGTGGATTCCGCACCCTGGTCATTTCCTGAGGTGGATGCCGAAGCTAAGCCGCCTACCATCAGCGAAACCGTCTGATGAGGCTCCTCTTGACAGCTGAGCTGTCACGGGATATTATCATTTTGTGATAAGTTTTGGGAGTTTAAGAAAGTCGTTTTAACGTGATCATTTCATGAATACTGTACCAAAATGTGCTTTGTGAAAAAGGTTTCACCCGCGTTCACTTCATTTATCCATTCCAATGATCTCCGCTTTTGTTAAATCAAAGAAAAGGTGTAAAGGAGTAATATTTTGAGGCTAATATTTTGAGGTATTTGGTATACATGACCTGAACCTATTTAGCGAACAAAAATGTATAAGATTTATAAGAAAATACAGTATTTCACTACAATTGTACTATGTACTAAACAACAAAATAAAGTTTTACTCAGCGCTCAGTGCTACATAGTCAGTATTTCGAGTTATTCGGTCTAAGCGAATTTTACACTGATCAGTGTGGAATTTCCAATTCTGCTAGATTGATGTAGGGATTACTTACCTTTTTTCGGTCGATTTTGGCTGGTTGGTCTAAAGATGTATTGAATAAACGAGTTCCATAAAACGGCCTTTTTGAACCCCTTGTTAGCGTTAAGTAGTTTGTAGTATCTGTGATAATATTAGATGTTAAATGAGTTGTAATAATTTTACTTCGTTATTGTGAATACTTGCTTGGAAATAACACTTATTATTAGTTAGATAACGAGTTAGTCGCATGTGTCTAGAGAAATGCGGTCGGGTGCGCTCACTCCGCCTAAAAAGCCGCATAATGCGGTTGAAACCGCCGACGATATCAAATGTGAGATACCCATTTTTGGTACTTAATAAAAATGTGGTCTAATTAATTTTTATTTCTTATTTATTTCATTGTGAAATTATGTATCATACTAATAATATTATTATTGCGAATATCCGCATAGATGGTTTGTAAGGTATTTTTACATTCCACCCTAAAAACAACGGAATGGGTTTAGATTTGGAACAGAGATAGATGATGAAAATAGGAAATAACTAGAATATTTAGGAACGGAAACAAAGCGGATACAACTAGAGCGATGTAAAATAATAATTTTAATATTACTATTGGTAATAAATAAATTAAATTATTAGTAAGAACAGAAATGCAATGTTTTATTTTATCCCACGCCTGATTTTGGCCTGTTCTTTTCGCTTATAGGTTCACGTTTAGTCACCAACTTTAATGATGGCCGGCAACGGTGAATGAATTTTCTCTTCGAAAACCACTACAAGATACCTGAACGTCTACTCTCTATCTACAAAAAATGTAATTTCGAAATAAGCTCGCGGCTTTCCTACTCCGGTGGAAAACTGCCATGAAGACAGCTCATGCTTTCCGTCTCTTCCGTCTGCTATAGAGTTAGGCGGTAGACCCCCGGGTCTACTTCCACTCATCTTTTCGTCCGCTCTAATCTATTTAGAGTATGTAGGCTTAGAACATTTAAACGTCCCACAATGTTCGATAAGGGGTATAACGTCCTGTTCATGCAGAATTTAGAGATTCTAATAAAAACAAAGTGTAGGTCATCGAACTCTTAAAAACGACAGAAGTGGCAAACGCGCTGCTACTATGGCGATCCAAAATCAGGTGACGTCTCCTGATTTAGTCTCAGTCGCAACAAGGAGTTGTGTACGTTCGCTGACAATTGTGTACGTTCGCTGACAATTCAATTTTCAAATTTTTCTAACAAATTTTCGCCACGTTATGTTGTCTTTAGATTATAGCATACCTCATCTTCGTTTCTTTAATTATATCGATGGTTCCCCTACAATTATTAGATTCTGTTCTATAGTAAGTATAGGATTCCGCGACTGGCAAGACATGGACATGATATCTTTGTATATTATTGGGATTTACAAGACGAACAAGACATGCATCTTATGGAAAGCAACACGCCTGCCCATAATAGCATAGTACCACGCAGTTATTTAAAATTGAAAGTTCCAAATCGTTATTAGGTAGCTCTGTGCATGTAACCCAGAGAGTTAACCTAATATGATTTATCTCTTAGTACTGTACCTAATTTTTCTGAAAATATTATCCTCGAAACCGGCACACTAATGCTAGCACATCACTGCTTGGCGGTAAAATTACTGGCAAGCGTGTGATACTTCTCCAGATGAATTCTGCTGCAGAGTTCATCTGGAGAAGTAGTCTGGAGAGTCTCTGCAGTCCAGTCCTACCACTATTTTTTGACGTGACAACGTCTTATAAATTGGTTTGCCGGGTGACACTTCAAGAAACTGCGTTACGTTCCGCTCACGTTATGCGCTCACAACGAGAGCGAGTGAGAGGCACGCGTCCCTTCCATTCGGGCATGGTTAGCCCGCCTAAGAGCGAGAGAGACAGACATAAAAAGTGAAAGGCACGCGTCCCTTCCGTAAAATTATTTTACCACTCAAAGTCGTTGTCACGTAAAACTTTCGCCCGTATACCGACTTTACAGGCAACCTTTCGTGGTGTATCCGTGCCGGTATCCGACCATCTCGAGCTGTTGGGCGTTACTTTGTCATCGACTCTCAACTTTGGCTCGTATATCGAATCTAAGGCTAAATTAGCTGCCAAAAAACTAGGTGTCCTCTCAAAGGTGCGAAGGTACTTCAAGTCTGAACAGTTGCTTACGTTATACCAAGCACAGATTCGCTCCTGTATGGAGTACTGCTCGCACCTTTGGGATGGATCGGCTAAGTATCAGCTGGAAGCTCTGGAATCGATCGAGAGACGTGCCAAAAGGCTCATAGGCAATGACATTCTCGTGCGAAAAAGACTGCAAAGTCTAAAACATCGCCGGAAAATTGCTAGCTTATCGGTTTTTTATCGGATACACTTCGGAGAGTGTGCGACTGATTTGTACGATCTAATACCACCTTGCCCTTTTTTCTATCGGAATGCTCGTAGCTCGAAAAAGCGACATCGTTTCATGGTTGATGTTCCAAAGACACGAACGAAGAGATTTGACTCTACTTTTGTGATAACAACGTCTAGGCTGTGGAATACGTTGCCTGAGAGAGTTTTTCCCGATAGTTACAATCTTTGTGTCTTCAAATCGAGAGTGAATCGGTTTCTTCTAGGTAAACACGCGCCATCGTAGGCCGCATCATCGTTTAACATCAGGCGAGATGGCGGTCAAGTGTAAACCTATAAAAGTTAAAAAAATAAAAAAAACATTTTTTTTTATAGTTAATCAGTGCGGTACGTGTAGGTGCAGGTTCTCATAGTAATGAACGACTTTGAGTCTATAAATGAGGAATTTAAATGCTACATAAGTTTGATAAGCACAAACAACTACTTACCTTTTGATACATGCGCCTGCAAAGTCCATGCGTGCAAGAATAGTTTTCCTTTTGCCATTCCAATCTTGTAGGCGTATTATCTTTTCTTGTAACCTCACAATAATACTCGTAACATAATTTATTGTAACAATCTGCCGAAATATTGTGAACCGAACATACTGTTTACAAATCAACGGATTCAATTTCGGAACATTATTTATTATTGTCAAATGCGACTGTAGTGGTAGGCCCCCTTGTAGAGTCCATCTGGGCGAGCATTACATCCATACCAGTTATTCTACCGCTATGCAGCACACAATATAAAAAATATAGATAGAAAACTCTTAACTGTAACACAAATAAGTGGAAATATTACAGTAAAACACTAATGAACCAGGTCCACAATTAGCAGCTAATAATGTGTTAATTAGGTAGTAGACGTGCTATACTATTACTGTGTTCCGGTATGAAGAAAAATGATTCCATAATAATTATAGGTTGTTTAAATATCGTTGGTTACAGGGAAGAGATACCTAATTCATTTTATGGCTATGATTTTGATTCTTATAGACTACAGGCAATACCTGTTCTAATTCATTATTTCGCAATGCCGTACAAAAATCATGCGACAAGAAGGAAAGAGCGAGGGTTGGAACGCCCCCTCTTCAATTTGCTGAATATTATTATTTTATACCATTCTATCATCCTACATGGGTCTCCTGCTGTATCATATGACCCATAAATTGTGTTCACGGGCTTGTGCTCTATAATGTGTAAGTGGCTGTATGGCACTCAAGTAACTATCCGGTTGATCCGTCGTTACACAAAGTAGCACACCTTTGCCAGTTATTCTACCGCCAAGCAGTAATGTGCAATCATTACTGTGTTCCGGTTTGACGGGCTATATTTCCAGGGAAATTACAAGGCTTAGAGATATAATACCTTAGATCTCCGGGTGACGAGCGCAGAACAGTGCTAGATAATGATTTGGACTCTTCATGTTCCAATACCTGCATGTCACTATGCTGTTATGAGCAGGCATGTTGCTTACCATCAGGCACATGTCCTGCTCGTCTTGTCACTAAACAAAACAATGGAACGGGAGCTTCATGGATAAAACGCTACTAGTTAAAATAT
Source organism: Ectropis grisescens (assembly GCA_017562165.1). NCBI lineage: Eukaryota > Metazoa > Arthropoda > Insecta > Lepidoptera > Geometridae > Ectropis > Ectropis grisescens. Next base: position 2,378,722 of record CM029770.1, on the reverse strand, counting down.
TAGTTGGACAATGTTTAAAGTTTTGTAGATATTTCGATCGTAGAGTAGAATACCATTGGACTTATCGTTATCATCGGAGTTACAATGTACTGTGATGTAACTGACCGGTCAGTAACTCAGTAGGGCAGCGATTGCGATCCATGTCGCCGTCTAATCGATCACTCGCAGAGGTTTTATTCTCTTTTCTCTTTGCAGCTCAGTTCGCGGCATGCCGCCATGATAACTTGACGTGTCGTTACTGTTTTAGTTGACATAAACATTTGTACGTAACTGTTAGTGATGAGTGCGATGTTGGTGCTTGTGTTAGCCGTGGTAGGGGCTGTGGCCGTGGCGCTGGCCCTTCTGGATTCCCTGTGGAGTGTCCTGGAACTGATCTCTTCGTATCTGATGCCGTATTTCTTACCGGCTGAAGTGCAACCTCTGTCCAATAAATTTGGACCCTGGGCTGGTGAGTTAACACCAGAAACCATTATCTTATCTTGTAACCTCACAATAATACTCGTAACATAATTTATTGTAACAATCTGCCGAATTTTAAACTACAGTTTTACCCACGTAGTGGTTGTTCTTGTAATTATGTCGCGCTAAAAACCTTTTCCGATTTCAGGTTATATTTTGTGTTCCAAATTTCAATTCAGTCGTTGCGACGTGATTGAGCTACAACCATCCAAACTTTCGCATTAATAATATTAGTAGAATGTTGCCTGTTTTTTTTATTTGTTTATTAATTCAAAGTTGAAATAGATAGGTTATCGAGTGAGTAATTTAGGTCGATGTTTGAATTTAAATTTGGCTTAGCAGCAGTTCTTACTTGTTATGTTACTAGCAATTACAGTAAAAACTAGTTAATTACAAGGATATAACTTAGATGAAATTCATCATGGGATACAAGTATAATTATTTTTGGAACGAAGTTCCTTACGGCAAGCTTAGGAAAGATAAGATATGAAAATTAATGTGAGCCTAAAACCGTGAGAAAAATATGGTTCACAAACAATTTTTGACAAACATCACTTTAAAACCAACTAATCGTATAACATGCATAAACTTTACAGTATAAAAATGTATCATTTTATTATCAACAAAGTTTCGCGTAATATTTATTTCAAAAATATCTTACATTAAATCATTTTATAGCCAATTTTATGGGAAACGTTTCACTTAGACAATGTATCCAATGACGTTTTGTTTTTTTAGTACCTTCATTTTTCATGTCATAAATGATTAATTTTACCAATTTTACATTTACCAAAATGAAATTTGAAACAAATATTTTGAAAGTACCCGATAATTGTCTATGCAAACTATCAATTCTGATTTAGGTCTGTCATTGACTTTTGTCAACCGGTTTGATTAGGGTCTATCCTTAGATAAAGTAAGCTCTTTGGAGCCGGAGTCAAAGTTGGATTCAAAACTCAGTGATAGACATCACTGAGATTTGACTCCGGGTGGGCTCCCGCCAAAAGCTCTGCCCTCAGCCCTGAGTGCCGCTTTTCCATACTCGGTAGGCTTCATTACGGAGATTATCCTCCCTTCGCTGCGCTTGACCTCGCATGGCTTGCTCCACTCAGGACTTCCCTTGGACTTCTGGCCTCCGCATTTTTTATATACACTTTAAGGGTAGTAGCGACAAAACTAAGTGGAGTTAGGGGGCTCCGACGCGGATCTGGGTCCTAAGTAACCTAATCGGTCCGATTTGTACCTACACTTAGAAATTCAAAAATTACAATCAAGCTATTCTATCAAACAAGAACCATCAAAATGGATTCATAATTGGGGGCGCCATCGCGTAACATACATACAAAAAATACAAAAAAGTCCTCCTTTTTGTAGTCTGTTAAAAAATTAGAACGCCAGTCACGCCTTTGAGAAATTGAAGCTTCTCAATCATGTACCTTCAACAGGATGCATGTAAGTACAAGTAATAATACAAGCGAGCAAGTAATAAACGAAAGTGAAAGCCTCTTAAAGGCTAAACTCGAGGAAGCCGAAGCAGCCATTTACATTAATGTCACTTCCCGGGTCATCAAGGGAACCATGACAGGACAGTATAATGCCTGCGTGACACTGAGAAAACTCAAACGTCTTCGGGTTGAGAAAACTGGGAGGTGCCGAGAATACAGTGGACCAACGGAATTCCAGGATGTGGAAAGATAACATGAGTGATAGACACTTCGACATGGATAAGGATACCATCATCACCATAACAACAGAGGCAGCAAAAGATCTACAAGAAAAGCTATCGCACCGTATCGGAAACTTGGTCAAAACCAGGGTCCGAACCATGGCTTCTGCTCTGGTAAATGGTTTCGGGAAAAGAAAGTTTCAGTCGCCTCGTGGTGAACGAAACTCTCGTGAACCATTTTAGAGCCATTGTGATGGCTTTAAAATGGAGAGTGTGCTCATCGGAGACGTCAATCAGTTGCCTTCGATAATGCAAAACAGATGATTTGGATTGTTTATTTAGGTAAAGCAGACTTGGTCGTATGTAGCTAGTCTGCAAAGGATGTGTTAAAATGTATAAGTCAAACAATTTGGTATGTATAAATACTTTTTTGCTTATTTCCCATAATACCCGTGCGATGCCGGGGCGTGCTGCTTTAAAGTATACAAAAATTAAATTAAATTTCTTCTGAAAATTATTTTCTTTCGTTAATTTTCTTACTGTTGCTCGTCGTTTTGTCAAAAATTACGTCCCCACGTCTTTTCTAGAAAAACGTAACTGAAAATAAAAACAGCCATTGGATTCCCGGAGCAGCCGGGAAACGATTAGGAATATTTCTTACAGTAAGCTCAACAATGAAATCAGTTCGTCCATTTAACCCCCGACGCCAAAACAACGCGATGTTTTAAGTTTAACGTGTCTTTTGAATTTGTTTTTAGCCCCCCGACCAAAAAATGGGGTATTATAAATTTGAAGTGTTCTTGGCTATATTCAATCTAAATCGGTCAGTCAATTCAAAGTTTCAGCTCTTTTGTTAGCTGCTATAAGGAATACTGCTTGGTTTTAATTTACTTAGTAGTTAATTAATGTATACTTGTCATTTTTACGTCACGGCAGATAGTACAGAAGACAAAGGAGTACAATCATCATCAGGTCATCTTGCAAAGCGTTTGTGGACTTACAAGGCGTTCGACTCAGTCGAAACGCCCGATCAGCAGGTCTACTACGAAGCCCGATAAACGATATATCGGCCGAATTTATGTATTATGGACTTTTTATACCATGAAACATAATCGGTCGGTGGATGACACAAAAACTGTCAAATCAGTGTCGGTCGGGATTCTGAACGAAACGCCCGATCAGATCAACCGACCGATTGTGTTTCGTGGTATAAAACGTCTATAACTTCGGCCGATATATCGTTTATCGGACTTCGTAGTAGACCTGCTGTTTTATTATTATTATTATTTATTCATTAACTACTTGTCGCACTTACAGACATGCCAACACGCACGACAAGCCATAAAAGCCATTTTGGAGTCCTTACAGCGATGCCAGGTCGATTAGCGATACATCGAGGCGATGAGGTGCTTATACGACGCCGCTATGATGGCGGTCCAAATTCAAGACCATCAGACAAAACATATTCCTCTGCATCGAGGCCTGAGACAAGAGGATGTAATTTCCCCGATTATGATATTATTATTTAGAAGTTGGAGACATAGGATCATACTCAGCACAGAAGAGAAGAAGAAGCAGATCCTCGAGATCAGCCTGGGTGGCGTGCATGGGAGAGGCATATGTCCAGCAGTGGACGAATACAGGCTGATAATGATGATGTTATTATTTAATCCAAGACTCAGTTCAATTCTACAACAATCCGAGGTCGACAGCCCGTGATATTGACAAATATTAAAATATGCGATTGTGAAGCGTCGTAAATTATTTGTTTCAATTTAAAAAGGCAACTTACGAAACGTATCCAGAGCATAAATAAAGATCGATAATGTAAAGTAAGTAGTAGTTTCAGTTATTTTAAAGCCAGTGATATTTATGAGTGTTAACTTTTTGTGTTATTTGTAACCACGGAGTAAAAAACATTGCTTGCTCTGTGAGCCTGAGTACACAAAATAAATATGGAAAAATAACAATTTTGTTTGCAAAGAGTGGAAGATGACTAATTTCTATTTTAATCTATTTTACACGTCCAGTCGAACTGCTCGTAATTCGACACACCGATATCGTACCATGGTCGACGTTCCAAACATTCGAACGAAAAGTTCAATCGGAAAAAAGTCTAGGCTGTTGAATGCGTTGCCTGAGTGGCTTTTTCAGAATACAATATTGGTATCTCCAAATGAAATGAAATGAAATGAAATTATATTCCATATAAAATAGAGTCCAATATTAAGATGTTTAAAAAATTTCATTAAGCGATCATTCTATTTTGCTAAGATCTCTGGCATATGGAATTATAAAAATAAAAATAGCTTTTAAGTATATTATATGTCAGTTGGAAAATTATACATAGGTAATAAAGATTTTTTTTAAATGTATCATACAACATAATCAAATACAACTATGGAATTATACCATAAATGTTGTTGTACAATAAATTATAAATATGTCTGATATACAATTATATGTGTAATACAAATTATCCATAGGTAATAAAGAAAGAAATATTTTTTAACATTAATACAAAATTAATACATTTCCATAGCTTTTATATCATTGAGTCACAGGGGAGTCAAATGGCTTGAGTTAAAAAAAAACAAATACCAAAGCAAGCGAATCGGTTTCTTCTAGGTGAGTAGTGAGTACGCTACATCGTAGACAGCATGGCGTGATGACGATCAAGTGGTCTATTGTTTAACAAGAACAAAATTAAAAATTTTGATTAACCCCCGACTACCTTAGATTTGTTATCTGCACAACATTCTACTAGTCAAGCCCTTTCATTTGATACCCATATTAAGGGAATTGTGAAAAAGGAAATGTAATTCGCCATTTTGTAGTCGCGGCCATCTTGGATTTGAAATTTGTCATAGTGCAAAGTATTCTACTAATCAAGCCCTTTCATTTGATACCCATATTGAGGTAGTAGTGAAAAACATTATATAATTCGCCATTTTGTGGTGGCGGCCATCTTGAATTTGAAATTTGTTATAGCGTTTAGTACTCTACTAGTCAAGCCCTTTCATTTGATACCCATATTGAGGTAGGTTGTGAAGAAATATTTTGTCCGCCATTTTGTGGAGGCGGCCATTTTGAATCGATATTAACCAAACATAGCTAAGAACACCCGCACGGATATTAACTTTCAAATAAAAAAACCGTATCGAAATCGGCCCATCCGTTTGAGCTCTACGGTGCCACAGACAGACACACACACACACAGACAGACAGACAGACAGACAGACAGACAGACAGACAGACAGACAGACAGACAGACATCGACGTCAAACTTATAACACCCCTTTTTTTTGTCGGGGGTTAAAAAAGTAAAATGAACGGAGTTTGTGGTAATATTCCCACATACTCCGTTCATTTTACTTTTTAGTCTCATTTGAGTTTTGAGTCTCATACTATTAACCAGGTATTTGGATTATTTCTGGTATTTCATCAGTAGTCGGTGATTGGTATAGAGAGCTTAGCGTAAGTACCCGATATCCGTGGTAGGTACCTATTTGAGCAATCTGTCAGTTAGTCCAATTAAGTTATTGCTGATATAAGTTAACGGGGCTACACAGAACAAATGTACTAAATTACTAAACAAAAGAGGTGTCTAAAAACTGTGTGCCTCTATAACGCAGTTGGTAGTGAGTTTAGTCTGTGAGCGGTAGGTCCTAGTTTCGACTCCCTCGCAAGACAAACATTTTCTGATGAACTTGGATGTTTAAAATTATGTTCTTGGATGGTTCTATGTTCCTAAGTATTATTACTAGTGTCCGACCGAAACTGATTTTCTGGCCGAAACCGAAACCGAAACCGAACGTTCGGCCGTGGCTTCAGTTTCGGCCGAAACCGAAACCGAAACCGAAACTCACGTGGTCAAGTATATAATTTATTAAAATACTGAAATTTGGTGCATTTTACCTATTATTTTGCCTTAATTAGGGCATGAAATGGAAACACAATATATATCATAATAGGATAGATAAGAAATCAGTAAGAAGTCTTGTAAGCCCTTACAAGTTCTGATAGATGGCTCTAGTTTTCACTATTTTATAATAGCAATATCATAATCTCGTTCTTATTTGTACGAGGTTAATTAATAGTGTCTTCGTACCTCGTACGAAAGACTACAAATCTCGTATTTGTACGAGGAACCTCGTACGGTTGGCATCGCTGGTTGCTACAGAACTATCCGAACGGAGCACGATAATTCCCGAAAAGGGCCGACAGCGTCCGTCAAAGCGTTGCCGCGGAAAACAAAGTTAGGCGATCGTGAACGTGCTTGAACTTGTTAAGTTTCGGTTTCGGCAAAAGTTTCGGCCGATTTTGGCCGAAACCGAAACTGTGGCCGAAACTTGATTTTTGGCCGAAACTCGGCCGAAACCGAAACCGAAACCGAACTTTCGGTCGGACACTAATTATTACCTTATTTTAGATTTATTTTATTAATTATGTGGAGTTTGAGTTTGAGTATGCTACCTAATATTGCATATTATGTTGTTTTTTTTTAAATTTTGGCAAGTTAAAGATAATGTTTGTAAGGAAAATACATTTTTACAACATTTGAATTAGTGCCCATCTGGCTTAGTACATGCGGTCTGCATAACCCTGTATGATGCTGTCCGCAGAGTATTTGTAAGACTTTTAATGTCCATGAACACGGAATAGTTTTTGTAGGTCAGTTTTTTTGTATCTATCTAATATGATATATCTAATATGATTTTTGTTCGTACGTAGTACATAGGGACGTAGGTACATCCATTGAGAAGTATAATTATATCAAACATACTAGTCTAAACTTGGTCCAAACCCAATTTTTTGTGGTTTTCTGTTGTTTTACTGAATGGTTTCGTTTGATTATGACGATGTTACGTAGGTCGTTAGTAGGTTTAGGTTAGTTACGGCCTTGCGTTTTATAATGGTGTTACGAATATTACATTAAGTTTCGTTAGTTTTGATTAGTTAGCCTTGCGCTTTATGTGCTAGCTCAAAGTTCGGCAACCTGCCTGCTGAGTTAGAGCGTTCTGAGGGCAACTGGTGTTACTAATGGTAGGTAGATCAGTACCAGTATACACCGAAATGGAGTCTGTAGAACATAGTAAGCCATATGATTTTACGAATACATACGAAGATCATAATAAAAATTAATAATAATAATTTAATTTTCTGTGTAAAACAAAAGCGGACTTCAATTTAAAAACACACACACTCGATAAAATTCATATTTTTTTGTGAAATCTACGATTACGTCATCCAGATAAATGTAATAAATTCCAAAAAAACGCCACTCCGATTTTGATAAATTTTTTTTGGTAGAACGCCTGATGTACCTATCTACCAAACAAAAAAGCAGAGCTATCTGAAACATACAAAGAAAAAAATATACAACCGAAATGAGAACATATCCCTTTTTTAATTCGGTAAAAAATAATAAAGCGGGTACTTCCCTTATTTTTCAGACCCCCGGTGTTGAAGATTACTTTACATTAGTACCTCTATAATAATGGCGTGATATAATTTAAAATTAATTGATCTCTACATTTAAATGACCTTCAAAGGTTCAATGATGCAAATAGGGATCATGATGACGTTAGAGAATTGATGCTAATTGACGCTAAGTATGATGATTTCCTGACACTGAAAAGAAGAAGAACTCGGTGGTCAAACTAGTGTTCGCAATTTATAACAGCTCTAGTATACTGAGTGAGGAATAAACTATATACAACTATTTGTGTGACGAATTCAAATTATTTTTATGATGTCTGGTGTCTAGTGTTTGATGTATAACATATATTTATTAATATATTTATAAGTATATTTTATATATTTACAACTATACAAGTACCTACTATATCAGCTATCTGACCGCCACTCCATAGTACAAGCTTTGCTTAGTTTGGGGTCGAATGGTGTTGTGTGTGAATTGTCCATCAATATTTGTTTATTTATATTTATTTAACTACATAGTCGCAGGTATAACGATTAAGGACCTTTGTGTATGTTTCTGCCGGCGAAGCTGAAGGTCGGCTCGGCTTCTATTCCCACAGAAAAAAAAAAAGTTTTGTTTTTATGTATTTACGATTATACATATAAGGATTATGTCAGCTTCCTTAGTTTGGGGCTAGCTAGTGTTGTATAAGATCCACCAGGAGTAGGTATACACCAAAATTTCTTAATTATTATTAAAAAAAACTTACAATATACAAGTCTGTTACTATCACTTGCTTTATCGGGTATGGAAAACTTCGTGTGGAGAGATTGCATACCTGCCAATCGGCGCACGATATATTGCGTACCTACAGCGCAATAAATTAGGATTCTTACTTGTGAGTGAGGACCCCAGATCCCTGCAGTAGTAAAAAAACATACAACAAACGTAGTAAGTGTGCGTTTCATGCATGTCTAAACATCGAAACGTACTTAAAGAATTGTATAGGTACGTCTAGATAAAAGTTCCTATATAGTTAAATTACTGATGTGTGCAGGTGGATGTCGGCTATAGAAGGAATCCAGTTAGATCAAGCCCCTGAGGCGGGCCAAAGCTCGGTGTCTTCCTTTAACAGAAGCCCCATTCACGCACTCGTCGGTTTCAATCAAGTCTTTACAATGTACCTAATAACCTAATATCAATAACCATTGTACGAAATATCTGTGTACTATAAGTAAGTACATCATATAAAATTTCACACATCAATTAAGAAATGTATGTCACCGCAAAATTGACAATACAGTAACGTTATAATCTAACGCGTGAGATTATAATCTTACACTAGGTTAGTTTAGTTTGTCAGACGTCGTTAGATTTTTTTAACATGTATAGGTTTACACTTGACCACCATCTCGTCTGATGTTGAGCGATGATGCGGTCTACGATGGAACGTGTTTACCTAGAAGAAACCGATTATAATCTGACCGTTACATGTGTTATAAATAACTTTTTATTAGGTACCACAGAGGAAGGAAGGAGGAGGAAGATTTTTTTTTAATGTTGAGTTACTTTTTGCAATTTCCGCGCCAATCACGCATATATATATGTGTTTATTACCCAATTGTATAAATAAGGTTCCTATGCAATTTAAACGTGACTTTAAGCATTACGACTCATTTATATTTAGAAATCATTCGAAATACGCATTCGTTTTATTGCTTTGGTGCGCATAAAGTTCTATTCAACGACTTGTTTGAGAAACATCGTCAGACAATGGAAATTATCAATAAAATACATACCTAGCACATATTGACGTTTCTGTGAATACATAATAAAGGCTGACATAACTTTAATGCAGTTGACTGGCTCACATAGAATACCGGTAGGTACGTATACCTGTCTGTAGAGACTGGATTTTTGTATTGGTAGGACTATTTGCTAAGCCTGTGTAAAATACCACTCCTTTGACAGTTATTCTACTGCTGCAAAGTCGATTTGAAAGGTAATGTTTCCAAAGAAATTACAGGGCTCAGAGATAAAATACGTTATATCTCCGGGTCGCGACATAGTGCATAATTAAAGTAGAATAGATTAGTGCTCCATTAGGTGACCTTTTGATAAAACCTTCAATAGGTGATTATTAAAAACCTGTCTATCTAGTTTTATTATTCCAGTGCGAAATCAGTTATCATACAAAAAGCTCGAATAATCGATTGCTACTGGAAATCATGTACAGATAGGATGTTTCCCCATGATAAATCACTGAAAGCTTTTTTGTTGTTGAAAATTTCTCATAAACTTAACTTATTACTCCAATCCTTTGTATAGTCATAACACTAAATGTTTTACAACATAAACAATGTACCTCTATGTACCTACATTTAACTCTCTCTCGGATATTGCCTTATAAAAACGATTAATTTAAATAAAGCTATCATATCTCTCAACTATTTGATGTTAACAATTTTTTCATTGTTTGTGTAATGGATGTTAACAATTTTTCGGAACTGCTTTTATTTTGAAGATTGACACATGTTTACCGTAATAATCAATATTTTATTTCAAAATATCTGTATATTCGATGAGTAAATATGAAATATTAGACTAATTTTGAATTTTGCCGCTAAAACACTAACGAATGACTTGACGTCGCAAAACATTGATCGCGATTCATGTACCTATGTCCAGTTTATGTGTTTTCTTATCATTACTTGCATACAAACAATCAAAATCGTCGTCGCTAAGATCGCAAACTATAATAAAATTGCAGAAAACTAAGCAGTTTAGTCAGTTTTCGATAGCTTGTTTTGCGACTAGTGATGTAATAATTCATATTAGTATTTCCAGTCACGTGACAACAGATAAAAATATAGCATTTAAAATCAAATAAATCAAATAACAAATTTATTACGTAATATTAAATTATAATAATGTGTTTTTCGATATTTTATTAATACAAACTATCATAAAATCAATATTAAACATTAATTTGTGATTAGTGTTAACATCCCTATTGGAGCAAAGTACAGGTAAATAGCAACTTTTGTAAACATCGATGGGCTTGGTGAAAAGTTCACTGAGAACAAACTTCACACTGGATTTTTATATATTAGGACTAGCGGCCCGCCCCGGCTTCGCCCGTGGTACATATATATAACCTACAGCATTCAAGGATTACGTACATATGAAAGAACGGTGAATGATTTTTTTAAATCTGTCCAGTAGTTCCCGAGATTAGCGTGTTCAAATTATAAATATGTTATAGGCTACTTTTGATCCCCAAATTATCGTGCGGTTTACTGGGTCAGAAGTGACACCTGTAGACAACTGGCGGGGATAACTAATTAAATGACGATTGGTCAGTTAACGACCGGGGATGAAAAAATGATTAAATTACTAAAATGGATATTAAAAAATAAGGGTTGATTGTAGAAGGGTGAAAATTGAGGATTGTATGTATTTTTGTATGTTGTATCATAAAAAAATAGAAATTAAAAATTTTGTCTAAAAAATAAAAAAATAAATTTAGGGGTGGACTACCAGGCACATACTTAATCCCAAGTTTTCTTAGTCCGAGTTAATTGTGCCTGTGAGTATACTTCGATGAATCGAACCAGATGAATTTGTCATAGTGGTTCGACAATGGAGTCGAACCACGAGGTCCCAAGAATTAGTTCACGTGGTGCGATTCTAAAATCGAACCAAGAGGAAAAAAAAGTTCACGTGGTCCGATTGATCGAACTACGCTGTCGAAACCTGGAGGAACATTTAGGGGGATGAAAAATAGATGTTGGCCGATTCTCATAGATACCGGATAAGCACAAAAAAATTCATCAAAATCGGTCAAGCCGTTTCGGAGGATTATGGCAACGAAAACTGTGACACGAGAATTTTATATGTTAGAAGATATATCACGAAGCCACCTGTGTATAGCTAGAAACACACTTTGTTTTCTATTAGATTGTCTGGTCTATGTATCAAATTAGACGCGAGAAAAATGTAAGCTGCGAGCCAAGGTCATACCCAATGCTAGCTTGCAACACACTTGACCTTTTGGGTTGTCTAGGCCTACTATTAGGCTCCCACCCATCGATGTTGGGCTTTAAACAAGACCTAGTAAGCTTTTAGCGCTGCCTTTTGCGCCCCAGTATTTACACTAATGCAGAAGGCAGAGACGCAATTTTTTGTAACACAATCACAATGTATATAAATCTCGTGTCACAATGTTTGTCCTCAATGGACTCCTAAACCACTTAACCGATTATAATAAAACTTGCACACCATGTGCAGTTCGATCCAACTTGAAAGATAGGATAGTTTTTATTCCGAATATTTGTCTTTATACATATGACAATATCCGAGCGAAGCCGGAACGGGCCGCTAGTATATAGTATGTATGTCAATAAATTATCTTTATCTATTAAAGGCTAATCTTGCCAGAGAGTTTTAAAATAAACCCCTGCTAGACACGCTTGTTAGCGTGTAGGTATATCTCCCCACACCAAATTTGTGTATTTGTGTGATAAGTAGAGCCATTACTTAAGGAACGACAATGGACATAGCATTGCAATGCAGTGCAATGTCTCGGATGTTTGGTTAAAATCTAAGTTTCGGAAACAAAAAATATCCGTAGGTCCACAATGCCAATTGCCTGCAGACGAATTTAATAACACTAAACATTGTTTTGAATAAAAATGATCCAAATACAAAGAAATAAGAGTTATTGAACTCACCTATAATTAATCATAGTTTAAAAAAGTGTCCTTATCCTGTGTAGTTTGATAAGACTAGGTGAGACGTTAACCAATTCACAAAAACAAAGCGAATGTAGCCATGTTGAATCTGTGCCGCATTGAAATCTAATAGATACCTAATTTAGTAGATAGATTCATGATTTATTATCTAATTAAGATAGATTAGAGTAGCAAATAATACGGATCTTATTTCATGGAAGAAAATAGAGAGAACGATATTAAATTGCGGAGCCTCCACGCTGAGGTCGTGAGTGTTGCTTAACAACTATCACGTTGGGAAATCATCAGAACACACAAGATTGTATCCCAACACCGATTTCTTCATAAGGTTCACGACTGCTGATGTAGACACAAGTTAGGCCGGCCGCACACTGGCTTCTCAGACTTCACTGACTTGTAAAGAGAAAGTTATGAAAACAATGTTTTTTGGTTTTGCTGATTTCATTTCGGGACGTTAAATGATCAACCAAATCAAATATGTTTTATTGATTCAGTCATATTTGATTAAATGGGCCCCTAGAAAAAAATAAAAAATTGGTTGTATGTAAAGTAGGTTGGCTTACGGACGATAGTTTAACGTGACAACGTCATAACAAAGCATTGATGGATACGGCGCAATCGTACAATGAGCGTAACGGGACATAACGGGACACTTGTTCGTGCATGTAGTCGGCGTTCATCGATTTATTAGACGTTGTCACGTCAAAAACTCCATAATAACCAATAATTCCACAAAAAATAATAACGAATTCACACAAATATCTACTAATTTATTTAGCCTGTGGCCAGGCCGATGGCGGATGGTCTTAGACTGAATATGCCAGCATCCTAGCAATTTAGTTTTTATAGCCACAGCTGTACCACTTTTGAACAAACTCTACCTTAATTACTTATCTATACTAATTTTATAAAGCTGAACAGTTTGTTTGTTTGTTTGTTTGAACGCTAGGATCTCGGGAAGTACTGGTACGGATTGAAAGCATCTTTTTCTATTGGATAGTCCATTTATCGAGGAAGGCTATAGACTATAGAAAATAATGCTACTATTAAAAGAAGCGGAGCATGAATCAAGAATGTAACAAAATCGGGAAAAATATTCCTTTTTGAGAGTTTTCGTTTCGTGCTTTGACATGATACATGACAGCATGTGTCTAAGATTGCGTCATTGAATATCACAGATTATATACCTCTTGATTATAAAACCTTTGCTAATCAATTTTTTTTTCTAAGTCTGAGTTGGTACAACCAATTTCCAACAGGTGGCGTAGCAAGTAGCTGAAGAGGTGTTTTGTTTGAAAGCTATATTCTCAGGAATGACTGAACCGATTTCATTCATTCTTTCACCGTTGAATATGTACGGGATCCTGATGAGTACTATATAAAGTACCACGGGCAACGCCGGGCGGACATCTAGTTTTTAATATACACACTACATATTCATCATAAATAACGGCCTTCCTTATCCCACAACTGGCTAAAATCTGTATAATTATTGTCCTAATCGCACGAGATCAAGACCCTTTAATATAAATAATATCTATCGTAGTACCAATAGTTACGAGATATAGGTAAGTGTTTGTGTCTGTGATGTACCACCGCCCTTAGCGTACAAACAGAAACATTATAATTGCGGCTTAAACTTTCTTGAGGACATTTTTAAGCAGTTTTAGGTAACGTGAATCATCTTCAGTTGCAGTTTGGTAATTCTGAAATAGCTGCGCCTGCGCAATAGTCTGTGTCGCGGATTGCGCCTTGTCATTAGACCGCGATTTGAATTGCAGCAAAATCGCAGTGATTGGTTGAAATGTAATTATTTAATATATCAAAATGTAGAATAAACTGTAATCTGCCCGCGACTTGGAATTGGATATTGAAATTGTGATATTTATTGGGATCTAGTAAGTACCTTAGTTATAGTAAGTATATTAGTAAACTATGATCTATTTGAATTCCAAATCTCAACTTTATTTCTTCAGTTCTTTCGTCGTGATTGGGCAACAAACAAAAACCTTAAACATTCAATCTTTCGCGTTTATAAAATTAATCGGATTATTTTTTCAGAAAAACCTCACTCTCTACATTATTTCCAAGCCTACCAAAACAAGTATAACTTCAAAAATTGTTTACCTATACCTACTTCAATATTGTATTCAATTACGTAATACCATTATTTGTATCTTGGCAAGAACTGTTGAAATCATTATTGTATCCACCTACCATCTGTGTACAGTTTATACAATAAAGACATTCTTATTTTTACTTACTTACCTCTAGTGAAGGGGGCTGAGCCTCGGCTCAGCTCAGCACCCATCATTACAGTAACCACAAACGACATTGTTTACCCAAATGATCGGTCTGAGACCACTCTGCCGATATTTCGACACCAACTACAGAGGCAACGAAGTCTCTAATACAAGAATAACGTAACAAAAATCGAGAGAGAAGAAAATAAGTTCTATTCAGAAGTTACGATAATGGCTCTACCATTACATAACACATATTCTTCTTATAACGTAGACTAACGAAGGATTTTTCGAAATCCGGCCACCAAGGGGATGTTTTTTTTAAATTTTCACTGTTTATTCCTTGGACGTATTTGCATAACATTAGTACGAATTTAATACATTCAAAATAATGTAATAAGCAATGAAATGTTTTTCAAAGTCCAACCCCTAAGAATGTAAAAAAGAGGATAAAAGTTTTACAGCATTTTACAACATTGCACCCCTAAGGGGGTGAAATTGAGGAGAAAAGTTTGTATGAAAATTTGTATGTCTTAGGACATATTTGCATGTAATTTCGAATGAATTAAGTACGATCTAAATAATAAATGTAATATATTTATGTAGTACTAGCGGCCCATTCCGGCTTCGTTCGGATAATACCAACCTAGATACCAACTGTAGCGCCATCTGCCGGTATGATTTGTGAATATAAACCATCCAGGGCCCTACCCAAAAGTATAAAAAATCACTCAAATTCGTCGAGCCGTTTAGGAGGAATTTACTTACAACGAAAAGTGGCATTGATTTTTAAACATATAGATTACAGCGTTTTCCAAAATACAACACCAAAGAGGTGAAACATCTAGTATTATATCTACTAGACTATCTATGTCTCTACGTTGTTTTGTAACCTTACTTGTTTAGCCAAATTGCAGCTTTATATATTTAATATTCATAAAACTTGTATCGTTTGATTTTTATACTTTCAATGCCACCTGTTCAAACATTTAAAACTTATTTTACAGCTCAAATTTATTTTATTGCAGTTTACTTTCAAGTTTGTTTTGCAATGTATGTCCAAAAGATCTTATAGTAGGAGATCCCGCTATACAACGACCTTCACCGAGCTGTTTATTGGATGAAAAGTGTTTTATATGTAATTTTACATGTCAAAAAGCACTGAGTAAAGCCAAAATAATAAGTTATGTTATATAGTTTTTTCTAAAATTCAATAAATTTAAGTGAAATATTTAAAAAAATAAAATTTAATTGTTAATTAATCATATTCTGGACTGAATTTTTTTAGGCAACCCATTTGCAATATATTTGTTGACATATTAAATTACATATAAAACAATTTTCATCCAATAAGCAGCTCGGTGAAGGTCGTTGTATAGCACAGACTAAGTAGTTGTATAGCGGGATCTTAGACTATTAGAGGTATTTTTGATGAAGTTATGTTTTTGATGAAGTTACGTTTTGTCACGTTAAGAAAAAACCCAGCTATCAGAATGGATAATACGAGTATTCACGTTGCGCGCGCCCATCGAAATTCAAATCCACAAGCTAGCAATTTTGCGACGACGTTCAATACTGTTTTTTTTTTGCACAAGGGTATCGTGGCTCTTGAGTTTTTTGGCTCGTCTCTCAAACGATTCCAGAGCCTGCAGCTAATTTAGCCGACCCATCACAAAGGTGCGAACAGTGCTCGAGAGCGATACAAGAGCGAATCCGTACTTGGTACAATGTTAGCTACTGTTCAGACTTGAATTACCTTCGCACCTTTGAGAGGACACCTAGATTTTTGGCATATTTAGCCCTGGACTCGATATAAAAGCCAAACTTGAGTGTAGATAACAGATCAACACATTAAAGCATGCGGTCATAAAAACTGCCCCTTAAAGTTAAGGGTAATGAAGACAAGCATAGGTTTGTTGTACTTTAAGCGACCTGCTGCTGTTAAAAGCTTATGATAATCTAACAGGTTATCAAATATAGGCTACGAAAAACATAATTTCGAAATAAACTCGCGACTTTCCTACTCCGTTTCTACTTCGAAACGTCGTTTCGTCCGTCGGCGTCGTCAAACAATGTTCGATCGGACGAAACGAAGTAGGAAAGTCGCGAGTTTATATCGAAATTACGTTTTCCGTAGAAAGAGAGTAGGCGTCCTGGCTTGTGACTAGCGGGGCAAACTTAATCTCTCAATTCAGATCACCTGGCTGGTAGAAAGTCCCAGCAAAATGATCAGTGTTTTTTAGAATCTCTATATTTTAGTCATTACCAACCCAATTAAAATTTCAAATTGCCTCAAATCCATTTTTAACAAAACATTTGACTGCCCTCGTGGCTTAGTGGGTAGTAACTCTGCCTGCGAAGCCGAGGGTTGTGGGTTCGATTCCCACCCAGTGCAAATAGATAGATAGATCGATTAACTCTTTATTGCACTTAATTTAAAACCAAAATCATAAAGACTTAAAGACTAAAATTAAAGTAGTGATGGGCGACCTTATCGCTTAAAGCGATCTCTTCCAGGCAACCGTAGGATGGAAAAAAGATACGAAAATAGGAAAACGGGAAGTACAAATAAAAGAGGTGGATGAAGCGTTGGCTTATCGAGCAGTCGTTTTATAGTTATGACGAATTCGTAAGAAATGTTATTTGAAATTGTATTTTTATGTTTGAATACTATTTTAGTTTTGAAATTGGTATTTTATATACATAATTTATTATTAAACAGACATTTTTATTTAATTTTAAATTATAATCAAATATTCTAATTATTGCATAGTTTTAAATTACTAATTTGATGTGGAAAATTAAAATTATATAAGCTTCACATTGTTGACAAGTAGTAATATGACCTGTAACAACTGTTATCAATAAATTGATTATGATTATGATTACTTCTATAAATATTTGTGTGATGAATTCAAATGTTTGCACTGTGTCTGGGTGTTTCTATACCTATATAATAAGTATGTGTTTAACACTATATATAAGTATTATATTAGCTATTTGGCCGCCATAGTACAAGCTTAGTTTGGGGTCAGATGGTGTTGTGTGTGAATTGTCCACCAATATTTATTTACCACGCATCTGGCAGTGTTAAAAACCAGCCAGGTCTGAAGCTTCGTGTTGGGGTATATAATAGGAAAGCTATGTGCCAAGTTTTCAGCTTGCCTCGAATAACTACCCCTATTTGCTACCAGCGTTCGGAAAAATAGAGTATTGAGATCATGCTGGCTTCATTAATGATGGTGTGTGTTATGACGTGTTCCAGTGGTGACGGGCGCGTCCGACGGCATCGGCAAGCAGTACGCGCGCGAGCTGGCGGCCAGGGGGATCAACGTCGTGCTCGTCAGCCGGAACCTGGACAAGCTGCGGGCGGTCGCGCTGGAGATCGGTGAGGATACACTTTTATGTGGGGGAAGTGGCTTTACGTACCGTCCGCCGTGAAGGGACATGGCAGGTGTGTCGGCCGCGATACCATGGGCAAACAAATATGGTGCCCCTACCGACTAAAACCCCCACAGATTTCTACAGCATGGCCAGGTATCGGGGTCGCGGGGTTACTTCTCGCACTCACACCTAAGACCCATGGTGAGGATACACTTGTTCAAATCAATATAATTTACTAACTAACAATTTTCTAATAAGTTTGTTCAAGTCAAGAACAAAATTTAAAAATTGTTAGCTGCCGGTCCAGTTTGAAATTTTTCATAATATAGTGAAACCCATTCATTAGATACGTTTGTTTCTTCCCACGTACGTAAAAGCTGAACGATTTTGAACGAAATAAAAATACCTACAATGATACAGTAGTAGCCTTTTCTAATTGGCAAATTAAAGTAGTTTTGTAATTTTAACTAAGTCAACCGGTAACTCACGTGTGATATGGTTGATGGTCGGTCCTCCAATCCGACTCAAGTTTCGGCCGCGTCCGGAGGCCTATTTTAAGGAGAGTCCGCGCGCGTGACTGCTACCATGTTGGTACTGATATAGATATAGTAACCTGTGTGTTAATCCCGGCTATACCACGCGTACTACTTACTACGTATTTAATTGAATTCAAATCTGATCAGCCCTTCAACAGATACCTGTGAACAAACATACGCACTTACAAACACTCAACTTTGCGTTTTATAATACCTACTAGCAACGCACCGCAATATTACCCCCGTAGTTTCCATTCAAATAATTTCACGAGAAGAAAATATAGGCCAAAATAACTGAACAACTGGAGTAACACATATTCGGGACTTAAAATCTAACTGTTCTCCATAATTTACATAAATCAATTTAAATTAAATTAGGTACGCCGCGTCGTAAGCAACGTATTTCGTCTGCTATCAATTGTTCACACTTCGTATCTTTTGGATGAAGACACGAACTACTCATCAAACGGTGATATAAATCCTCAACAGCCTCCCTAATGACAGCATCGTACGTAATTCTCTGTTACCATAACAGTCTTTGTGGAGCTGTTACGCGGTAACTGCCATCTGTTACGTAAGCTGGGCCTGTATTCTCGATGGACAACAAATCAAAACACATGTAATAAGCATTATACCTTGACTCTAGCACTGCTCTACCATAGACTGAGTTATACCAACTTTCGTTTGCGGAAATTATAAGCCCATCCTTTATTCCATAACAACTACATCATTATCGGAGTTCAGTCTATTTTGGATAGTTATAATGTGTCTGAGATTGTGTTGAGTTAACGAGTTCTATAGTTTAAATTGCTAATATTTTGATAATAACCTCGATTAGGTACATTTCATGCGAAATCAAAAAGACAAAAATGAATAGCACAGACATTAGTAATTGGCGACAGTGGCGTTGAAATCACTTAGTTATACCACAATAAAACTTCGTAACAAAGCTTTTAGTGACGGAAGATTTATTTGTCAATTAAAAGCTGAAATGTAATAAACTCTGTTATATCTACAGTTATATTTTCAATATTATTTTATTGCATGAAGCAAACCCCACAAGTACTCATGGACATACGTATAGATTTAATTAAGGCCATAATCCGGTTGACTATATATATCCCATATCTTCGCAAGACGTTTTTCTTGGAACGAATTCTGCATTTGCACATAAAATACTCAGGGTACAGATGAGGTTCAAACCTTTTCACGATCCACGATTGTGGATTGGATATTTCGTCCATAGGGCCACAAACGCTTAAAAAATATGAATCATTAATTCACTCTATGTATGTAATTTAGCTACTTCCCATTGTTTCGATGTCTCTAATAGCTACTCACGCTGTCAAGCTGTTTTGTGTTTGAGACTGCTCATATCGAATACGGAGCCTGTGCATGGAGTGCGCTTGCGCAAATTCCGCGGCAGTGGAGGCCCTACGAGAGTTGCGCAGTCGCCTCGCCCTCCCTGCAGCCCTATTCTGAAGACTCGACAGCGAGCTCGATAACGAGCTTGTCCGTGTTGTAACTTGAAAACAGAACTTACATCGCGATATGTATTAATTTTTATCAGATATCGAAATTTTGACAGTCATTTAGATCGTCGTCAAGGCCTGTATAATATGAAGAAAAATAATTTTAGGAAACTAGCATGTACCAAGGAGAAATGATGCAATGATCCTTAATCATTCATTTGTGTGAATTGATTTTAGCGAAATTAAATTATCGTGAAAAAATATTACGCCACCCCGTGCAGCCCGTACCTATAACACGGGGCGTAGCTATAGTCATAAGTACATTTTAAGCGCTAGTAAAAATCCTAGCTGAGTGTGATGAGGTCATCGTCGAGTTTACCGTCGAGTTCGCTTTCAGAATCCACGCGCTGTTTTGAGTAGATACGTAAATGATTGTGAAACACTGTATCGTAGAATTTTCGAAACCGGGAGAAATACACTTACGTATTATATTAACAATGTTAACCTTGTGTCTGGATATCCGGTAATATTTAGTTAGTCACCAATTTCGAAAAAAGGAGAATGGTATTATTTTTGGTTGTTTTTTTAAACTACTGACTTTAAAAAATTAGGTGAAATGTACAGCTGTTAGTTTAATAGCCGACTTCGAATAAGGAAAAGTGTGCCAGTAAAAGTAGAGTTTAACTTTGCACTAAATTTCTGATTAAATTTGTTTTTTATAAGGTTTAGCATGAGCCTGAGTATAAAATCACAATAAAATTTTCATATTTTGTTTTCAGTAACTTTTTTGTAAATTTTTAACTAATCCGTTTAAGATTTATGGCTTAAATAACGAACCAGTTTTTCTATCGCGGCCGATAATTTTTGAAATATTAGATTAATTGGTTCATTTGGCTATAAAAGTAGTAAGTTTTACAAAAAATTTTACTGAAAACTAAGGATGCGAAATTAAATTTTCTACAATAATGGACTCACAAATTTTTGCCCTAAAGTTCCTGAGATATCGGCTACAAAAGTTTTTTCAATTCAATTCAATTCAATTTATTTCTTCGAACCATTATTTTACAAAGAAAACTTGGTAACGTCAAATACAAAATAATAAAAGAGTTTAAATACATAAACAAGTGACAATATTTAACAGTAAGCGGCTGTAAAGAGGCCTTGTCCAACGGATTCAACTATTTTAATTAGCTAAATCCTTTGTCAAAGGCTTTATAAAAAGCAAAAAATAAATAAAAAATTAAATCAAAAATTTTAAATTACGATGTTAAAATACTCTTAATTAATTGGTAGTGTAACACATTTGTGATACACATTTTTGCCATACATTTTTGTCCTTAATGAAATCATCAACATTATAATAGGCTTTATCCATTAAATAGGTCTTTACAATATTTTTGAACCTTATTTCATTGAGACCTGCCAACTGATCTGGTATGACATTATAGAAGCGAACACTGTTTCCTATAAAAGAATTACATGTTTTTTGTAGTCTACACTTCGGAATTACCAATTTGTCTTTGTAGTGTGCCTTAGGGTTTTTATCTGATACTTTACCAATGCTTTTCTTATTCTTTCTGGCATACATTATGCATTCATAAATATACAGGGAAGGGGCTGTTAAAATATTTATATTTTTAAAAACCTTCCTCAAAGATTCTCTAGCGGGTAATTTGTACATTGCGCGGATTGCTCGTTTTTGCAATATGAAAACTGAATTTCTGTCCGCTGCCGACCCCCATAATAGAATTCCATAGGACATGATGCTATGAAAATACCCATAATAAACTAATCTAGCGGTGGTGACATCTGAGCTTCAAGATGGCCATCTGGGTTTCAAGATGGCGGAAATCATAACATGCTGAGCGATCCTTCAGTCTCCCCTCCTGGATCGCTCAGCATGTTATGATTTTATGCTCAGTAAGGGATCTTACGCCTTATAAAAAAAAATAGTGCAAAGATCGCTAAAAAAAAGGTAAATTTTTACTGGCCTAGAAGTTATATGTTCGGATGTTCGGTATTCTTATAGCCGACTCCGAAAAATGAAGAGGTTATATATTATGTTATGCTTTTTGATTTTTACAATTATACCAATTATTATATCAATTATACTTCGAAAAAGCAGAATATTATATTTTTCGCCTCTTGTTTTCAGTGTTCTTCGATATTTCCATAAATTATTGTGTATCTATTTAGGTCATTTTTTTTATAAATTAAAACATTTAATTTATTTTTAAAATTTTCCTAATTGTCATTAAAAAAAAATTATACTCTGCGTGTTTTGAGTTAAAATCGCGAAAGTT
The DNA here is from genome assembly GCA_017562165.1 of Ectropis grisescens. Classification (NCBI taxonomy): domain Eukaryota; kingdom Metazoa; phylum Arthropoda; class Insecta; order Lepidoptera; family Geometridae; genus Ectropis; species Ectropis grisescens. The sequence continues at coordinate 2,356,480 of CM029770.1, read as the reverse complement.
AAAAGCTATGCTTAAGTGTTTTAATTTTTCAAATATTTCGTAACGAGATCCAAGTACCACAGTGCCAGTAGGAAGGAGAACGTACTTACTCTCTGCACAGTGCATAGTATGTGTAGGAAGATGCAATGTTTACGGTGAACATTATCTTGTTATATAATACTTAGCATAAGCAGCCCACCAAATGTTCCCACTGCTGGGATTCGTTCTCTTGTAAAGAGGCCATTATCCACCACGCTGGCCCGTAAAATCGTAATCGTAAAATCGTCAGTGCAGGCTCGTAAATGACACATGACCCCGACAGATTCTGGGAACACGTCGGTTTCCTCGCGATGTTTTTCTTCATAGCTTTTAAATTGGCGGCATTACACAAATGCCTTCGAAACAACTGAGGTACTAGTGGGATTCGAACTAGGGGCTCCGGTTCGGGAGTCGCCGTTCTCGCGGCTAGACCAGCCGTAACCATAATACTCGTACTTAAAACGCAGTAATAAAGTATTAGAAAACCAGATAATGTTCACAGACGTATACTTTACAAAAAGGTTTTATTTTGCGCTTAAGTTCTAACTTTCACTATTTTTTGGGAAATAAAATGTCGAAACGAACAATCGCGTGAGTGTATGTAATGTACTCGCTTATACTATCCCACTAATATAAAAACGAAAGTTTATGTGTCTGTTGCTAAATCACTTTGTAAGAAATGCACGGATTCATCAGAAACATATCTAGATAGATCTCTAAAATAGCACATTGACTACTTCCTATCCCTTGAAAATAAATAGCTCCGTAGTTACCTAGGGAACAGTTTGGAACAAGGCCTGGCAGCAATTTATAAGACTAATACGGAAATCCGACGAAGGACGCATTTCAGGGATGTCGGCAACAGGATTATGCGATAGCGCACTGGTCTGATACTAATCAGACTCTGATTTTATACACGGCTTCTTTGGAAATCGTCCGACCATGTTTCGGTAACGTAACGACGTATAAAATATATGACTGAACTGAAGTAAGCTACTTACTCGTACCTGTATTACAATACAGGTAAAAAACAAATAAAAAACATATATACGGTCGAATTGAGAAACCGCCTTTTTTGAAGTTGGTTAATAAATCTTTAAACACCAGAATAAAAGACACAAACTTTTTCTAGTTTTGGTATACCTAGCAAGATACCTTATTTAGGAAGTATGAATTGGACGTCAAACAAAGACCTTTAATAGTTTGTATATCTAAAATGTTAGACACGGAACTGAAGTCTTCATAATATTTGCACATTAACACACAAAAGTACTTGCTAACATGCGTAGATGTTGCTCAAATAACACACACGATCCGATGGAGCAAGATGTTTTCGTTCATTGCGTAAGTTGAAATATCTTAAAATATTAGATAAATTAAAATTATACAGAGTCTGTTTTCAAACAGACAGAAAAAAACAATATTATAATGATGAGGATTATCAAATCAAAGATCATCTTCCATCTCTCCCTGGGGTCGACTAGCCGATGGCGTCCACAGGTCCACTCCATACCGACCGGGGTGCACTCTGCTCACATGACCTACCCATTCCCATTTAAGCTGGCAGACCTAGATCCAACGTCTGTTACATTTGTAATGGAACGTGGTATGGTGTTGCGAATGCAGCCTAGTCTTTTTCCATTGCTCGTAGCCCCAGAGGCGAACAAGAAACTCCCATTTAAATATTGTTCTCACAACCCAACGGTTCAACAAATCATTTTATTGCGTTTTCCAGAGAAGGAGCACAGCGCAAAGACGAAGATCGTGGTCGCAGATTTCAGCAAGGGTGCTGAGGTGTACTCTCACATACAGAATGAGCTGAAAGACATTCCAGTTGGCATTTTGGGTAAAAAATTGATTATTGTAATACTTACATGTACTTATCTACTTAACGAATAATAACTGTCATAGGGAATGGTTCTTCTTATAAAAAAATGCTGCTTGGCTGGTTGAAAATGTTTTTACAGCCTAAATGAATTTTAAAAAAATGAAAATAAGAGATGACATAAGCTACTAAAGAACATGAAATGTATAGTATATAGTATTATAACTTTTGTATTGACATTATAAAATTTTATTACTATTATTTTTTTAACTCGAGCCATTTGACTCCCCTGTGACTCAATGATATAAAAGCTATGGAAATGTATTAATTTTGTATTAATGTTAAAAAATATTTCTTTCTCTATTACCTATGGATAATTTGTATTAGACATATAATTTTATATCAGACATATTTATAATTTATTCTACAACAACATTTATGATATAATTCCATAGGCATGCCATTTGTATTGAAAAAATAATTAACCTCAAACCATTTTGACTTGACATGGACTTGCAGGTGACGCAATGTTTAAAAAAAGCTATCGAAAATGTTGTACACTCCGCGAGGCATAAGCTGAGCTTTGCATTTGTGTGAGTGTACATGGATAGTGTAGGTGTGACAACCGGCCTTAGGCGCGGCGCCATTCTGTCTCGCCGCGCTCCTGCCTGATTGGTGATCACTCACACTAATGCAAAGCTCAGCCTATACCTCGCGGACAAAATTTCAAGCTCCTGCCTGATTGGTAATCACTCACACTAATGCAAAGCTCAGCTTATACCTCGCGGAGTGTATTTGATTATGTTGTATGATACATTTAAAAAAAATCTTTATTACCTATGTATAATTTTTCAACTGACATATACATAACATACTCAAAAGCTACTTTTATTTTTATAATTCCATATGCCAGAGTCCAGAGATCTTGGCAAAATAGAATGATCGCTTAATTAAATTGTATAAACATCTTAATATTGGACTCTATTTTATAATTATGGAATTATTTACTGCTCAATCGACTTCTCTGTAGAAAGTAGCGATGGTGCCATGATCAAAAAGTGTTGGCACCTATTACAAAATTAGACAACTTCAGTGTTAGTGTTCTGTCGGTATCAGTAGTTCTGTTTTTGGCCGTGTTTCTGATAAAATTCATCGGTAGTGTGGGATAATAAAAAAGTACTTTTGATGCTCATATTTTTGTACGTTTTTTCTCACCATAAGAACTTTATTTCGGCTTTAGTGAATAAATGAAAAACTCAGCTTCGATTATCTATTGTGATGATCTAACCCCGCGTCCCTCTAGTAGGAGTATAAACTGGGCAGCCATGTGGTTATGTTGCAATGCTATATACCATTGCTGCCACAACCAGCCACATCAACTTAAATTGAATTTCAACTTAAAACCTCACTCACACGACGTTCGTCATTTTATGTTACAACTAGCTGACTCGGCAAACGTTGTTTTGCCATATAAATAATTTCCTAATAAAATAACGGTTGATCGTAGAAGGGTGAAAATTGAGGATTGTTTGTATTTTTGTATGTTGTATGTATCATAAAAAAATAGAAATTAAAAATTTTGTCTAAAAAATAAAAATAAAAATTTAGGGGTGGACTACCCCTAACATTTAGGGGGATAAAAAATAGATATTGGCTGATTCTCATAGATACCGGATAAGCTCAAAAAATTTCATCAAAATCGGTCAAGCCGTTTCGGAGGAGTATGGCAACGAAAACTGTGACACGAGAATTTTATATATTAGAAGATAGAAGTATGAAACAGTAGAAACAAATACGTGTACTATATTTTTTTTATAATTAATTTAACTGATGGCCTAATTACTTTTTTAGTCACCATGTCTATTACGTTTTTCTACTTGCAGTGAACAATGTGGGCGTTCAGTACGACTACCCCATGCCCCTAACTGAGCTGCCGTCGTCCAAGGCGTGGGAGATCATCAACGTGAACGTGGGCGCGGTCACCATGATGAGCAAGATGCTCCTCCCGGGGATGGTGGCGCGGGGCCGCGGAGCGCTCGTCAACGTGTCTTCAGGGTCTGAGCTGCAGCCGCTGCCGCTGATGGCGGTCTACGCTGCTACTAAGGTAAGAATTGCCGGTCCACGTCATTTGGTTTCTACTATATTGAGAATGGCTGGACTGGACCACGCTGTTTGGCTGCTTCTATAGCGAGAATGGCTGTACTGGACAACGCTGTTTGGCTGCTTCTATATCGAGAATGGCTGGACTGGGCCACGCTGTTTGGCTGCTTCTATAGCGAGAATGGCTGTACTGGACAACGCTGTTTGGCTGCTTCTATAGCGAGAATGGCTGTACTGGACAACGCTGTTTGGCTGCTTCTATAGCGAGAATGGCTGGTCTGGACCACGCTATTTAGCTGCTTCTATATCGAGAATGGCTGGATTGGACCATGCTGTTTGGCTGCTTCTATAGTGAGAATGGCTGGCCTGGCTGTTGTATAGATGCACTATCCGGCATAGTGGGGTGTGGCCATAGCGTGCTCTTCAATATTTTTTATGAACTCTTTTCTATTACACCATCTAGAGCAAACTAAAAGATTTTATATTATATAATTTTAAACCATAATTATTGTTTGGCGTTAGAATAACTGACAAAGGTGTGATACTTCTAAGGCAAGGCAAGTCAGCAAAAGTCCACTACCACACAAACTTGAGCAATTATAACTTTTTTCCAGACGTACGTGAACAGCTTCACACACGCCATCCGCGAGGAGTACTCCGGGCAGGGTATCCACGTGCAGCACCTGGCGCCGCTGTTCGTGTCCACCAAGATGAACGCCTTCTCCACCCGGCTGCTGGAGGGGAACCTGCTGGTGCCCGACGCCGCCACGTACGCCCGCCACGCCGTCAACACCCTGGGCAGGGTCACCAACACGACGGGATACTGGCTCCATGGCATTCAAGTACATAAACTATTTTTATAAGATATAAGCTACCTCTGCATGGAGGATCTGAGTCGGGAATAGAAACGAGCAAAAAAACTAAAGAGCACTAGAATTTACAAAAAAGAACTAAAATGACAAAGGTCACGGAACCCGGAGTCTATTGAGTTGCTTGTCTGTGGTCATTAACCTGTCCATCCCTCCAAATACTATCAAATATTGATGGACATTTCTCAAACTACACCAACTTGCCCCAAACTAAGCAAAGATTGTATTAAGGGACTACCTCCCATAATACATAGCGGATACAAAACTTATGTAATGGTAAATAAGTACGTAATATTTTTAATACGTAATGGCTGGGCAGGGAGAGAAAAACGAGTAGTGAAGGTGAGTGTTGATGTACGTCAGAAAGGGCCCCTTAAACCTACGCCCGAGTCACAAGTCTCGGGATCTACTCGAGTTTTCTCTCTCTGCCACACGATGGACCCGGCACCCGCACGGTGAATCCATGGAATGCTAAGAAGATCGTCTCTCTTAATCTATGAATCAATAAAGTATAAATATTTAATTTCATATTCATCACACAAATATTTGTTCCGAACGAACTCGAACTCGAACACTACCTTCGACGCCGCGGCAGATTTACTACCAACTACGCCACGAGGCCAGTCGAAATGTCACAGTTCTTTTTGATATTTTGACAATAAAACTAGCTCGATCATGAGACCAATTACATTTCGAATCATTCGTAATGCATATTTTCTGGTATTTTACAAAATTACGTTACTTCCTTAATGCCCGAACGACACGAGGCTAGTTTTTCTAATTAGGATAACAAGCTAGTTGATAGTAAGTAGTAAAATAGCAAGCTACTTCTATCTAGCTTCATGTAGACAACGCTATGAAACGCTAGTTTTGTCTACACGAAGGTATAAGTACTAGCTTGCTATCTTACTAACACTAGCTTGTTATTCTAGCTTGAAAAACTAGTCTGGTGTCGCTTGGGCATTAAAAAGCTTCTTTCTTATGACATTTTTTTGTATTCAAGAATGACGGGTTTGAGCGGAAAATGGCTGTTGGAATATGAGGATTTAAAATTAGTAGCTTAGTACTGTACTGCGCTCGTCACCCAGATGATTTATCTCTATGCTCTGTAATTTCCCGAGAAACGTTGGCCCTTAAACTACAACACAATGGTGATTGGAAGCACATTGTTCTTTGACAGTGGAACAACTTGATAACTGGCAAATATGTGAGTCATCTCCAGGCAAACTCTGCAAATACCTAATTCTACTACTGCATTCTACTAGGTACTACGATCTATTAGTAATGCAGCTGATTTCATTGAACTTGCGACTATAGATTATATGATCATCTAACATCCAAAACTTCTCCGTTCCAGGCTTTCTTCATCAAGGTCCCTCCAGTGTGGATCAGGACGAAGGTCGGCGTCCATCTCAACAAGGACTTCCGTGAAGAATACCTCCGGAACGCTAAGATTAAGGCTAACTAAACCACGTCCTGACTGCTAGCGTTTCTCCTAACAGGCTTTAGAACAAGCCTTGCACTAAAGCTTACAGCCTTCGAGGGATAAGTTTATAAATCGAGGCTCAATTCCATGTGATTATTATGTCTATAGTTCAAATTTTGCATTTGTATATTACCGGGGTGAGTGGTTTCATCGACGTGAAGGCATAGATGAATTTAAATAGCAGTACCTCAGTCACAATGGGATTACACAATAGACAATTTTAACACAGTATACTAAGAAATAGTAAGTCATCTTCATAGGAATTGGCCGCTGCCAGTTTGAATTAATGTGTGATGTATCCCATGTGTCGTGTACGCATGCACACCTCAGTACAATCTGCATGGGACTCAGGTTGTAGCAGACGACAATTTGAGCCGTGCTTCGAGTGATGAGTGTGTTCGAGGGATTAGCATTTTAGCACAGTTTTAATTTTTATACATAAAAACTTGCCTAACCAGGCCGCTAAATGTTCTCACTTCTGGCATTCGGAGCCTTCTACCGCAAAGAGAGAGTGAATGCATTAATGCACCACGCTAGCCGAGAGTGGGTTGGCGGATGTCGGCTACCTCGCGTTATTTTTGTTCATCTGTACTTATAAAAATACTCAGAAGCTCAAGCTGGATTCAAAGCTACGACCTCACGATGGTAAATCACACGCTACTACACTAGCCACTAGGCTACCTCGGCCTACTGATAAATTATTTAGCTGCTCATACGCAAATATTATTTTACTAGCTTCGCACGGGTGCAACGCTGATACTAAATATAAGTACCTACTAATAAAATTCCGGTCCAGCGGCAAGACGTTTCGTTTTACGTAGTCACATAAGTCACAGTTTTTTGTGATGGATACTTTTTTGGCGCGACGGACGCACGCAATGTGTTGATTGATGTAACGAAACGTGCTTCACACCAAAGATGGCGACAGCGGTTTGCTTGTCAGTGCCATCAGAATTTAACAAAATTCTCCATAATCCGAATTTTGTGGACAGATGTTGTCGACTCAAAATCAATATTGTTGAATGTTTTGTTATTCATATAAGGTTTCGATCAAGTCTACCGTGCCCCGTGACGAAATCTATACTAATATTATAAAGCTGAAGAGTTTGTTTGTTTGAACGCTAGGATCTCGGGAAGTACTGGTCCGAATTGAAAGATTCTTTTTCTATTGGATTGTCCATTTATCGAGGAAGGCTTTAGGCTATAGAAAATAACTCTACTATTAATTGAAGCGGAGCATGAAACAAGAATGTAACAAAATCGGGAAAAAATATTCCCCTTTGAGAGTTTTCGTACGTTTCCGTGCTTTGACATGACACATGACAGCATGTGATCAAAGATTGCGTCATTGAATTTTAGTAATCTGTGCATTGAATATAAACCTTTGCTAAAAAAATTTTCTAAATCTGAGTTGGTACGACCAATTTCCGACAGGCGGCGTAGCAGGTAGCTAAAGAGGTTTATTGTTTGAAATCGATATTCTCAGGAATGAGTGAACCGATTTCAGTCATTCTTTCACCGTTGGATTTGTACGGGATCCCGATGAGTGCTATATAGTAGAAGTCGGGGCGGGCATCTAGTTATTAATATATAGATTATTATTTAAATAAAACAAAAGTGAGACACCTAAGTGTCAAAGCAAATCGCCGACCGGCCAAAGATGTACTACGTTTCTTAGTGTAATTTGATTTCACATTTATCTTGTTGATTAAAAATCTAAATATTAGTAGTTACGTATAACTTAATTAAGTAAATATATTACTGTTATTATTCTCAGTTAAGAAGGTGTATGTAGTCTACCAGTGTTTGAGGCGAGACAAAGTGTTTGTGATAATTATGGTACCTAATAAATATTTTATACATTTATTGCATTCGTTTCAAATCAGCAAGACCCTCATGCTGTAAACCTAATATACTAGATTGAATGTAAGTAAAAAACAAAGGCTGATACTGTCGAATCACAAAACATAGTTATATGATATGTTCTCTTAATTTTATATTATTATATTTTAATTTTACACAGAAAAACAAAAACACACTTCAATTAAAAATTAAAGTCAGACACACGACTAAGTGTCATACGAAGTTTCAACGTCTAAGTAATTTTACTACGCAAAAAATATATATAATAATACTAGCGGCCCGTTCCGGCTTCGCTCGGATATTGTCACATAGAGCCCATTAATCGAAATATAAACTATCCTATCTTTTAAGTTGGATCAATCTTATCATAATCTATCTAATCTTATCTAATCTTAATATATATATAAATCTCCTGTCACGATGTTTGTCCGCGATGGACTCCTAAACTACTTAACCGATTTTAATGAAATTTGGATACCGTGTGTAGATTGATCCAACTTAAAAGATAGGATAGTTTATATTTCGATTAATGGGCTTTATGTGACAATATCCGAGCGAAGCCGGAACGGGCCGCTAGTATACCTATATTTTCTATTAAATAAAAAATAATCGTCGAAATCAATTCACAATTAGCGGAGCTATCGCGTCACATACCTACATCTACAGACAAAAAACACCTCCTTTTCTGAAGTCGGTTAAAAACAGGCTGCCTATAACTGGACCTTCTTCCCCATGTGCCTTTCTAAGAGCATCACTTACAGTGTGTCATTTGCCCTTTGCTCTTTTGCTTTTTCCCTAGACCTTTTTCCATCGGATTGCTCGTAGTTACAGAAAGATCTCGTTTCACAGTTGATGTTCTAAAGACTCGTACGAAAACCAATGGCACTACTTACGTAAATAAGAACATACATTTTAGAATACGTTGCCTGAGTTTGGTTTGAAGGGCAATCTTTCCAGAGAAATTACATGACATTGAGATAAATCATCTTATATCTCTGGGTGACGAATGCAGTGCAGTGCTAGATAATAATTTGGACTCTTCATGCTCCAACAGCTGCGTGTCACTGTGCCATTATGGGTAGGCGTGTTGCTTACCATCAGGCATGTGTCCCACTCGTACTATACCTACTGTAAAAAAAAAATGTTTGTCTGTAAAGCCGGTTGGTTTACGAACGATAGTTTAACGTGACAACGTCGTACCAAAACATTGATAGATACGTCGCAAGCGTACAATGAGCGTAACGGGACATAACGGGACACTTTTACGTGCATGCAACCGGCGTTCATCGATTTATTAGACGTTGTCACGTCAAAAACACATAGTACTAACGGCACATAGCAGCAATGTATCCGAGTAAGAATGAAGTCTCTAGTGGACGTAGAAAGAAACGTATCCAATTAATATTATTTATGCGAAAGTTGGTGAGGGAAGATGTTGGGACATCTGATACGACACGACAACTTCATTAGAACAATAATGGAAGCTAAATTAGAAGGGAGGAGGAAGAGAGAAGATAAATGTAGTGTCGTATCAGAAAGTCAAGGAGAAGGCGGAGTGTAGAAGTACATGGAAATAAATCCACCGACAATAGCGTCGCTCTTAAATTATGAAAATGAAAATCAGTCTACTTTTTATTTCGGCAAAATTAGGTGAACGATAACTACGAAGGTAAAACCGTGAGGTTCTGTTAGTAATAAATGAACATTAAACACACATAAAACCATTTCAATAACACTGTGTTCAATAGCACTCATGACAGCCAAAATCAATAAAAGTAGATACGCAAGCGAAAACTCTCAACTTGCTATCTCGATTTTAGAAGGTACCGCCGAACTACCAAGGCGTTCTTCTTGACATCTTTCTTTTGCATGATATGGTCTCGTACGTATTTCTCGGAAACGGATCTACCGATCTGTATAAAACTTGTATAAATAAGTTAACTTGTCAACATTTTTTACTATACTAATTTTTTTAACTTGTTTTAGTGAATTTGACCAAGCCGACTACCACTTATAAGTACCATAATTACTCTAAAAAAATATTGGCAGTCATAAGAACTGCCGATAGCAGCGAAAACTCAGAATTTGATAGCTTACTTTGGAAACTACGCGGGTGAAACCGGAGGCCGTGGCTATGAGCATGGCCATCTAGATATGCGTCAGCCAATGGGAAATGCTGATGCATTTCTAGATGGCCAATGGCCATGTTCCCGAAGATTTCTTATCATTCCCGAGCGTGACGCTAGAATTCAATTCACAGCCCACGAAAAATCTGTATGTGGCGCGCCAAATGAAGTTTTCACTTCAAAAAGTCACCACGATATTTTTGTTTTAAAAGTGCCAATTTGTAAAAACAACAATCGAAGAAAAAAAAAGTTGTTTGTGAAATTCGCCCGTTAATTTTAAAACCATATTTTGTAGGTACACTTTAACATTAAATAATTCTACTTACACAGGTGATAGTGATGACTGACTAAAGTGTAGCTTTTCCCCAGGTACATTCAGCAGTCTTATCGCTACAAAATAACTCTACCAGTAATAGTTCGAAAGGTGGGGCTTCTCTCATCAGACGACCGGAAGAATGTTAGACCATAATTATCATTATAATGATGACGGCAATAACAAATTCCATTTAGTTAATGTAGCGTCCAATGTGAACCCAGTCTCCCAGTCATAATTTTATATAATCCATATACAAGACCGTTCGTGCCAAGTTGATTCCAATATTTTTAGTTTTTGTGCTTCAGATATTTTTCTCAACAATATGTTTTGTGTTAACTACAGCACAGACGTAGGTATCGGATTTAACGACCAATTCCCGCATCACACCGACTTATAAATAAATACCAGGATTTATACAAGTATTTCTTTGGTATTCTGGATCGCGCAATGAACAAAGCAATTTAATGTTGTTATGAACACTGAAATGAAAATGAAAAAACACTTATTTACATAAACATGAAATGGTTTCCCAGCAAGTCAAGTCTTATAAAGTAGGTAGGTATAGCCTATGTTTATGGGTGGCACATCATAGAATACACTGCAGCTCCCGCACTAGGCAACGCCTGTGACGCGGGAACCAAGATACGAATTTCCAAAATGAAACACCTCTAATTGTACAAAACACAAAATAAATTGAAAAACAAGTTTAGGAACAGCTGAAACCACCAGCCAACTGTAACAGTAAAATTATTAGATGTTTTTGATAACTTTTAGCGTACCAACGTAGACTGCCGTTGCCTATTGGTTTCTCAATTACAAGTAGTAGGTTCGAGTCTCGTCTGCACTTTTATAATTTTTTGTCATCACTGGCTTTACCGGCGAAGAAAAACATCGTGACGAAACCGGTATGTTTCAAGACAGATATCTTTCGAAGATATTGCGTCTTATTCCTTCCCCCGCACTGGGCTATCGTGGTTGATTATGACCATGAATATATCCTTGTGAGACCTTCAAGTCAGAAGTAGGAGTACCAAAGAGGACAGAACAGAGACAGGAGGAAACAACACACTCGTACTTATTCTTTAAGTTTTGAAGTCGGCATACAACTTGTTACATGTTTCACATTGAGATATTTCTTGTACCTACTTGATATGACTAAATAGAGAGATACTCTGATTTGTTGGGACATGAGGGTCTAGTTATTTGTGAATACAGGTGTTTTTGTGACAGTGCTGTAAAATTAAATAGTGTCAACCTGTCAGCCATGAGGAGTCCTCCAATAGCATCAGGTCTATAAGGTTATCAGGTATATCAGGTGTGATACTCATTATCACACTAGTTTGAGTCCTCTTCGTGTCGTCGCAAGTTATTAAAAAAACGACTGACAGTCATAGGGGGCAACCGATAGAAGTAATAACTTATGGTTTATAATTTTAGCATTAAACATAGTGATGTTGCACAATACAACACGCGGTTTATTCCGCTCCCCTGACCCGCTCCCGCCCCTCTATAGCCTAATTAAATCGGCTATGACTTTGCTATTGCTGTCTTTATCATTTCAAGCGAGAAGAAAAGAGAGAGCAATATCAAAGCTAAGACATTTTTAACCCCCGACCAAAAAAAGGGGTGTTATAAGTTTGACGTCGATGTCTGTCTGTCTGTCTGTCTGTCTGTCTGTCTGTCTGTCTATCTGTGTGTGTGTCTGTCTGTGGCACCGTAGAGCTCAAACGGATGGGCCGATTTCGATGCGGTTTTTTTTTATTTGATGGACAAAATGGCGGACAAAATATTTCTTCACAAGCTACCTCAATATGAGTATCAAATGAAAAGGCTTGACTAGTAGAATACTATACATTATAAAAAAATCAAATCCAAGATGGCCGCCACCACAAAATGGCGAATTATATTATTTTTTCACTAATACCTCAATATGGGTATCAAAAGAAAGGGCTTGACTAGTAGAATACATTGCACTATGAAAAATTTCAAATCCAAGATGGCCGCTTCCACAAAATGGCGAAATACATTTCTTTTTTCACAACTCCCTTAACATGGGTATCAAATGAAAGGGCTTGACTAGTAGAATGTTGTACAGATAACAAATCTGAGGTAGTCGGGGGTTAATCAAAATTTTTAATTTTGTTCTTGTTAGTTAGGCTGTAGATCCCCAGGGTTAGGTTAGGAACAGCAAAAATATAATAATATTGGTGGACAATTCACACACAACACTATCTGACCCCAAACTAAGCAAAGCTTGTGTGATGGCAGCCAGATAACTGATATAATACTTATATAGTTTTAAATACATACTTATTATACATAGAAACACCCAGACACAGTGCAAACATTTGAATTCATCACACAAATATTTGCACTGGGTGGGGATCGAACCCACGACCTTTGGCTTCGCAGGCAGAGCTACTGCCCACTAAGCCACGAGGGCAGTCAAAAAAGTTAATTTTCATTTTGAACCTGACTCGCTTCCGGGTTAGGTTAACAGAATCTGAATAGCTACAGATTTATTATAGCTACAGATATATTATAGCTACAGATATAATATTATAGCTACAGATATATTATAGCTACAGATATATTTTAGCTACAGGTATACGTATTAGGTACGTATGGTACTATTACGAAAGTATGTCGGCGATCGGCGACGCGAATTCCCAAGAAATCACTTATCCCAAAAAGCGTAGGTATTTGAGGCAAGCTGAAAACTCGTTACGTAGCTCACCTATTAAATCCATTGATATAATTAAGGAAAGGATAACAGTTTTTAAGAGTTCAATGATTACATCCCAACTTCCCAACATAATGTGTAGACCAGCTAAAAACAAAAGACAAAATTTGAAAATGTATTTAAAATAATAAAAATAAGATGTAGTCCAAATTGAATTGCTGACACGACAAGAAGAAGCAGCTTGCCTCAAATACCTATCCAAAATTTTCTGCAGCTCTCGGAATATCAGTAACTACCAACCTTTGAGGATTTAGTTGGTCTGAGCTACCAACACGTTCATTCTCACGTTCCACAGGGAAACTAAAAAGAAGAGGAAAGAGAAGAAGAAAAATAAATCTAGAGAGTAGAATGTATTTCTTCTATTATTTTAGACAAGCAGTGCCTCGCGGTTTCTCCCGCGTCGTTCCCGATTTTCGGGATAAAGTAGCCTATAAGTTATTCCAGACAATCTATCTACCATTGTACCTGATTTCATCCAAATCTCTTTTGTAGTTTTTGTGTGAAAGAGTAAGAAACACCCATTCATAGATTCTTACAAACTTTCGAGTTTATAATATTAGTAGTAACAAAATACCAGCGTATTGAGATAGAAACATAGATATCTACTTAGATGGATGAACTCTTACTTCTTAAACAATCTTTATCGATAAAATCTATTTCTGCCAGGGAACCTCGGGATGGAAGAAGAGTTACACTACACCCTGAGAAATACCCGCCGTCAAGTTTTAGAAATTAGGTCGTTCAGTAGGTATAAACAGAATTGTTGCCTGGCGAGATTCAGCAGTTGGGCCGTAGCACACCTCCTCAACGCTGTATTTTGAATGATGAATGAAGATGTAGGTAATAGGGTTACCCAGATAAGTTGGTGTGCATTGCCGAGGGATCAAGGGTTCAGTAGTCATCAGTAGCCTGTCCGTCAACCGCCTAACGAAATTGGTTATAATATTGCTGTATCTATCATTTTAAGCGAAAAGAAAAGATAGAACTATATCAAAGCTAAGACAGTTTTAGTTAGGCAGCAGACCCTCCGGTCATCTACGGTGAAGCAAAGAGGAAGGTGGTGAGGTCGCTCGTATGGGCTTTGCCTCCAAACCTATGACGATGCGGCCATGTAGTTGCACGGTATATAAGCTTGCACTTGGAAAAATATACAGAGGTGCAGACGGGTATCGAACCGACTACATCCCAGTGGTGAGTCAGACGTTCTCGCCAGTACATCACCACTGTTAAGCTGTGCTTGGTTTGGGCTAATTTTTTTATGTATGTTGTTATGTCCGCTCTATATTTACGTATTTATTTACTACCCGCGACTTTGTCAAATAGTCGTAGAATCTAAGAAATGAATATTACCTAAGATTTTCGGGAGTAAAAGCTTAAGCAAAGGTGCATTACCAGACTATAATTTTAGCACCAAATTTCAATCAGATTACTTCGATTATTAGGATAGAATTTTTTTGAGTAACAAAACAATCTAAATTTCACATTCTTTAAATAATAAGTAGGATTTTTAGCGAAACTAACTCAATGGACGGCATGAAACTATTGAACATTGAGATGAATGTAGCTAATTAGTTTATATCAATCGATCTGTCAGCGGGCGGCGAGAGATTTCATTCACAGTTGCTCTACCAAGCGTTGAATTGACGAGGCGTTGGTTTGGCCGCGAGCCAGGGGACTTGGAATAACTGCGGTTACCCAAACAATCACTAACATCCAACTCCGCACCTACTGCTCTATTCTTGAATGATTGACTGTGATGTCCTGAAATGTGGCTACTCTACAATCACATTGTGTCTCGTCAGTGGCTTCTTTCTTTTTTCATTGTGTATTTAAAATGTACATTAAAAAACTTTTGAAACATCATTCATTCCAATGAGTTTTCTGATTTACAGGTATGAATAATAGATAAGTGAAATATGTAACAAATAACGATTTCGTCACTAATAATAATGAATTATCATCATGAACATAGGCCTCCCCCCTAGATTTCCACAACGAACGGTCCTATTAATAATGAATTATCAAAGATCTCAATACACACACACACCACACATCCTTAACTTCAGGGCGCACGGAGTTATGTCATTGGTGGGAAGAGTGAGCTCACTCATTCCGTTCCACTCGGTTGCAGGAAGCGGTGAAAGCCGGACGTTTTTACTTATCACTATTCGTTGTCAACAACCAAATAAGTAGAACCACAGCATATCGCGCCGCTAGCGATTCTAGGGGTCAAGTAGATTGGTTTTGTGTAAACTACTTACGAGACGCAGTTTATCACCAATTTCAAGTTACTCAGGGCACATCCATTGGTTAATATCGATGTGAATTATACTATTAAGATATTAGGTTGTAAAGTTGCAAGTTGACCGCTGTCTCGCCTAATCTTAAGCGATGATATGGCTCATGATGAAGTGCGCTAACATACTCGTAGAAAAAACTGTCCGGAAATACCTACTCAGGTGGAGATGCCTATTCCAAAGCTTACATGTTCTTAGTAAGGATGTTGAGGTGATCCAAATAAAGAATAATTGACACATTAACTCGTGTTGGAGGTGTTTCTAATCACCTGAGATTCTAAAAATGCCTCATTAATTAAACAGATTTTGATTTGATGCTTGATATTCTCATTTATTATTGTCTTTGATAGTCTAATACAAGTTTTAATAAGTTGAGATTCGAGCCTGATCAAACAAAAAAATAACAGCAAATAATTGTTGGATAGTGTAAGATATTACACGGCAAACATCTGGCTTTTCATAACTAAAATGACTGATTTCAACAGACACATTTTCTTATTTATAATTTAGCTAATGGAACGCTTTTAAGAACATCGGCCACTAACGATTTGAAGCAATAATTTAAAAATATTATCAGAAATAACAAACGGTCTGAAATAAAAGTCACACATTTCTACAAAACGTTTATTACAAAATTCTCTCAGCTCTCAACAACAAAAATATAAAGATTTAACAAGATGATTTTGCACCGAACGTCCGCAAGCATAATGGCTACATGTGCGGCGCCGTTGTTGGGTAGTTGTCTTTCACTTAACATGTTAACTTTAGACTTTACTTAATTGGAATGCCCAGCACTGACACATTCACGACTCGATGTTCTCTTCCCGAACTGGTTGGTATACTTTCGTCGTTTAGCAGATCAACACTTCCATCGTCTCATGACATTTAAATGCTTGGGTGTTTAACAACATTGTATAACTTACGTATAACTTAATCACTAAAGTTACGGTTTCTTAAGATTAATGTATTTTTTTTTAATTTTCACCTATCTGCCATCTCTGGTTGGTCTCACTCTTGAGTGTATCATCTCGATGGCATCTGGAACAAATAGAATGTTGTTATGATAGACGTCGAAATAAAATGCAGCGTTCCGGTGGTGGGCAGCGTCAGCTGTCAGCAATTCAATATGGCCGCAAATATTTCACGGTTTATTTTCGGAAAGTGACAATAAAAATCTGAGTAACCCGCCTTGACGTCAGCGTACTTTATAAATAAATAATATAATTTCAATGTTAACATAGCTAGAGTAAAAAATAAGGCGTCGTTAATATGTCGCAATAATCAGTTATTTATGTTCCGAATCCAGTTCTATCCCCGCCGTTTTCACGATATTTCTGCCAAACATTATGAAATTATGACGCGATTCCAGAATTCGTTGGAGCAGTCTCTTTTGATGATTATAATATTTCATGGCCTACACGGCCGCCCGCCGGCCACAAGGTCCCATTTAGAAAACAGAACAATAAATTAAATTTAGTCAACAGCATTTAATTTTGAAAATATAATCACTATTAAATGTTCTAACAGCAAATGATAACTGGTATTAAAAGCTCTATAACGCATTTATTTTCGTACAAGAAGCTAATAGTTTTCATAATACATGTCATATTGAGCTGTAGAAAATGACAAAGAGGTTGGACGGTATACGTTATCGCAATAACTGTGATATTATTTTAAAATTATCTGAAATATAAGCAACTTCCTGAAAATGGCATAGATAAATAATTACTAGTATTCAGATTGAATGAGATAGGTATAAGAATTCTCTAAATGATGAATTTATAACCAAACAATGATAATTAGGGAAGTTTTAAAAATAAAATCTTTGTTATATTGGTCAATTATTATAATTACATACATAACTTTAACTTTTCTTTAATGTAGAGTGATGTAATGACCAATGAATATGCCTTATGTGGTTTGTTGCGAATCCTAGGGTCGTGGGTTCGATTGTGTGATAACCCCCCAGTGCAAATATTTGTGTGATGAATTCAAATAATTGTACTGTGTCTGGGTTTTTATGTATAATAAATACATATTTTCAACTATATAAGTACTGTAACAGCTATCTGGCCGCCATAGTACAAGCTTTGCTTAGTTTGGGATGGGTGTGAATTGCCCACCGATTTATTTATTATCATTTATTTATTTATGGCAAACGCCACGCCTCTCCACAACATCATAGTGTCAAGCAGCTATTTTAGCATGAAAAGTCCAAATCAAAGCCTTGTGCTGCGCTGTGATCATTACACACAGATATAAGTATAAGATATTTTATCTCTTCGCTCTGTAATTTACTTGGAAACCTTGCCGTTTTGCCATTGCCATTGTTCTATTTGGTACTCAGTAATGTTTTGATATTACTGCTTGGTGGCAGACTTACTGGCAAACGACAAAAGTATGGTACTTCTACAGGCGGATAGATACTACTTGTATAAATGTTTTATGAAAGGTTGTATTTTAAATTGACGTTTTCGTAGTGTACCATACAACCATTTTGTTAAAAATTATGTATGTGTTATCTACGAAATAAATAATATTCTATTCTATTCTATTTTTATACTCGTAGAAGTAGATGTGCAAAGTGGACGACTACAACCGACATCCAGCATAACCAATAGCAATAGGTAGTGAACGGCAGAATATGTCAGAACACCTTTGAAGACTAAACCTTCAAAGCAGAAAACAGATCACGTCATTAAACTTTGCACACGTGCCTAGTGCCTACATATATATGAATGTATGTGAATCTATGCCTAGACCGATTTATAAAGTTTTTGAGACTATTTCGTAGTACAGTGTTGTCAGAAGCCCATCTCAATTTCCCCCCAAAATTGTCTCGAAATCCCCCCAAAAAGCGGATTTTCTGGAAAAAAGCCCCCAAAGTAAATTATACATTCGTTTACCCCTAAAACATAATTTTACGCTGACGGCCACCTCAATTTCTCTCCGAAATGTTCTCAAAATCCCCCCAAAAACCGGGTTTCAAGAAAAAAAAACCCCCAAAATTGATAAACATTTCCTAACTCTTAAAACACAATATAACGCTATTTCAGAAATAGCTGCTATTACTTCATAAAGTGTTTCGACAAGTCCCCATAAGAAAAGGCGGTTAAATTTATGTACTAAGTTCAATTGGATAAGTGCCGTATTCGATAAAAAACTGCAAAACTCGGCAATGAAAAATCCCCAATTTCCCCCCCATTTTTCCCCCCCGTAAATCCCCCCAAACATTTTGTCCCCCCAAATTTCCCTCCATGGCTATTAAAACCCCTCAAATTTGGGAGGAATCCCCCCAATCTGGCAACAGTGTCGTAGTAGGTAATTAATGTTTAGCTTACGAGTATTTACTCGATTAATTTAATCACAAAGCCCAAACAATCCGCGTATTGTTATTAATTCTGCTGAGATGCGGAGCTTTACTCACAAGGAATGAATGAAGGTATTAATCCACCATGCTAGGGGGATAGGCGAATATTATTTGTCTTCCAAAATCTCTTTCATGGAATAGTAAAAAAAACTACTATTGTGAGTAGTAACTCACAATAGTAGTTTTTTTACTATGACCAGGATTATGCATGGGAGCTGCTTATAGTAATTAGCCGTTTCCCGTTATTTTCCCGTGGTAAAAGGTGTGTTATTCCAGACTAGAAGCTCTGTTCCAAATTTCAGCGCAATCTGTTCAGCCGCGATTAAGCAACAAACACCCATACTTTCGGGTTCACAATATTAGTAGGATTATGGCAATTTCTTCACGATGTAATCCCCAACGGTTAAAGCTAACAGTAAAAATAATCTCGTAAATCTAACTTGAAAAACTTGAGGTTGGGCATTTCCATTCAGCGTGGGAACGCGGTGAGCATCATGGGCACTTTTGCGCCACGTTACCAGTTAGGGGTGGGCTATTCGGAGATTAGTTTTATTTTTCTTTTCCATTTAAATTTTTTTACTTCTTATTTATCACAGAAGCATTAATATTACTTGTTTTTGGTTTTTATTAGAAGAAAATAGTAAGTTAGAAGTTGACTCTTTTGTTAAATTTCAGTACCAGTAGAAATTATTCTAATTAGAATTCTAAGTATGATATTATTAATTTTATAGATATCTATCTATCTATCTAGATCTAGATCTATAAAATTAACAATCTCATACATAGAATTATTTATCGTGGTACAACAAACTTGAAAAAAAAAGGAAATGCGCAAACATAAAAGAAACGGCTTTTGAAAATGAGACGTTCTGCACTGCTCCTCAAAATTGTATCTAAATATATTTTATCGCTCGTTAAATTTGAAGAGGCGCAGATAATTTTAGATATGTCATAGTTAGCCGGCAGTTAAAGAGGATCGACACCAATGTCGTCCGCATGATTTATCGTTTTCGGTATACCAGCTGTCACCATATTTTCTAGTTTGTCAGTAACGTCCACATCGGCCGCCTGTTATTGATGACTACATGTTTCACGCTGTTTCTCTTCAGAATTGTTATTTTATTTGAGATAAACTAGTCACCTGTCACATTCCGGTTCTTGAACTCATTGTCACAAGTTACGACAAGTCTGTTGGTTTCATTGAAATGTTCTGTAGTAATGAATACAATCATCTCCATTATATTATTTTCATCAATCTAAACAATTTCATTAATTTTATCGATAACGATTTCAAAAAAGAAATTATATTCTGTGACTTTGCAAGTGGAAAAGTTCACAATTAAATCGATTCTCTTAATTTTCTGCATTTATAAGAACATTTCGGTCTTTTTCAGATTGAGATTATTTAGACGTAGCTTTTGTTTTAAGATTTGCTATAACAGTACAAACAGCGCAGCGGTGAAAAATGTAACAATGCCACTTTGGGGTCATAATCGTCGTCCAATAAAATACATTAGTTATTGGAAAAAACGCAGAGCTCTCTTTCTTTAATACTTACTCACGATTCCTGAATAGATGAGATTTAAAACAACCAAAACGTTTCTTGTTACACTCACAAATACAGCTAAATGTTCATGTCGTTAGGTAATGATGACACTAACCTAATATTACACATTATCAAAATAATTTCAGCTGTTACTACGTGGTCGAGTGTTGTATTCTCCGGGCGTGGGACGTTGTTTGTGCAGTGTACGAGCTGTATCTCTATTGTTTTCATAGCGCTGCCAATAAGCGGTGCATTCGCTCAGTAGGTACATATTGTTGTTATCTTCAAATACTGATTGATGTTTTGCCAATACGATTTCTGTTTAGTCTCGACTGATTTGTTTATTTTTATTACTGCTGGAGATTTTAGCTATTTTGATAGTTGGCAATGATTACGTAGTTAATAAGCAAACGTTTCTTCAGTGCTATGGTGTATTCCAAGTGGTTCTATTTTCAGTGAATAATTGTGAATCTCATCTTGATCTATGACTGTCAGTATCCAGTTTTATTGGTTGCTAATTATAGCGTCGTTTTAATTCACGTTCATATTTTTCCCAGAAGTTGAAAAGCTAGTTAAACGTTTTTCTTTGATAAACTATACTCTTCTTCAAGTTGATTGATTTATTTTGATAGCACTCAAACAGCTTAACGTAACACATCATAACGGTCGGCTCCGTAGTTCTCGTTAATCATCATGTTAATCTTAGCACACGTTATATACTCAAATCTAGACTTTGATGTTTTCGCACCGGTTCCTACAATGTGGGAGTTCTCGTCATCTCTCTGACATTTTTTACGACAAAAGTTCCAGTTTTGTGCACTTTTTAGAAGCGTAATTGGCACACGAACAATTCGAGAATGAGTACTGTAGTATCTTTGACCGTCATGGAGAGGTGGGGCATTGGGAAGCTTTTTGTATGTAATTTTAGACGAAGGAATGTTATGATTTCTGCGTGGCGCCGGCGAGTACAATTTTAGATCCCAGGCCTCCAGTTCCACCGCTCGCTATAACATCTGGAAAGTTTATCTTCTTTGCTTTATCCCGCTAACGCAAATTAGATTCAGCGTTGAAATGTGAATTGATATTGGCGCAATAAGAATCTGAATTTGTTTTTAAATCATTAAACTTCATTGGTGGAAACTAAATGTCAGCATAAATCTTCGATGTAATACCGCGGGTATTTAACATGTCGACCTATCGAGCATACTTCTCAAATCCCTCACAAGTCTTTGGACGACATCTACGGAATGAACTGGATAAGAATCCAGGTATTTTAATGACAGCTTGTCACTAGCAACTAGCATTCATTGTTGATCTAACAATTATATAAACATTATCAGGTATATCACAGTTTTTACGTGTTGTGCTGACCTAGTGGTTCAATTGGAAGTAGGTAAGTCTGCCTCCGAAGCAATAAGTCCTGGGTTAGAAAATATTTGATGAATAAGTACAAATTATGGTATGTGACTGGGTGTTTGTATGTATAATAATACTTTGTATTTAAGCTTATGTAAGTTAATACTTGTATGGTGATATAATTATCGGCTAATTATGGGAGCTGATGTAATTATCAGTTCCCATAGTACAAGCTTTGCTTAGATTGGGGATATGGTGTTGTCTGAGAAACGACTACCAATATTAAAAAAAAATGACTCTGGGCCTATTCCTGTAATCAATGAAATAGCAAATGTCAGGAGCTTTAAAATAAGCAGCACTATTCCTCACTTAAAAAAATATGATGACCAAAGATACAAAAAAACATGTCGAAAGAACAAAAGACAAGAAAGACAATGAAAAATCAAAGAGCAAGGATGTGAAAGGCACCTTAGAACATTCCCGAGTAGAGCAGCCATAGACTGGCGAGCAGCAGCACCAGGATGAGGTAGGTGGCGATGAGGCTGGTGGTCTCGTGGTTCGGCATGGCTGCGGCTGGACACCCTCACTGGACAAGCGGCTCCAAGGAACTGGCGACTGTCGCCGCCGGTCGCGCCGCCGCGCCTCTAAATATCCGCATTTATAAATATGTACATTACCTATAATAACAGCAGCTGTGACAGGTGTCTATCAATTTTACGCGCAATTAATAAAGTAATCAGCTTGACGCGAGAAGCAGGATCGCCGACAATAAATTACATTGTCTTCGGGAAATATGTGCCGGGTCAACAACAAAGCTTAACAAATCAAAACACTGTCATCTACAAATGAGTACACGGCATGAAGCCAACAAATTCAACAAAGACAATTTAAAATGTAAATATCCCCAATATAAATATACACTATGCCTCTAAAAGGACAAAATAATGTATGTAAACGTACAGTTTGGTTTAAAAGATAACAATAAAGACACTATAAGGATATAGAAACGTGTTTGAACTTACAGTATGTTTAGAAGACAACAGAGTAGAGCAGCCAGAGAAAGAACAGCAGGATCACTAGGATCATGTATGTGGCGGCGAGGTTCACGGTTTCTGCGTTGATGGGCATGGTGGCTCGCATGCACACGCGGGGGCTGGGCTGCGGACTGACCGCTGGAGGACCCTCGCCCGGCCGCACCACCTCGCTGACGTCAGCGCCAGGGACAAACTAGGACGCTCCAGGACATCGGTGCCAGATACGATCGATTGCAACTTTTTTTCCAAACAAAAAAATGTATTGATTCCTACTAAAACAACTAATCGAAACTAATAAGATAATAAACACTTTACCACTCCTTTGCGTCCCGCAGGTATAAAGCGATGACATGCGACAGATCCTGGTAGTGAAATTACAAAGTAAGCTAGATCTTATAAGGGTAAAGACTGAAGATGAACAACGTAAAGGATTATATACTTCAGAAGTTGTTATACTTCGGAAACTATCATTTCATGAAATAGTAAATTATTCTGACTTTTGTCATGCATTACTAATTAATAATTCAATTACAGATTAAATGTTATTGAATGAAAATTAGAGTTCAATTTCAAATAAAAAATTAACTACAAATAAAAGTGGTCAAGTGCGAGTCTGACTCGCCCATGAAGGTTTCCGTAGAAGCAAGTAACATAATATAAAAGTTCTTGCAGTTCGTTGTTACTTTAATCAGTGTTTTAAAAATAATGAATTTGTGACGTATTAAAATAAAACTACTAAATCTCATTCAAACCAATTTTCGTTGAAAGCTTATATGGTAATGTAGGTACATCTTTTTTTTTTTTTAGTTTTGTCGTTCACTTATTTTAGAAGTTCCAGGGGGGGGACACATTTTACCACTATGGAACAGTCTCTCGCACAAACTATTCAGTTTAGAAAAAATATATTCCTCAATATAAGAAACCTCATAAAAAAACCTCAATATCATTTTTAAAGACTTATCCATAGATGAACGCACACATATGGTTTTGTAGGAAAAAAAATTTGAGTTTCTGTTCTAAGTATGGGACACCCCAAAAAAACGCGAACCCAAAAAAAATTCACGCGGTTTGCACAACACATCTACTTACCAAGTTTCAATAGTATAGTTCTTATAGTTTCGAAGAAAAGTGGCTGTGGCATATGGACGGACAGACAAAACGAATCTATAAGAGTCCCGTATTTTGCTATTTGGCTACGGAACCCTAAAAATTGTTGTTATTGACAAACAGACTGGTCAAAACTAAGTTGTGATGTGATACCCCTCCATGTGCCACACAAAGGCTTGTTGTTTATAATTATAAACCACTAGCAGAAAACGCGTTGTTTTCTCGATCCCCTTTGTTCCCCACAATATAAATTATATGCTATAATAGGGTATTATAAATTATATATTAATCTTAGTGAATTGTGTAAGCTTAATTTTTAAATTGAAAAAGGACACAGCCGTGTTTCCTTTTTCAGATAAAAATAGTTGGAGATATTAGTAGGATATCTAGACTTAGCACTAGTCTGGTGACTCAAAACTTAGTATTCGTCTTCTTACTATCTTCCTTCTAATCAAATAAACCTGATGAAGAAATTAAATTTTGGAGCTACAGTTTAATTATGTTCCTTTAAATACGACACCACGATTATATTTAAAACAAAAAGCTATTTTCATCGCCGATCCAGCTGTCGCGATAAGTAAGAATAACAACGGAGTTAATTTCGACGCATAGTTTATTTATACGTCTAATGAAAATAGATTGTCTAAACATAACACAAGAATTCGAAAAAGTTTAAGACAAGAGAATAGTTCGCATACCTAACTGAATGATACTTTTGATTGATATTTTTAAATTGGTTTTAATTTAAAAGTATCTTGGAAAAATTTCTCATCACAATAAAATTATTCCAAGAATTTGGCAGACGAAGTGTGCGCTAAGAGAGCGGATTACGATAATAAAAATATCTGCGAAAATCGCGCGATTGCTGGAGAAGAAAACTACCCGCACTTTTTGAGAATTGAATGTACTTACGGTTCTAGAAGGCTGTAGAGTACAGGAGCCACAACGCAATGAGCAGCATGAGCATGACGCAGTAGGATGCGACCAGGCTGTGTCCCTCAGTCATCTTGATTTCTCTTCGATCTCGTTTTCCTCAGATGTGCTCACTAAAGCGACCTATTGGCAACTGAGAAGAAATTTCGGCCACAGCTTGTTAAATAATTGTTTATTTAAGAATGACGAGGAAATTCTATTTTTCGTTCGCACGGACGGTGATTAATTTAGTTGTCAGTTAAGAAATTCCCAAGATCAGGGTTTAATTATTATTGTGTTTTTTTTTGGGTAATTTGTGACACGTGCCATGCCCTCTACACGAGGTGGGGTTTGTTGTTGTAAAGTTATTTCGAAAATACGCTAATGACGTATTTAATCGGCATCGTCATGTTTAATTTTACGTTTTCTTAATGAGGATATACTTATTGGTTTATTCACATTGTTCCATTAAATCAATGCGTTGTATACACGAGAATTCGTTCTAGAGCCATCCCAAGGAGTAATTTCATTCGTATCTTCCAGTTACATTTCATAGTCTTCAAGTGGAAATGTAATGTGTTTCCTGCGACGATTATTCAACTGTTTTAATGTAAAAATTCCAGTGCTACTGCAAAAAATCGTTTCTGTTCAGAAAAATAATTGGAGCGTGACTGGAATTCTCCAGTGAGTCCTGAGTGCGGCCCTGGGCTCCGTTTCTGGAGTATGATATAGTGCGGACGTACAGAGCTATTTCCGCGCGTATCGACGCCGTCAGTCAGTGCGCCGTGCTTCGATACACTCGATGCGCTCGCGATTACAAACACGCTGGCATACCTTCGGCCACTGTAAGCTTTCAAACTATCCGCATTACATGTTCCCAGCGAGCACGGCAAACTCACACTGGACACATTCCAGTGAGTAATAAACTCTATATTCCACATAAATTAGAAACAATATAGGAGACGATGGTGACACCTCCACATTCTTCAATCTCCTCGTGAACGCGACTGAAGCATCGGTGACGGGTGTCCACATTGGGAGATTATTTAAACAAAACATTAAATAGTCCTATTTAAAAGATATCAATCTGTGATCAAATGGCGAAAGTTAAGAGTGCTATATATAATATTGATAAAAACTTATGTCAAGGATTATATTCGTCTGCCCATTCGATTTTTAAATCCCAATAGGTGTTGAATTGTTGATTATATTCTAATATCGGTTCATTCACCGCCTTCGATATACTAGATACAGAATGATCACTTTTTATCAGTGCAAGAACACTATAAGGGACTCTGAAATCATTCTTAGCTTGCGCGGATATTCATATTTAAACAATTGTCCATTTACCTAATAACTTTAAAAGATCAATACTCTTTAAACGCTATAAACAGCCCACTTTATGTTCCAGTTGCTGGGTCTCTCCCCTGAGTCCCCATCTTTTCTCACGATGAGTTGGGATAGGTGCTGGTTGGTTCAGGGTGCGAGGTTCGTGGGGGGCGCATCTGCTTCAACTTACCCCCAAGCTGACGCAGGCAACGTCGGCGCTGGGCCGTCTCCTGCCCAATATGGGAAGGGCTGGGGGGCGCTGCCGACTTCTTTACATGGCTGTGTTGCGCTCCATGGCCCTACGGTACGGCGCTCTCGTATGTGCAGGGCAACTAAACCGTGCAGAGGAGGCTCTTCTCCACGCGTCCCAAAGGGTCATGGCCGTGAGAGTGTGTCGGGGATACCGCACACTCTCACACGAGGTGGCCTGCGCTCTCGCCAGATCGCTGCCATGGTGCCTGGAGGTACCACCTGGCACCAGTAGATCGAGGTTCTGTCCTCGGTCTACTGGTGCCAAGTGCGTGCGAGAAGCCGCGAACCGCGCTCCGCACCAAAGGAGGTGGTGCGATGGCGCAGAGATGCCAGGGCTAGGGCCCTGGTGAGGTGGAAGGAGCGGATCCTCTCGGGACCCACTCAGAGAGGAACTGGCAGCCCGACGGCTCCTCGAGGCAATCCGGCCCATTCTCCCTGAGTGGGTCCAGAGGGGACACGGAGTCCTCACCTTCCGGACTACGCAGGTGCTCTCGGGACACGGGTGTTTCGGGAGGTATCTGTGTAGAGTCGCCGGAAGGGAGGAAACCCCGGTATGCCATCGGTGCGGTTGCGCGGAAGATACCGCGCAACACGTGCTGGAAACATGCCCAGGAGAGGAGGAATCGCGGCGATCCCTGGCCGAGGTCATGGGGGAGGACCTCTAACTGCCGACCATCTTACCAAAGATGCTTGACAATGGGAGGCGGTGGTCTCCTTCTGCGAGATAGTCATGTCGCGGAGGGAGGCCGAGGAGCGAGAGTGGGAGATGGATCCTCTTGCTCCTCCGCGGAGAAGGAAGCGGACACGTGGGCGAGCCGCTCGGGCTCGCACCCCGTCTCCACTTGGAGTGCCTGGGGCGTCGGGCGTTTAGGGCCGCCCGGCCCCCCACCTAGGGATAGGCCCTCCCGAGGCGGTGACGCGCCGATGATTTCTGGTGCGTCACTGGAGCCAAATGCGGGGGCACCATACCCCCGCGAGGCGGGCCCGCAAGGGTGCCGGCGTTGGGTCAGAGTCGTCGAAGGGAGTGCGAAGAGTGACCCCGCGACTTGACTCACTGCCATGCTGGAGAAACCTGTGGGGGTTTTAGTCGGTAGGGGCACCACTTCACTTTTAGTAGTGGTGTCGAGCCCGACACACCTGCCGTGTCCCGACACGGTGGACGGTGCGTCAACGCATTTCCCCCACAAAAAAAAAGGGTGCGAGGTTCGGGAACCTCCACGTGGTGCACCCTGGGCATCTTACAACTTACCTCAGTAGTATCTTGTTGTGTGATAGTTAATCCGGGGCCGGGGAGGAAACTTGTATTTGCGCTCCTCGCTCCTCCAGCAGCGTGTTTAGATGTTTAGGGTTGGGGACTGGATAGACGTAGGAAGGTCAGCTATTCGGTGGATATTCTTACGACTAATAAAGTTCCCAAGCCTTCCGGAAGAGGGTCCTCCGCAAAGAGTTTAATACTAAATCTATGGTCCGAAGTAAATGTGAGGGGAGTGGCCTCTTTGGGCGCGATTTTATTTTGTATGTATCGGCCACGAAAGTGGAAGTGCGGCTATCCCTGGTCGCGGACGGACCTCTCGCTGGCAACCATCTTAGCCAAGGTGCTCTACAGTGAAAGGTCGCATGAGGTGGAAGAGGGAAAGGTGGCAATGACCTTTTGCTCATCCATTTAGCACTTATCACTCAAATTAGTTCTGAAAAAGCCTTATTTTAGTGAAGATGCATTGAAGAAAAAATTGTGCTGACTTCACCGCAGAAGTGAAAATTAAAATAAGAAATAACTAATAAAACTACTGAATAATTGATTAAAGTAATCAGTGACACGACAATATCAGCACAGAGAAGCACAACAGAAGTGCAGCAGCTGACTGTATCTCTCTCGATCGGGTACACTCGGCGCTCCCTTTGACTTCCGTGCATGACGATCAGGCTCATTCACACACAGCCTACGAAAACATCTGGGTGCGGGGCGCCAAAAGAAGTTTTGTCAAAAATGTAATAACAGAAAAGAATAAAAATATAAAAACTTCCCATTGCGAGCACCCCGTACACACCCACCGCAGGCGTAGTCGGTCTGTATCTACTATCTATGAACTTGGGCTAATTCGGTCGCGTCCTGCGCGTGCGCTCCTGACACTTTCGGGTCACGCCGCTGAAATAGATCGCCGCGACACCGACAGGCCTGCGCTGTGAGAGCACAGGAAATATTTAATACTTTTGTCAGAATACAAAATAAAATGCTGGGGAATATAACTATAGATACTACGTACACACCGTTAATATTTGATAATTATATATCAATATATGATTAATATGTAATAGATATAATGACGACGGACGATCGGTCGACCACAGACCACTCAGAAAAAAGACACCAACTCTTATTTTTAACGGGTCATGTCCCTCTGACGTCTTTTCCCCTCGAGTATCTAGCTCCCCTAACTTCACATGAGGAAGGAAGAATTCATGATAATAATATTGGATCGGATATTACGACGACTTTAAATACATGATGAGTCGTTCAATTTGGCGCCCCCTGAGGCGTGCCGCCCGGGGCACGGGCCCCGGCTTGCCCCAAGAGATCCGATCCGAGAGATGCTTAGAAGTTTCAAGTGACGTCATTTTATTGTACGATTTTTACGAAGATGTGAAGTCACAACGTCACCCACTGTGGAACTTTGATGATCTACTTCTATTTTTCGGATTACTAATAAAGTAGCTTCCAAACCTAAGAATAGTCGGTCTGAGTCCCAAACGGATGAGCCTACTTCGAAATTTGTTTTTTTTTGTTTGTAAATATTATTAATCGGGAATGTTCTTAGCTTTGCTGCATTGGTTGTTTTTTAGTTGTTTCAAAATTGGTTAAGCCGTTATAAAGCTTTGTTTGCTTAAACAATTATGTGAACATAAAAATAATAAACAATAATACTATTGTACTTGCCATATTGTTTTTTGCTCAAATAAACTTTTTATTTATTATTTATTTATTAAAAATATTATATACTAGCAGCGCCCCGCGGTTTTACCCGCGTAATTCCCATTACCGTTATTTTTTGGGATAAAAAGTTCTTCCAGACAATAATCTAATCGTGTTCACAATTTCAGCTCGATCCGTTCATACGTTACGACGTGATTGAGCAACAAACATCCAAACATCTAGAGGCAAACATCCAAACAGACATTTATAACATTAGTAGGATTCCAATACATTATAATTTGTTTCAGTCAGTTCTCTTCGTTACTTTATTCTTGGATAAATGGAACGGAAACCAGACGGCTGTGGAGCGTGGAGTGCGTCTGCGGTGTCTTAAAGCTTATTATAACGATTGTAGAAGAAGCGTAGAATAGAAGCGCTCTCGGCCAGTGGTTAAAGTAATTTAATTTTAATTAATTATTTACAATTAACAACACTCTGTGGGATTCAGGTTCCCGTAATTATCTCGCAAAAAAATGTAGCACATGCGCTATTCCAGACTATAATCTACTTGTATTATGGGTACTAAATTTCATCCAGATCATTTCGGTACTTTTTACCTGAAATCCACAGTAGCAAACTTCCGTACATACATACAAACTTCCGCTTTTATAATATTAGGATTGTTTGTGAGTGGGACATTAAATAGAATATGGGTGACTAGGGTTGACACGCTAACAATGTTGCAGTAATATACTTAAACTCCAGCGCTATCGTATTGTAAAAGGGCTCTTAACCCGGATCGAGACTCGAGAGTGAATAAACTAAATAAGACATAGAACCTTTACCGACAGAAAAGGGCGTCGTAGCGCTTCGGCGCGGTGTAGCACGTAGACTGGCTTTTATAGAAAATTAAAAAATATAAACGTGACAGTCAAATGTTTTAATTTTCTTCAGAAAAACTGAAAAACGACTTCAATATAAAGTCTACTTCATTTCATATTTTATGTGAAATCTACAAATACGTCGTCCTGGTTAAATTACAAAATAAGCTATTTGTTATACAAAAAATTTAATTGACTTCAAAACCACAAATAGGGAGTCAAAAGCGAAAAATTAATTAATATTGTAACTACATATTATAATAGCTACTCACTCATCTATTTAAAGTCGGTTCCAGCCGAGTCTAATAGGTCGTCGATATATAAATACTTGCCTACTTCGTAAATAGTATCTATTTACTAGCTTTTTGACTTGACTGGCACCGACTTCAAATAGATGAATGAGTATCGCTTATATTGATTGTATGAATTTATTTTTCGCTTTTGAGAGCCTATTTGTGGTTTGAAGTCTGTTAATTTTTTTGTTTAAAAATAGTTTATTTGATTACCCTTTTTAGTGAAATCAAGGTTTCATTAAATTCATTTACACAATTTCGTGTTGATAATATCGAATTACAGAACTTTTGGGAGTTGTAGTTAAGATTTCCTTTAATTTGAAATAGTTACGATTCACTTTATTATGAAATGGTTAAGATGTAGTCGTTGCAGCGTGTGCTGTGATTTATTTCTAGGCTAATGTAAAATGTGAGTTCAAGTGGTTACGCGCTATTTGTGGATTCCATAAAATTAGACCCGAGTGATAGATTTCTGTATGAATCACTGGTTGTGAAATGTCTGTAGAGAACCAGCCGCCTACTAAAGCCGACATATGTCGAAGAAATCTTTTTGAATCATTTTTAAGTTAAACTCTTTTTAGCGCTTAGAAACAATTATGACTATGAGCCTGAGTCTCTGTGTCTCTGAGTCAAGAAACAACAAGGTGAAGTTTGATGACAAATGTCTCACAAAAATGTTTTTTTTTACGATGGGCGCGAACACCAACACCTAAATTTGGCACAAAGAAGTTACTTGCGCATTTTTTTTAAGGGATATGTTGTAGTTGGCCTCATGACTGTGCGTCTACTATCTACTAGCCAACTTTGAACGTAAGAAGAAGGAGCGGCAGTTGCGCGTTTGCGTAAGTAGATCTACACAACATTTTCTTATAAATTGGCTCTAAATTCCCCGCAATCAGGTATATAATGACGCCTATTATCAAACTGTGATTTTTCACAACTATTACTCACTAGTGAAATAAAGAGTTTTCTATTAGTTGAGATGCATTGTTCTTAAAAAAATCGACACAAAAAAGATGGTGTTCAATAGAACAAATGAATTGATGTAGGTAGCTATTGCTTGGTTACTACAGGCAACTTCGTATTTTAATAGATAAATTCAACTTGTACGTGCTTAAAAATAAAACTTTCACACAAATATTAAATTTTATTAACTTTGTAATAAAGAAAACTGTAAATTCCACTTTTTCTACATGGCTAAAACGCTATCCGCAGAAAAAAAAACAAATTTTTTTAGTCTGTGCCTGGTCGCCATTGTTAGTTGCGCGCGAATTTTTCTACAATCAACTGATTATTTTTTCCTGCCATAACGAAAAATTTTTAACAACTCGTTTTCATTGTGGAAACGATGTTTTATTATTATTTTATTCACTAGTGTGTTGAAAAACGTCGTAGGGCACACGTGTGTATTGATGATTACCGTCCTCGGCTATCTTAAGTCCCTCGCCAAAACACAGGTATCAACCCATAATCTACTATTATGGAACAATCATCTTAAAAATAAAGTTGGCAGCACTGGTCACGGACACTTTATAAGCGTCACATCCGTTACATAATTTTCTTACGGTTTTAGTCTCACATTGTTTTCAGTTCCTGGACAGATATGACCTCGATCAAATAGGGTACATAGTATATTAGAATAGTCTGGACTAAAAAAAATTGAAAGTTAAAAAGCAGATTATACGTGTTACCGCTACTTTTAAACCTGGGAAAACAATACATGATGAAACACAAGACGTTGGCGAAATTGTGCTCACAAAGCATTTATCTCACACATATATTTATATTACACAAATGAATCGAAGATGAAGAATCAGATGACATAAATAAAAACCAGAAATTAATAGAAGATGAGGAAGAAGAAGACTTTAATCAGCTGACCATTATTTAATTTTTTTCATTTATAAATTAAGAGTACAACAAATTGTCTTGCCAGATATATTGCATGCCTCTCGCAGAGGCCAGTTTGTATGGGGCAACTTTTAAAATGTTTTGTATCATCTTATCTTACCTACAAACAGCAATAAAGATTTTTGTATTTGTATTTGAAAATAAAGTGAACGAGAACAATGCGGGCGAAACCGCAGAGGGGTGCTAATAGTTTATAGTTCTAGTACGAAAACTAACGTGGTCATTACACATTTACTAACTCACGCTTGATATAGTCCAGACAGACTCAAGTTTCACTTTGACTATATCAAACGTGAGTTACCCGTGTATTTTTTTTTTTTAAGTTCATAGTTCATTTACAATAGTTTTATAGTGGAGCGAGTCTCGATATTTCAAAATTTCAATGCAGTTTCGTGCACCACGTTCACTTTTTAACATTACCCATTAAACAGCACTGGCGGCGGTTAAGCTACGGGCCAGTTACGGTTGGTCTAGTCAGGAGAACGGCAACTGCCGATCCAGAGGCCAGAGGGTATACCGGCTAATTAAAACTCTCTTAGCATTGATATGCTGTCTCTTTTCTTGCTGTTTTAAATGACATATTGACATATTTTAAGCCCTATTAAACATTGTTTAACAATATTTTCGAGTTAATAATGTTAATAGAATGTTTTAATATGTTAATAAAAGTATTCTATTCTATTCTATTCTAATGATAGCAATAGCAAAGCCATAGCCGATTTCGTTAGGCGGTAGATTGGCTGGGCTTGAATCTCACCTCATAAATGATAGATAGCAAAAGATTAATGATAAATAGCATAATGTCGTTAAGTTTAAAACGGTGAAGCATGCGCGGTCCGAAGGGGGGGGGTCACAGGGGACATGACCCCCCCCCAAAATCGTATATGATACATTAAAAATCGAAAAAAAAGTCTATTAATACAAAGACTATTTTTAACGCGGGAGAACAACTGGATCTGGAACGGGAACTACGCGGGTAAAATCGTGGGGCGCTACTAGTAAAGTATTTTTACTCGATTTATTATATTTATACTGGTGATACCCCCCCCCCCCCCAAATCTGAGGCTGCGTACTGGTGACCCCCTCCAAAATTGGAGGCTGGGACCGCGCCTGCGGTGAAGTAAACTATGGCGAGGAAACCGACATATTCCTTGCATCATTCGTTATCATGCATCATCCACCAACCCGCACTGGGCCAGCGTGGTGGATTATGGCCTTTACTCTCTCCTTGCGAAAGAACTTTTAGTGGGCTATTCATGCCTATGTAAGCTGCGGTTATGGTCATAAGTATTTTGCAAATGTAATGCACCATATTTATTGTAAAAATAATGGGTCGTTTTCAAGATGCAAAAAGTCCTGTGGTGGTGGCGCCAATGTTTTATTTTGTTAGAGAAATTTCACAAAAACGAACGGTGGTACAATTTTTCAAAATGTAGAACTATATTTAACCGACTTCCAAAAAAAGGAGGAGGTTATCAATTCGATCCCTATGTTTTTTTTTATGTATGTTACCTGATTTCTCGAGAACCTCTGCACCGATTTAAACATTTATTTTTGTGTTCGGATGAGTATACTTCCCGAATGGTCCCATATAAATCTTATCGAAATCGGTGAAGTCGTTTTTGAAATATGAACCAAAAACTAAAATTTGCGTACAATTTTCTGGATGACATAGTTGTAGATTTCACAAAAGTTATGAAGCTCGACCCTGTCAATACAAAGTTGTGTAAATGATTTAATAAAAACTTGTTTTTAACCCCCGACCAAAAACGGGGTGTTATAAATGACGTCGATGTCTGTCTGTCTGTCTGCTGTGGCACCGTAGTAGAGTTCAAACGGATGGGCCGATTTCGATGCGGTTTTTTTATTTCAAGGATAATAATACCCTAGCGGATGTTCTTAGCTACACCGCGCTGGCACCGACTTCAAATATATGAATGAGTAGCGCTTATAATAATGATTTTAGTTTATTTTTCGCTTTTGAGTGCCTATTTGTGGTTTTGAAGTCGGTTTAATTATTTGTACGATAAACTATTTTCGTACAAAAAATTAAACCGACTTCAAAAATAAATTGGCACAAAAGCGAAATAAACTAAATCAGCGTTATCACTCATCTCATTTGAAGTCGGTGCCAGCCAAATCTAACAGGTATAGGATAGATACTACTTACCTGTGCCTACATAGCATCAATCTACTATCTTTTTGACCTGAGTGGCACCGACTTCAAACAGATGAGTGAGTAGCGCTTATAATAATGATTTTAGTTTATTTTTCGCTTTTGAGTGCCGCATTTGTGGTTTTGAAGTCGGTTTAATTTTTTGTACGAAAATAGTTTATTTTACCCGTTTTAGTGTACAAGAACAGAATTAAAAATGTTGATTAAACCCTGACTACCTCGGGTTTGTTATCTGTAACATTCTACCAGTCAAGCCCTTTCATTTGATACCCATATTAAGGGAGTTGTGAAAAATATAATATAATTCGCCATTGGTGGCGGCCATTTTGGATTTGAAATTTGTTATAGTGTATAGTATTTTACTAGTCAAGCCCATTCATTTGATACCTATATTGAGGTAGGTTGTGAAGAAATATTTTGTCCGCCATTTTGTGGAGGCGGCCATCTTGAATCGACATTAACCAGACATAGCTAAGAACATTTGCTATGGTATTAACCTTGAAATAAAAGAAACCGCATCGAAATCGGCCCATCTGTTTGAGTTCTACTACGGTGCCACAACAGACAGACAGACATCGACGTCACTTATAACACCCCTTTTTTTGGTCGGAGGTTAAAAACAAGTTTTTATTAAAGCATTTACACAATTTTGTATTGACAGGGTCGAGATTCATAACTTTTGTGAAATCTACAATTACTTCATCCAGATAATTGTACGCAAATTTTCAGTTTTTGGTTCATATTTCAAAAACTACTAGACCGATTTCGAAAAGATTTATATGGGACTATTCGGGAAGCATACCCATGCGAACACAAAAAGAAATTTTAAAATCGGTTCAGAGGTTCTCGAGAAATCAGGTAACATACATAAAAAAAGGGGTCGAATTGATAACCTCCTCCTTTTTTTGGAAGTCGGTTAAAAATAGTTTATTGACAAGTCAATTTGCATCTGGAAAACGCCTCATTGAGTAGATCAGATATTATCCAACGATTAAAAATATTTTATCTTTCGACTTTCGATTTGATAGAGCAATAATATCGTATAACCCACGGAAATGATCGGCCGATCAAATAAACCCATCGCAGCATATTTAATGATCAATATAATAGCAGTAAAGTACCTAATCAAGATTACGCAGAAACTTTATAAGCTGTGCCGAAAGTGTGGTCTCTACTCGCCTTTGGTATAGATATGAGGGAGCTTGAGGGAGACGGTTATTTCGGACTCGACGCCACGTACGAACATAGTACCCCTATGGACTAAAACCTTCACAAGGTTCCACCTTTGATGCCTACGACGGAACGCAAAACCGCGAATCCATCGCGGCTTTTCGGTCGCCGGGCTAACTTATTGGGTACAACCCTATCCCAAAATACTCGTACGCCATGACCACCTCGGGGACCAACCAGTATGTGGATGCCAGACGCGGTCCTCCCCCGCCGTGGCCTGCAACCCACAGCCGCCATGCCCAGCCCAGCATCGCAGCCCATCACAGTTGCGCTAGCTTACCCTGCAAAACCTCCATAGTCGCACCCATCGTCGGCTTAGAAGCAAAGAGGCAAAGTCTAGACAAGCGGCCCCACCGCAGGCTCCTCTTAGCTACACCGCGGGTGACCAGGCCACGGCTACTTATCCCAATCAATGCGGGAAACCCAAGAGGAGATCGCGTTGGTACTTAATACAACTGAAGTCATTACCACTTTTTTATTACTTTCGCATTTGCAGTGAAATAGAAGATTATCCCATCAATTTTTGTGCCATTGTTTTTGTTCGCCAATGAGTTCAGAATCTACTAAACGCCCTATCAATATATTAGTTATCATTTACGCTCTGTACTCTGTATATTAACATCTGGCACGTTGATGAGCTCTCGTTGGGCGGAAAAGAGTAATAGCCGCTCGTCGCTCGGCGGTCGTAAACCGCGGACAACACTGATGAAACATAGTTTTACGAGTGCCTGCTTCTTGAGAAATATAAAATTAGGGGCGACGAAATACATTGTCAAAACAAATTTACTTTTTTTCACCGAGTACCTATGAACACAGCTAGGGGGATGCGAGAGAGGACCGCTTGCCGCTTAAAAACATCTACCTATGCCTCATATTCAAATTCAGATTCGTAGACCGCTTCAGGCGAGATATTCCAAGACCTGGGGGTGGGGGTCTACCGCCGAACGAAAAATGTCTAAACTTTGATATCTCTCTGTTTTCTTTCCGCTTGAAATGATAGAGACCGCAATAGCAAAGCGAAACCCGATTTAGTGAAGCGGAAGAAAGGCCGCTAGCAACATTTTGGTAGCTATTTGAGGCAAGCTGAAAACTTGTCACATGGTATGTATATTGTATTCCTAATTGTACCCTCATCTTCCATTACTCATAAATATCTTCTTCACCATCCTACAGTTGCCTGGAAGAAATCGCTCTTAGCGATAAGGTCGCCCATTTAAGGTCCATACTTTGTTTTAAGGTGTTTTTATATTTTGTTTTATTAATGAAGTGCAATAAAGAGTTTATCTATATCCCTACACGGAGGTGCACACCTGGCTGGTGAGAGGAGGAACCGAAGAATGCCATAAAATGACCCGATACATCTGAGTTCCAATCTTCCAATCCCACACGCCGTAAATGTTCACCGGGTACGAAATACGTCCCACTCAACCCAAATTCGTAAACAAACGTGCGTCACGGCACATACTATAGTAGGTAGGTACTATCACTGACGCCGGTACAATTATTTTTATTTTATTTTTGAGTGTGATCATTTTTCTCAACGCTTTGCTGGAAATATTCCAAGGCATTCCGCTGAGTTCAAGACACCATTTCGAAAAGCGACGCGATAAAAATGACGGATGCATTGACCGAATGGTGGGGGCTTTTAATATCCTATGTGTTATTACTGATTTATTTATATTTATTTCTAGCAGATGGTTATTTCTGCGTCAATGTTAGTTTTACTTTTCGGTTGTAGTCTATTGCGCAGGTGAAGTCCCTCGGGAATCTGAATTCAGTTTTACGGAACAGCTCAGTTTTAGTTTTTTTCAGAATCTAGATATGAGTGGCAGATTGTTGCAATACAAGTTAAATTGTTAATATCGACGCATGGACTACCTACCTACCACTGTAAACAATAAGACTTTCTTTCTGTAAAGTTCGCCCGGAGAAGTACCTATAACACTTTCCCAGTTACTCTACCGCCACGTAGTAATGCGCAAACATTCTTGTTTTTCGGTTTCAGGGATAGAATTTTGTGAGATATTATAGAGTCAAGATATTAATCATTTTACATCTCGGGGTGACGAATGAAGGCCGAACATCTGGCCTTGGGTTAGCCTAGGAGTGGAGTGAATGGGATAAAAAGAAGAACAAATGAGGTTATTTTGACAAATTACATTCGTTTAAACACAAAATGTTCGTTACGACGCGGCTCTAGCGTGGTTTTAAAATAGCAACTAGGAAGTACCTAGTAATTTGGCGCTAAAAACCCACCACCGTCATCAAGTACGTATTTTAACTTGGAACTTTTCATTTACTTTTCATAACAGCTCACAAGAACTCGAGAACAGTCCATTTACCGGACACCGGACGTAAATTGAACCAAATTCGAAAGAAGTTTTTTTCACACAGGAGTAAAATTATTTTTGTAAAATTAAGTTTGATTTTTATTTCGAGGATTAGTAGTTAGTAGTAGATAGTTAGTAATGATAACCTCTTTTATTGTTGATCACAACATGATCATTGAATACAACGATCACAGATTTCTAAACAGATGAAACCTTCGTGAACGACACTGTGAGGCCAGTAATTAGTTATGTATGCGTGACAGCTCTCACCGACGTTGTCAAATTTCTCACGTTGGTGTGCGTGTAATGTTCCCAGTCTTAAGAAAAAAATCCCACTATTGTTGTCTTAGCTTCGGAAATCTTCGCGTATAATAAACACATAAAATATATTATAATGTTAAAATAATTTATTATTACACCGATTATAAATTATAAAAGGATTTCTTGTTATGATAGAAATAGTAATTTCCATCCTGTGAAGTTAAGAATTTTGATTTTGCATGCAACTAAAAATTCGAATATTCGTACAGAAAATTCGGAATAAAAAGACAACGCCGAATAATAGTAAAAGTCATGTGTGTGTTTATTTTGAGTATTCTATCGGAGCTTTTTGTAAAACTTTGAATATTATGCTTGACAAAAGGTGGCAACTACTCATTTAATATCGGTGAACACAGGAAGTGCCGATAATTTTTGTCAACTGATTTGATGTTGGGGGGCCAGATCATTCAATTTGTTTAGTATCCAATCTTTGTCTGGGCAAGGCCAGTATATGTGGTGCCAACAGCGATTGGCCTGATCCCAACATCTTTTTGGGTAAGTATGTACGCACAAATTAGCACCCTATAAAACTTCGACAATGCCACTACTGACTCGACCAGATAACATGAGGTTAATTAAAACGATTAGATCTCTCAAAAGACTCGCCTATTTTTTTAAGCTCCACTATACCTACTTACAAGTATAAAAACTTGCTTCATAACTATGGTTTTCATCAACACTATTAGTATTTTTATAAACGCTAGTAATGACGTGGATTAGTGCAGGCATCGATTCACATTAAATTAAAAAAAATACGGTTATAAAGATAAGGTTTAAAATAGAATAATACAATCTACATAAATAATTTGGTCTACGAGTATCTTCAAAAAAATCATAATCTATATTTTACCTTAACTTTAGGGAAAATAATTTCAATTTAGTATAGCAACACTAATCAATTTTCGTTGAGGTGTTGTGTTTCTATTCATTAAATGAAATTAAATTGCCTAAATTATATAAATAGCAGTAAAATATTCAAACTTTCCTATGAAATGATATTCCTCTTTCCTTTTCTTATTTTTGGGAACAATGTTTGCAATGTTTGAAGACATAATACGGCATAATCTTAAACAAAACTTAAAATCACACGGGACTCCCGTACGAGACGGAAGTCCGATTCGTACTGATTGGAGTTTGTATTTGCTTTGGCGTTTGATATTTGCTTTCTGGACCTAAGGATCTGTGTTCTGCACGTTCCATCTGCCTTTTGTTTTAGAAATCTGTGACAACGATAGCGCTCTCAACGATGATATCTGGAGTTATTTTTTCGTACTTTGGTACAACATGTTAAATGCAATACTGCTAAAACCAAAACAAATAATTAGATTTCGCTCACTCTACTTAGTCTGTGATTTCGCTATTTCCGAGAAATTGAAATAGACATAGAGTAACTCCTGTGACAGTGACAATGACAGCCTTAAAATCTGTAATCAGTCATCAGTCATCTAAGTCAACCTAATTCCGGTCGAAATTGTTGAAAAAACGGAAAAATCTAACATATTCTTTTCTCAGAATTTCGCGACATTTTATCATGTGAAAATATTTCGACCACTTACTATTTGATGGGAGAGCGCCAGCAAACAGTGCGACCCGAAGACATGGCGACTACAAGCACCGCGGTGACGACAGTGCCACTGCAGGAGGTGAGTTATCACTGTTTTGAATGCCTTATCTTTACCTACTATTTGATCTGTTTATACTGTGTAATTTACAACAGTACCTACTGATATCTCGAAAAATTACACTGCTAAAATTATAGTTCTTGTGGAACTACAATGGAAATAGCCAAACGTTGTGGTCTTACCTTTTTTCGAACACAGTACAAATTGTCGAGTGTTCAGTATTCGACTAATCATGGTCTTCTAAACGACATTAACGTTCTAGACCTCAGTAGAGTCGTGGCGGGACCCTTCTGTACTATGACCCTAGGTGATTTGGGCGCCAACGTCATAAAAGTCGAAAGTTTAGAAGGGGATGAAGCGCGAAAATGGGGTCCTCCTTTCATTAGTGGAACCAGAGATTCTTACTATTTTTTATCAATAAATAGGAACAAGAAGAGCATATGCATCGACTTGAAGACAGATGATGGTGAGTTCTTCCTAATTATGTGTAAATAACCTTGACTATCCTATAGTATTTTTTTTACTATGACTATAGTTGTTTACCACATGTTGAAGTATTCATAACTTGTTCACACCTTAGAAATGACATCACAATTTAATACTAACAAATGTATTCTATCAATAACAAGATAATTATATTATACAATGTGAAAACTAACATTTTCAGGTAAAAGGATAATCTATGACTTGGCGAGAAAGTGTGATGTTTTGGTGGAGAACTTTCTACCTGGAAAACTGGATAAGCTTGAAGTAGGATATGATCGTCTCAAGAAAGTAAACCCTAAACTCATTTACTGTGCAGTTACTGGGTTTGGGCCTACAGGGCCATATGCTAAGAAACCAGGGTAAGAATATATTTTAAAGAATTTCTCTTAAGAAACAATGAAATCAATGTTAAAAAAAATTATTGTTACACAAATTGTCATCCCACTTCTATTGTGTTTTCTAAAAATGTATACCTAAATGTTATTTTCCTCAGTGAAGAAAATTACTGGTGAAATAAAATTGTTTTATGTAATGGAAAAAATCAGTCTAACATAGAAATCACAAAGTCTATAAAAACAAAACAACTATTTGGTTCTAAAAATTTTTTTTTTATCATAAGCAGTTATTGTAACATACGTGATCTTGAAAGATATATTTCTTTTCAGTTATGATGTCATAGCTTCAGCAATGGGTGGCTTACTTAACACAACTGGTGAGAAAGATGGCAACCCCTGCAAGCCCGGTGTCGCCATCACTGATGTCACAACTGGCCTCCATGCCTTTGGAGCTATCATGACTGCCCTATACTACCGTCAGAAGACGGGCAAGGGTCAACGTATAGACTGCAACCTTCTCTCCTCACAGATTTCCAGTATGATCAATATTGCCAACATTTACTTGAACTGTGGTATTGAAGGACAGAGATGGGGCACGGCTCACGCAAACCTTGTTCCGTACCAAGCCTTCAACACAAAAGATGGTCAAATGGTCATTGGAACTGGGTCGAATCCACAATTTGCTGACTTCTGCAAGCTGATACACAGAGAGGAATTAATCACTGATGAAAGATTTGTTGATAACTCAGCTAGAGTTCAGAATCGTGTTGAAATGATACATATCATCAGTGATGTTATTAAAACTAAGACTAGCAAAGAATGGATGGCGATTTTTAAAAATGCTACATTTCCAAATGGCCCCATTAATAAGATGAAAGATGTGTTTGAAGATGAGCATGTGAAGGCTATAGAACTAGTGAAAGAGTTGCCTCATCCTACAGCTGGGAGGATCAAAGTGGTTGCTCCTCCTACAATGTACAGCGAAGGTGGCAATGAGGCCCGGATAGCCCCTCCTACTCTAGGGCAGCATACTCGGGACATATTGTCTGACTTTTTAGGCTATCATGACAGTAAAATAGAAGGGCTGTACAACAGCAAAGTTGTAAGATAAATATACAACAACACTTAGGAATTGACAGAGAATTTATAGAGTATTTTTACATAAAAAAATAGACAGAAAGAAAAGTATTAATCGCTAAACATTCAATATAAAATATTCAACCTACGAGTATAACAGTACAAAAATGTTTCACAAGAAACTCCTGTCACTAGACTAGTAAAGCTTTGTCATTTCACCAGTGAGGTAGTGCTTAAAGCCAACTGAATTAAACGTAGCCACCCTAGAATTATTGTTTATCAGTGTTATAAACACATATCATACAAGCTTTCCAATTGATAATGTTATGTGATACTTTTGATATGTTTATTTTTATTGAGATATTTCTATTTACTAATGTTGACATGGTGTTTTATCTTGAAATGTTTAAGAGCCTTATCTGATAAACTATGAAATGTGTAAGACATAAGATCAATAAATATACCTATTGTGTAATATTTTGATAAATATAACTATTTAACAAAATTTGTTTTTCATCAACTGAAGTGATTTTTATTTTTTATTGTTTAGACTGACGCGAGGAATAGGACATGTGCCTAACAAGCAACATGCCTGCCCATAACAGCAACACACAGTCAATGGCACTACTCACAAATAATTAAGTTAGGTACTTAATACACATATATGTCGGCAGAAGTGGTACTAAGAGAGTCAGGATGGATGGTACTGGTGTTGGTCCTCTTCAGTAAACATGATGTGTGGGCTTCGATGTGGTTCACGAACAAGAACAA
The DNA here is from genome assembly GCA_017562165.1 of Ectropis grisescens. NCBI lineage: Eukaryota > Metazoa > Arthropoda > Insecta > Lepidoptera > Geometridae > Ectropis > Ectropis grisescens. The sequence continues at coordinate 2,313,587 of CM029770.1, read as the reverse complement.
ATGCGTAGAAACTTTACAAGTGAGCTTAACACAAAGTAGGTACTACACAATTAGACACGTGGTACAATTTTTTTATTAGAAAGTTCTTATCAACGAGACGTGAGACAGTTCCCGAACTACGTGGTCGCACGACGGCTATCGGAGGAGGAATGTACTCCCGTCCGAAATGTCTTCAAGCAGCCTCGCACGACGTAATAACCCGGACTCTGCCGAAGCGATGACAGCACACCGCTTGCGCCTCGTATTGAAATCCAATACTGTTTGAATGACCTCTTGACATATACATTGCACGATGCTCCTCATATATAAATTGTTTTATCCCTATGCTATGTAATTTCACTGGAAACCCTTCAAACCGTTTTCACAATGCTGCTTGACGATAGAATAACAGGCAAAGGTGTGGTACTTCCCTAAGCGGACTCCCACATCAAATACCTGTTATAAATAGTCTCAATTTCGCTGTAGGTGGCGCCATTGTTTTATTTTGTTAAAGAAACTTGCAGTCAGACCATCTATATTAAATGGCTTATAACACACTGGGTCACATACCTACATATCCAATGGTGAAAGAATTTTTTAAGTTAGTCCAGTACTTCTTGAGATTAGCACGTTCAAACGAAAAATCTCTTTATCTTTATAAGTAATATTAGTGTAGATTCGACAGGTATATTTGCATCCTGAAAACATCTCATGAATGAAACCTGACAATATCTTAATGCTCTCGCCAAGGGTCTCTCAAGTCTTATGGATTAATATTTCAGTAAATTGTGATATTCAATAGGTGAGAAGATAAAAAAAAAACTCATTAGTATGTTAGTCAGATTGCTAAAAAATATAGTACGCATATATTTTCATTTATTTTTTTTCACAATAAAAAAAATCCGAAGATTCGCTTAACGCAGTGCTTAGAACTTTCGAGTGACATCATTTGTTTTTTTACCCACAAGTGACGTCACGACTTCCCACTCTGGTAATTCAATTATCTATAGTTTTGACGATTTATAATCGTACTAATATTATGAATGTCAAATGTTTGGATGTTTGTTTGTCGTAACGAACGGATCGGGCTGAAATTTGGAACACAGTTGGAATGTAAACCGGAAGAGGAAGAACACATAAGTTACTTTTTATTCCGGGAACATAACGGGACCGGGAAAAACCGCGGGGCGCTGCCAGTAATTTGGTAAAACAAACATTACGTGTCCCATATTTTTTCCATGATCTAGCTAACTGTGTATTTCGAATGTTTCATTTCTGACTCGGTCATCATCTTCCATGTCGGTCCGGCAGGAGGCCGGGGAGCGCGTGGCGGTGATCACGCTGCGCCCGGCGGCGCGGCCCGACGCCCGCAAGAAGGTCGTCTGGACGGAGGACACCGTCGACAACGAGAACATGAACAAGAAGAAATCCAAATGTGAGTCTCACTAAACTTCCCGACATAGCTACGTCACATGTAATGTCAAAAATGGTATGCTGGTTTGTTTCAGGTTGTTGTATATACGTGAAGCCGCGCAAGTTCGGCGAGTCGGACAGCGAGTCCAGCGACTCGGAGTGCGAGCACTGCTTCGGGCACGTCGAGAAGAAGCGGCACCGCACGCACGTCAAACCTGTCGCCATCACCGAGACGCAGGTGATCATTTACACTATCTGAATATTAGCTATCACTAAGTCCGTTTTTACCGAAACACAGGTGACCATTTATCACTATCTGAAGACTAGCTATCACTAAGACCGGTCTTACAAACACAGGTGACCATTTAATACTATCTGAAGAGTGAAGATTAGCTATCACTATGTCCGTTCTTACCGAAACACAGGTGACCATTTATCACTATCTGAAGACAAGCTATCACTAAGTCCGTTTTACCGAAACACAGGTGACCATTTATCACTATCTGAAGACTAGCTATCACTAAGACCGGTCTTACAAACACAGGTGACCATTTAATACTATCTGAAGAGTGAAGATTAGCTATCACTACGTCCGTTCTTACCGAAACACAGGTGACCATTTATCACTATCTGAAGACTAGCTATCACTAAGACCGGTCTTACAAACACAGGTGACCATTTAATACTATCTGAAGAGTGAAGATTAGCTATCACTACGTCCGTTCTTACCGAAACACAGGTGACCATTTATCACTATCTGAAGACTAGCATCACTAAGACCGGTCTTACAAACACAGGTGACCATTTAATACTATCTGAAGAGTGAAGATTAGCTATCACTACGTCCGTTCTTACCGAAACACAGGTGACCATTTATCACTATCTGAAGACTAGCTATCACTAAGACCGGTCTTACAAACACAGGTGACCATTTAATACTATCTGAAGAGTGAAGATTAGCTATCACTATGTCCGTTCTTACCGAAACACAGGTGACCATTTATCACTATCTGAAGACTAGCTATCACTAAGTCCGTTCTTACCGAAACACAGGTGATCATTTATCACTGTCTGAAGACTAGCTATCACTAAGTCCGTTCTTACCGAAACACAGGTGACCATTTATCACTGTCCGAAGACTAGCTATCACTAAGTCCGTTCTTACCGAAACACAGGTGACCATTTATCACTGTCCGAAGACTAGCTATCACTAAGTCCATTCTTACTGAAACACAGGTGACCATTTATCACTACCTGAAGGCTAGCTATCACTAAGTCCGTTCTTACCGAAACACAGGTGACAATTTATCACTGTCCGAAGACTAGCTATAACTAAGTCCGTTCTTACCAAAACACAGGTGACCATTTATCACTATCTGAAGGCTAGCTATCACTAAGTCCATTCTTACCGAAACACAGGTGACCATTTATCACTATCTGAAGGCTAGCTATCACTAAGTCCGGTCTTACTGAAGACTAGCTGTCCCTAAGACCGTTCTTACCGAGATACTGGTGACCGTTTGTCTCTATCTGATGTTAACCATTACCAAGGTGCTCCTTACCCAGACACGAGTGACAATTTTTCTCTATTTGATGCGGTATATTACCTGGTGCCGAGCGATTACCCAGAGTGTCTTGTCTTGATTGATTGTCAATTTGTGTCACAATATATGAAAATGATGAAAAGTCTAGTGCGACGGTAACAGCTGATAATATTGCTACGATGGTTGTGTGCAGGAAACCAACGCTCCGGAGCGCACGGCGACCGTCACGCTGCAACCGGCGGAGCCTGCGCCCGCGGAGCCTGCGCCCTCGGCTCAGCCCCCAGACAAGGCGCCCGCTAGCTAAGCGTATACAACTATATTCACCCGTGCCTCAACTTAACTGTGAAGTCGAATTAATGAACCAACTTCAGATGTTTTGCATCATAGAAAATGATATTTTTTTTCAAATAATATAGATAAACTCTACTTATGTTCAATCAATGCGAAATGTGTAAAATATGTAAGAGTATATGTATTGCCTATACAAGATATTTTGAGTTTGAAACGCGCCATCTGCGAGTAATATCTAGTTGATATTTTGTTCATAAAATAAATATGCTCAATTGATTATGATTATTATCCATTGTGATTATAGAAATTGTCTTATGGAGTCTTGTGATCGAATCACGCACATTGGCGCCTACAACAATAAATCCGATAGTTATTTTATGGCCAATAAGGATAGAAATGTTCCTCAATTTCAACGTCGCAGTTAAGTTGTTCAGTATTTATCAAATTAAAGTCAAAATAACGTACACGTAACACGCTAGATAGATTCGTCCAAATACCCAATTATATTATTAATACTTGTTCTAGTTTTAAAATTCTATTTCAAGGAGTGAAAGGCCGCTGAAAAGTAATGAAGTTTCACCTTTTTTACAATAGTTTCCAAAGTAGAATTTAATTGAAAATGTTGGTAGTTTTACAGCGGCTGTTTTAAACATCCGTCTATGTTATTTATGTGATCGAATGTGTGATGCGATGCGAACATGGTTAGAACCTCCTCGATGCGTGATAGAACCAGTGTAGCGATTCTGAACCCAGTCGAATTGATCTCGACATGGAATCAAACCTCGGTCTTTGTCATAACCTTTTAGAGTGACAGAGATGAATGATTGTTAATCCGAATTTGATTCGGTCGAATTGCGTTGTGAATTAGCAGCCAGTTCTGTAAATAGTGAGCGGTGTCCCGGCACAGACAGCAATTTTTCGTTGGCGCAGAAATAGCCGAAACAAAACCAAGTCAGCTGTCAGCGGTTCAGTAATACGGAATAGTCAGATTTGTTCGATACAATAATAAAATTTTAATGAGACTTTTTCATGGCAATGTACTGTATAAGATGCATAGTTATCGATTTCGGCAAACGTTGCACCATCGCTTTAATTTGTGAAATTTCTCCAAATAAATCAAACATTAGAGATAATTTATTTTCTCCGGAAAAACTAAAACCAACTTCAATTTAAAATTAAATTCAGGCATTCCGCCAAATACAATAGGAAGCAATCACTAAGTCATCGAGGTAACGAAAGTAAATTTCAGTTTTATATGGGACCACCTCTGAACTTATGATCTACAAAAAATAACCAAAATTGATTCACAATTGGTAGAGCTATTACGTAACATACATAAAAACACTCGTCCGAATTGAGAACCTCCTCCTTTTTTTAAAGTCCGTTAAAATATTATTTACATTTGTAAATGACTCAATACAGGATACTCATGAAATATGGTGCATAAAGCATGAATGAACCTGGTCCATATTAATGTACACTTTATTCACAAACGGTTCATATAACATGTTGTAATATCTTATTAATAGAACCTATTTTTAGTTTCGAGTTGTTTGGTTTACTGATGTGCTCATTGAAGCTAGACTGAGTTTCAACCGCATTCGGCGGCCTTTTTCATTGGAAAGTGCGCTTCGTTTGCTCTGTGTTAAAACCACATTAGTTTTCATAATTATAATAAAACCTATCTTCATATTCACTTACCTACCTTGTCAATCTTTGTAATAATTTTACCGTATTTTTCCATTTATCACCGCTTTTTTTTTCAAGAAAGATTTCTATTCGTACTCTTCTTCTGCGCTAGCGCACATTTCGGTATCGGTAGACAGTAGAGGCTATGTGAAACCCCAACCTGCCATAAGTCAACAAAAAATACAAAGAAAAACTTTTTTTTATGTAATCCGAATAGTTTCCGTAATAGTACAACGCGGTCACATTAACTCGACGCCGACGCATCGCTAGTGGTTTTTATTGCAATTTTTACTCGATCTTAAGAAACAGGTAGAAACTTATCTTTTATAGATGATGGTTCAGAACCTTTCGTGCGGGAGTCCTACTCGCACTTGGTCCGTTTGTTTTGTACACCGTGCTTGAGCGCCAAATTGAAGTCACATGGTCAAGCGTCTAGTGAATGTGACCGCGTTGTAGATAATATTGTAATTACTATTGAAAAACTATGATATTCAAACCTATAGGTATCCATTAAAATCTGTTTCTTACCGTTTGTTAAGTGAGAAAAATGTGCCTTGATAAATTTTATTATTTTAAACTTTCGCGATTGAAACTCAAATTGGAAACATAATATACGTGACTTATGGCGATCTAAATATTTCAATTACCTGTTTGGGGGGCTCTTACAACGGCTGTACGGATAAAAACAGCAACCATAGGGACAACCTATAGACGTGATACTTTCTACATACTTGTTGACGTTCTAAAAACTAACGGAGCGGTTTCACTCCACCTTATCGTTGCTTTTTATCAGGCAAGATGGCGTACAAGCGCAAGCCTATCTTTAGTTTTAAAAAAGACGTAAACTTTTCGAACTTTCATTTCCGTTTCCGCCGGTGGTAAGGAGTGATTCTTTTCAGTTTCTGTAGAAGTTATTAGTTTTAAAACTACACATAATTACGCATATACAACAAAAAAAGTTAACAAATTCTGATGCATATTTTTAAAAGTATTTTGAAACTAAATGTCTATAAAAAAATTTTTTTTAATACAAATACAAATACAAAAATCTTTATTGCTGTTTGCAGGTAAGATAAGATGATACAAAACATTTAAATAATTGACCCATACAAACTGGCCTCTTCTTCTAGAGGCATGCAATATGTCTGGCAACGCAGTTTCCATTGGTCTGAATTTATACAATGATAATAATAGTAATAGTCAGCTGATAAAGTCTTCTTCTTCTTTTTTCATTTTTAACTTTTAATCGGTTGTATATTATATGTCATCTGATTCATCGTCTATTAATTTCTGGCTTCTATCGCGAAATCTATCTCTATAATATTAAGCGAATTATTATGTGAAAAAATAAAATTTTCAAATAGGTATGTGTAAAAAGCCGGCACGCTGAGAATGCTGGTATTAACATCCATGGAAACAACCTGGAAACCCTCGTTTTTAATATTATTATATCATTTCAAGTCATGTATTATGGGCGGATCCAAGATGAGGGTCATGAGCTGTTGGTTGGGTTTTTGTTGGTTGGGTTTGGGTTGGGTTCTGAACCTAGATGGAGCACTAATATAAACGCTCACTCGCACTTGTCGCACGGTCTCGACTTAACCACGACTATGTGACCTCCCCTGGCGCCAAAGCTGGATCCGCCCTTAAATGTATGTATGTCTATATAAAGGATAAGAACTAGGAACTGGATGGAGTGCGCCATTTACTTAATTACCCTAGGTTAATTTATTTAATTATTAATTTTGTTTAAGATCTATGTTAGAATGTAATTAGCGAATAAACTGTTATTTATATTATTTTGATTTTTATTTTATCTTCACTATAACCTGTTTAAATAAAAGAAAGAATAAATAGTAACATCATTTAATTACAAGTTTCTACAAATAAGACGCAGTCTAATTGATTCAAATCATTCTATTAAAAAACTAACTACGAGTATTATGCTGGCTGTATATCTGAAACCATTTAATATAGAGCATAAAAGTGTAAGCCATTTCAACAGAATAGAGTATTTAACAAATAACAAACAGGTGGTAGTGTTTCCGCTGAGCCGTAGGAGGGGGTCTTGTAAAACGTTATGGTACCTTATGGAGGTATTTTTTTAAAGAAAAACTAAGGAATTTAAATCTTCCACGTTGGCAACTTGTGTGGTGACTTTTGGGTAAAATTGTCACTTAGATGTTACGTAACTTTTAGGAAGAGTTAGGGGGTTTAAGTCTGGCTTGTTCCTGCCCTCCATTAAAATATGGAAAAAATGGGATACAACGCGAATTAGTGAACCGACATTAGACCTACATATTCTATAAGATGGGAATGACAAAGGTGTTACGCTCGATATTAATTTTAGTTTCAGTTAACATACAGCCAAAGCTAAAATAACTTCATATAGAGTACCTATAATTAAAGCTAATATACAAATTTCAACAATAAATACGATGGGAAATGATAAACAATCTGAAAATCAAATATGGCGACTGACAAAAAGTTAAGTCGGCAAAAAACATCTTAAAACCAATATTGTTTATGCAACTTTAAAATACAAAGTACGATACGAAGATACGAAGTTCCTTACAGCAGGCTTGGAGGAGTTATGCATTTTGCTGCGCGAATTATGCATTTTGAACTGAAAAAAATGTGACACTGAAACCATAAGAAAAGTGACGCGCAAAAATTGCCAGTTACCAGAGATGTCAACTTTATTTTTCAGATGATCGTACCATATAATAAAATAAACCAAAAAATTTTTTTTGCAATTGTGTAGCATCTATATTATCCGAAGGAATTCGTTCCAACCTGGTGTACCCTTACACTACATCTTTTTAAAACGGCTGTACCGAGTCGAAATGCACACATACCCATGGTTACGTACCAATACTAAGGCAGCGATACATGACTCTGTAAAAAAATGGCACTATGTGGGTGTGAAAACACAATATGTGTATGCACACACTTAGTACTTAGAGGCGTTGGTAACGGTTGGTTTATTTCCATCTCATAAAATTTTCAACACGCCATAATTTTTCTCTATAAAACCTGTAACTTTGTACTTTGCAAAATATCATTCTTTTTGAAATTCCGAGATGCCTCATAGCCTTTTTTAACGATTAGAGTGTGTCCCTTCTGACCAAAGAGTACATATACTACGTATAAGAGTTAGGATTTTCCGCACGGTTCCTTTGTGTCAATTGTAAGTAGATGCCGTGCATACTTTCTATGGCAACAGAGTGGTATGCCGCGACAAAAGTATGCCACTTGCACTGGAGCGACAAGACAAGAAAGATGCTACCCGTGCTTTCGGTGTAAAGCGTTTGTGCCAACTCTATACGTAGTACATCGATACCTTAATTCGCATACCGAATAACTCCATAGTAACAAATTTCACAGGGACTACTAAATCACCGCTAAAATCTATTGCGTAACTGGTCCAATTTTTAAAGTGTTTATTATTTAATAAGGGGAGTAATTTATTTCTAAAGGGATTATTTTTTGATGCTTTAATTTTATTTTTAAAAAGTTTTTAGTGGCCCCTGTGAAATTGCTACTTTGGAGATATTCGTTTCGCGAATTAATAATCTATCAAAAATGTATAAATAGACCGTAAAAAAATGTAAATGAATTATTGTGATAGCTGTATTGCCGACCAAAACAAAAAAAACGGAAAACTAAAGCAACAATATATTCTATTACATGTGACGCAGACGAATAAAAAAGGAAACAAAACCGCATAATACATGAAACCGTAAATAAAATCAGCGTGCTCACCACGTAACGAAATTGTTTTTCCGAGCAATCCGTTCCGAGTCCATCGGAGTTGCAACAAGTCATCTAACGTAAATTTAGAGAGAAGCCGTCAAACTTACAATTATTAACATTATTTCATTAAATTTATACTCACAAAATACAAGCATCTGACGAAATAAATCAGCATTCTTTCTTTGCCATACTCTAGTACATATATTTGGTTGCCTGGAAGAGATCGCTCTTAGCGATAAAGTCGCCATTTATTTCACTAACTCTAAGCATTATATATACATAAGCATGTTTATCTATGGATAAACATATTTTTATGAAAACAACAGAAAAGTTAAAAGCAATTTTATTAGGCAGTAGATCCCGAGAACTGTATTTATTTGCTATCGGTAGAAACGTGCGAGTTCTCGCCATCATTCCTGTTCGTTTAGGCGTGGCGCTACTGTCGTTTATTTGTCTGCCAAGTACTACGATAATACAATATTTATTACAAAATGCGGTGTTCATTATTTTCGCTAATGGACTAGAGCAGCGATGTACACTCTTAGACAGCGTGTGGAAAAATTGACAACATTTTTTTTAATATTTCTTTAATGACTCAAATTTCATTTTCGTACGTTCTTATATTTTATGAAACGTATTTTACTGTTAAGCTCAAACGTCGTCTATATTTTTTTAAACGGTGACGGGGCGAGCATGATATTTATGTGTCTTATGATAATCAAAACTCTTGCCCATAACAGCACAGTCCCACAGAGCTATTTGGACACGAAGAGTCTAAATCACTGCCTAGCACTGCACTGCGCTTGTCACTTGGAGACCTGTGACGACTATCTTCTTTTCTCATATTTAAAATTAATAAAATAAAAACACCTTTATTACAATTGGCTTAAAAATATCGAACCGAACATACAAATTTCATCCAAAGAAAGCAAATCTTCGACCTTACTTTGGGTTTTTGACACTATAATAAACTACAAAATAATACTTTAGTTCAACTAAATATTACCGCCACTTCTAAAGGCTTTGGCCTTGACTTGACGGCCTACGCTTAGCCACCGAAGCAGCAATGCCATAACAAAAAACCTTCAGAAATTAGGCGTTTTCAAAACGACGGGGCGGAGGATGACAATATATCTAAGTCAAAGTATTAACAATGCAGTGATCTTATGAAATGTATCTATCAAACTGAAATGCTAACGCCATCTGTGAGAAGCGTTTGAGAACTATTTTTGACAGGTTTTGGTATTGATCTGTCATTATGAAAACGCATCATTGCTCTATTGTTAATACATTATAATTTCATCTATCTACATGGGGCTGCGATGGGCGGAGATCACCTTCGCAATTTGCTGAAACAAATAACAGAAAAATAGATGTTAGTATGAAAACTAACATGGTTGTTACACATTTTAAATTGATTTACTGGTAACTCACGTCAGTCCAGTCCGACTTAAGTTTGCTTCTAGCGGCCTTTTTCAAGGAGAGTACGCGCGTGATCGCTGCTCGGTTGCTGGCTATAGCAATCGAGCAGCGGTCACGTATTGTGTATTAATTTTAAATGAGAATAATATATTCTAGATTACAGTATCATAGCTCATAGCCGAAGCCATGGCGACGGTAGTGACCGCAACAACCGATTAAAAAAAATCGTAACTTCGAGTACCGCTTGCATTAATAGTTTTTTTTTTTCGAGTGCTTGAGAGTGCGTGAGATGTACTCATTTTTCATCACTAGTTTTAATGGTGAAGGAAAACACATCTTTCGAGGACATGCGTAATCTGACAACTCGCACTTGGCCCTTGGTTGGATTCCCACGCGCACTGTTTTTTCGAAGTTATGTCTGTAACTTAAAAACGGTGAAGGAAAACAACATGATGAAACCTACACGTTCCAAAAATCTTTCGAGGTCATGCATCATCCACCAACCCGCATTTGACTCCTTAAAGTCCCGAGTGCCAGCAGTGACCCCAGCATTCAGTAGGCTGCTAATTGGGGTCACGAAGGGTAAAAGATATACCATTCTAATTAATTCGTCAGATAGATTATTGCAAAATTTGGGACACGTATTTTTGTTTTATCAAAAATTTACAAAGGTATATACGAGGGTCAAACTGAAAGTTCTTAGAACTGGCCACTTATAAACAATATAATAAAAAAATAATTCTATAATTTGAAAATAGAACTCTTTGCCAATATTACTGAGTATATACTTCATTCATTTGTCATTTGTTTTACGATTTGGCGGCAAATTGAAAATTGTCTGTGTCACGTCAACATGAATTTAACACGAGAAAATTTTCGTGCAATGATTTTTTATGACTTTCGATGTCATTTAAGTCAACAAGAAAGTTATGATAGACTACGATTGACCTTTCACGATGAAGCCCCATCTCGTGCGACTGTTTACAACTGGTTTAATGAGTTTAAACGTGGTCGTACTAATCTCACTGATGATTTACGTGAGGGACGGCCTTCTACGGCGACGACTGAATATAACATCTGTGTTGTGCGGCGTATGATAGAGACTGACAAAAGAGTGACCTATCAGCAGATTCGGAGAAGCTTAGGCATCGGTATGAGTCAAGTGCACAAAATCCTACACGAATATTTAGCGGTCAGGAAGCTTTGCGCCCGGTGGATACCTCATAATTTGACTGAGGCTCAAAAACTCCATCGTGTGGATTGGTGCCGTAAAATGATTGAAAGATTTAACGGAGGTGACTCAAATGCTGTGTTCGACATACTAACAGGTGACGAAAGCTGGATTTACTGTTATGATTCTGAAACCAAAAGACAATCTGCTCAGGGGTGTTTCCTTTCGAGGAGTTGCCAACTAAAGTGAAGAGAGATCGAAGTGCGGGGAAAAAATGGTGGCCTCGTTCTTTGGAAGGATAGGTCATTTCGCAACAATTGTGTTAGAGGATCAAAAACAGTTTCTGCAGAATGGTACACTACCAATTGTTTGCCACTTGTCTTGGAAAAAGTTCGAGAGAAACGACCTCGCAGTAGGATCCTCCTTCACCACGACAACGCCTCATCGCACACCGCCAAGCGAACGATCGACTATTTGGCGACATCAAACGTTGAATTACTGGGTCACCCGCCGTATAGCCCCGACCTCGCGCCTTGTGATTTTTATTTATTTTCAAAATTAAAGAAAAACTTAAAGGAAAGCGGTTTATGAATGCTGAAGAAGCGGTGGCTGCGTATCGCGATGCCATTGAAGAGACCCCTAAGGACGAGTGGGCAAAGTGCTTTTCCCAGTGGTTCCATCGCATGCAGCGGTGTATTGACGTGAATGGACAATATTTTGAAAAGATATAATAAAACTAATAACTGGCTAATGTAATCAGTTTTTGATTTTCTAAGAACTTTCAGTTTGACCCTCGTATAGATCATCAAATTTCTAGTCTGAGTTGTAACGTCACTCTATCGTTAAAATTGTACCATAACGTGACGTCACTGTATCTTCGTCATGTTTTATTTGTAAAACAAAAGAAAAAAATACATGTACAATACTTTATAGCAGTCTAACTGACGGAATATTTTTTTTTAGGATTATTAGCTTTTGTTATACCTCGAAAGAAAGTTTTATAGCAGTCGTGGCCAGGGAGTGTTACCTGTTGAGCGGCTTCTCCTTGTAGGTGACGACCTTGCGCACGCGCCGGCCGCGCTCGCGCTCGCCGCCCGAGCCCGAGTCCGAGTCGCAGCTGCCCGCGCGCCCGGCCGCGCGGCGCCGGCTGCCGGAGACACCACTCTTTACTAATGATACCTCTACTATTGGTGTGGGTTGGTATGGCGGAGAAGACGGGTTTGGAGAGATTTGGGACAGTTTTGGAGATTAAGGAGGATTGATTGAAGATAGCTTTGGAGAGATTGATGATGGTTTTGGATTCATTGAAGATGGTTTTGGAGAGATTGATGATGGTTTTGGATTGATTGAAGATGGTTTTGGAAAGATTGATGTTGGTTTTGGATTGATTGCAGATGGTTTTGTAGAGATTGATGATGGTTTTGGATTGATTGAAGATGGTTTTAGATTGATTGAAGATGGTTTTGGATTGATTGAAGATGGTTTTGGAGAGATTGATGAGGGTTTTGGATTGATTGAAGATGGTTTTGGAGAGATTGATGGTGGTTTGGGAGAGATTGAAGATAGTTTTAGATTTAGGATGGATTTGGTGAGATTTAAGGTTATGGAGAGATTTACGGTTGACGGAAACTCCACCCTTTACTAAAACTATGTTGGAAGGAACAAAACAGATTTGGCAGAAAATAAGACAGAACAAGGCGGTTTTGGGCAGGAATCAATGCGGATTTAGAGGGAACAAAGCTGTTTAACAGGAACTAAGAGAGTTTTGAAGGAAACAATGCGGATACCCCGACTCCACCTAATCTTGTCGCTACTACCCCTAGAGTGTAATAAAAAATGCGGAAGCCAGAAGCTCAAGGAGGGAGGAGGGAAGACAGAAGCAACACTCAGGGCTGACCACAGATCTTCTGGCCCACCCGGAGTCAAATCTCAATTATAATCCCATGCGTCTTTTACATACATTCCTGGCTGCGATATCGGTATTGTATAGACTACCTAGGCAATGTATAAAATAAATCATATTTCATACATTACCTACATGTTTAGGTATTCTATACATTTCTTAGGTATTGTATAGAATGCCGGATTATAGAGATTACCGGTAACATAAATACTTAAACAAACAACTTTTGTTCTACAACTCAAGGACATTACATGAGATACGTACGCCGCGTCAAGAGCCGGCCAAGGCTAAACAATATATGTATACTTACATAACGAATCTACTTTCTTTTAATATCTTTTAGCTAGGCCTACATAAAAATACTTAAATACATCAAGTACGTTGGGTATTTAGGTTTATAAAAATACATAATTGCAACTATGATCGTTAGTATTTAAACCGTTTAAGAAATAGTACCTATATAATATGTACTACTAATACTGGGTTAACTAGTTTGAAAAAATTTCAACTACTCGACTCTATTAATTTTAATTAAACTTTATGGGATCGCGCTCGCTGTAGGCGAGGTAAGAGTTCGATGTTTTTAGAGTGGACAAATACAGTTTTTTTATTTCGTCTAAAAAAAACATTTTTTTTTAATTCGTTAAACAAAAGTTGTCATATTTCATGTACTTAACAAGCCCTTCAAAGAATGCTGACTGAATACCAGTAACCCTGTATACAACTTAACCCATATATACAGCAAAGTTAATAAGGTCATTTAGTTCATTCAATAATTATTATTATTTAATTAGGTAATTAAATGTTAATTATAATTACCGTGCATTAGCTGAAGCGGCTCACTGGCACACGTAACGCTTTACCTTCTTGCGCTGGCGTTTGTGCCGCGTCCCCAAACCACTAGCACGAAACAAAAACGTAAAGCAAGTGAAGCCGGATCGCAGGCAAATGTGGACCTTACTGTGTAAACTATGTAGCATAAAACTCTCTAAGGAAGAACGTTAACCATCCAAAAGCTGTTTCTTTGACATCTTAATTTTTTTTTTAAATGTTCCTACTTAACCTTTATTTGAATCTGCAAGTTATGATGATTCGAATAACACTCAGTATGTCAAAATTCTTTAAGCCATTTAGACATAAAGTAGATACTATGTGCAAACAACTTACTTTTTTTTTTTATTGTGGACCTTTGGTGGTTGTTGAAATTGATATAGCCTTTTGTCTAAGGCCAAGTTGGTTGAGGCCTATTGAGGTCAACTACTGTTAATGGTATATTTATAAAAACAAAACCAAAGACTTTAAATACAGCTCGTTCTTTGAAAAGAGTAACTTTGCACACTTGCATGAATAATGGACAGATAAAGAAAACCCCAAAACAGGAAAGAAATTTATTTTTGCCGCCTTGAAGCTTTTGTCGTTGCACAAGCAAAAGCATAGCCATGCTAATAATGCGAACTTGGACTCCCAGCAGTGGGATGAATAAAGCCGCGTTTGATGTTGCCCATAAAACCACTACATTAAACATGTACCAACCTGGTATCATCAAGATGGCTCGAATCACTGGCTCGGCTGTCTGTCCTAACATCTTGTCTCTCACTGCTTTCCTCCCTCCCTATGGACCTATATCTGTGATCTATCCGTTCTGCACTGTTTGTCTGTCTGTTAGGCCTTTCCAAATCCCGGGATCTATTCTGTATTTCAACATTTCTATGTCTACTCCGTTCTCTGCTGCCTGTCTCCTCGATCTCCATTTCAGTGTGTTCTCTATCTGTCCTTTTCACTTTTGTATGTTTTCGTTCTCTGCTGTGTGTCGGTTCATTTTCTTCACGATTGGTCTGTTTCCGATTTCTTCTGCCATCCCGTTCTTTAGATCGTTCGTCTCTGTTTAACCTTTGCGTTTCTATATCTCTGTCGTCTTCTCGACTGTTCGTTCTCTCTCTGCTGCGCGCGCGCGCGTCGGCTGAATGTTCTCTGGACCTGTTGCGTTCTTTGTCCGTTCGTCGGTTCACGTTGATCTGTTCTAGCGTGTCGTCGTCTTGTTCTCCGGTCCGTTCCCGGCTGACGGTGCGCGTGCGCTCGCGGCGCTCGGTGTTGATGTAGGGAGCGTCGTCGACCCAGGCGGCGTCGGGGGGGCGGGCGCGAGCGCGGGCGGAGCGGCTCCCCCGCACCCCCCAGGCTCTCCAGCTCGTCGTGACTGCTCTCTCTGGAAGATTAGGAAACAAATACTTTTACTTTTTGTCACGGGCAAATAATGGGAACTGCGCCAGGGCGCTGTTATTTACTATGCATACGGTTATGCATACAGAGGTCAAGGTTATAAGTCGTGGGTACGTACGACACGATGACGCCGGCGACGGTGGCGCCGTTGGGGCTGGGCGCGTGCAGCGCCGCCACGGCGGCCGCGGTGGCGGCGCGCTTCGGCGGCGAGCCCTCGCCCGCGCCCGCGCCCGCGCCTGCGCCCTCCACGCCCTCGCCGTCCAGCCGCATCTTCGCGACTAACACCTTGAGCACGCGCCCGCTGTTACTACAAAATAAAATCATACACTAGGAATGGTGACTTATTGGTCATTTGATTATGTACGGCGTTGGTTCCATACAGTTTCAATACCTCTTCTAATCCATTATTCCGCAACGCCATACAAAAATCATGCGACAAGGAGAAATCGAGAAATGATCGAGGGTTGCAACCCTCCAACAGAGTCCATGTTGAAGAAGGGGCTCTTCAACATACACTCTGTTGGACAGCTTACAAATGCATCTAATCTTATTATTTTATATACCTACTCTTCTATCATCCTACATAGGTCTCCTGGTGTATCATATGTTCAATAAATTTTGTTCACGGGCCTGTAGTCTATATCTAAGTACACAACACTAAATTTAAACGAAAAATTGCATAATATGTGACGTCATACTAGGTAGGGGGGAGGTTTAAAAATGTGACCAACATGAACAAGGACAGGGTATAAAAACCATAAAATTCGTGTAACGTAATGTATAGATGGTTCCTTGTGTATGTATGTGGTACCTCATCCGGCGCGGGTGCGGGCGCGGCGAGTAGTGCGAGGCGCGGCGCGGGGTGGCGGGCGGCGGGGACACGCCGCGCGCGCGCCGCCGCACCGTCGGGGAGAACTCGCGCGACACGCGCGCCGCTGGCGGCTGGAGGAACAACAGGCTGCACTATACCAGCGCGTCGACGAGACCAGGGGCTCGCCGAATGTACACTAGTATCACAGTATAAAGGAATACTACCAGTAGTTCATCGCCTTTGATCTTGGGAGAAACGCCGTCAATGTCTAGTCACGGGTAGGGTTGTCGCAAACATAAATGCTTGTTACCAAAATAAAATTAAAACATACGGAAGACATCAGCCCTGAGCCGCGCTCCTACAATACTAACATTGTAATGTAGGCAATGCAGGAGCGAGCTTCCCGCGTCTCACCCCGCACGATTGCCCCGTCTAGACGGTTTCGTCGGACGACTGTATGTTTTAATAGCCGTCTAGACAGGGTAACCGCGCTCCCGCTATTGGCAACATTACAATATTAGTATTTTGTGAGCACGGTCGTTTTCTGTTTCATCTAACCGTGTGTAGACATTATTGGCGTTTCTTCCAAGACCAAAGGCGATGAACTGCTGGTAGTATTTATGTATACTGTGCTAGTATAGTAGTTTCATCTCACGAAGCGACGCGCGTCTTACTCGTGTATAAACACGCTAAGTATATGTGAGTAAAAACAAATGCCGTTAGCAAGTAATTCAAACATAACACACTTCGCCCGCGACTCGGTCGGTAGTGAGTGCGTACGCGATCACGCAGGCATTCAAAGCTCGATAGCGAGCTTCATTGTCATAAGTAAAGCTCGCGTCTCTTCGTGAGACACAAGCTCTATATCCTAACAGGACCTACGAGTACTAGCTATAGTAACACTTTTTATTTTTCGTTATGGTTATATAATTATTTTATATATAATAGTATATGATTATTTTATATAAAATAATATCTCGTCTTCTCTTAAAATTATGATATAAAAACTCCTGAACCACTTGAAATCCCAATACTTGTCACTCATCAAACTTGTTAGTTTACATTTGAAGCACAGTATTTTTTTTAACTTTTAATCTAAATACGTTTTATAACAAAATACAAAAATTCTAGTTTTATTTCCTTTCTTTTCTCGGAGCATTTACCATAGGATTTTTTTTACATTATCAGAAACAAGACAAATTGACGAAAAAATATGCCATCGACTTCTTAAAAAAATCTGATCTTTTGACGCTTTTGACGATTGAAAATGCAGGTACTTTTTCGATATTAGGTCAATTTAAAATGAAAAAACATTAGGTATTTTACCTGAATAAAAAAAAATACAGTGTATTTGGGACATAAAAAGGTACCTAAATTTTTACCAAATTTTGTGTGTTTTGTTTGTACTAGATAAAAAAAAATGGGTGCGTGTACTTATGTACGCGCGTGAGAAGTTATACTTCTTTTATTTTATTAAATTTATCGCCACCGAAAATTTATCCAATATATAACATTCAAATACTGGCAATACATTGTCCAATCTTTCAATAATTTATTTGATTCTTGAGCTGAGCCAGCTGAGCAAAGTTGACAGAGAAGAGCGGCAACAGCGCGTTACCCGCGTATGTCACGAGCTGGCAACGTCGCGCGTCTTCGCCGTATAATTACTATTATGTATTCTATGCCTAGCAGCGGCAACCGTACCACACCCCGGACACTCCACTAAAACTCCATACAACCGCCGCTGTGGAGTTGCCTACTCTTCACACAACTACGCAGATGTCGTTCGTACACACGCGTGAATGTGTGCGTTAGCGCTAGGGCTACTGAATTGTTTTATTGGATAGTTGTGCCCCTTGAGTTCACCTGGTGACGTAGTCTATAAACTTGCTATAATGTTGAGTTACACAAATAGAATGGAGCCAAATTACACTATTCTAATTAAAAGGGTGTTTGCACAAATTTCTAAATTGTTTCAGAAATCTGTGGGTGTTTGTTTTGCCGCGTAAAATGAAACGAAACCGATGATAGATTAAATCAGGTAAATATCTATTTCTGTTAGTAGGTACACATTCGCATTTTATTTTACACTTACCCATGAAGGAAACTTTATTCTGTCACTACAATTATTCCTCCAGGCATTATCAATCCGTGCTTGGGCACATAAGTTACTGGCTGTGTGAGTTACGAACTTTGAGTTAAAAACGACTTCGTTATTATAAATAAATATATATTGGTAGACAATTCACACAACACCATCTGACCCCAAACTAAGCAAAGCTTGTAATATTATAAAACAACGTTATTGAAAAGTTTCTAATCTCACGTTATTTTATCACTAGCTGAACCCGCTACTTCGTTCGCGTAAGCAGATGTTACTGACTTATACATTAGTTCGAAGTATCGTACGTCAAATATTTGGATAAGTAGTCATTGAAAACCCTTTGAGTTTGAGTGAATTTGTTTTTCCACACAAAAATTTATTTAATTTTATCATCTTTATTTTTCCTTTTTTGAACAAAATCAAACATACTTAGTAAGGTTTCGTAGTATCGAACATAGCCGCAAGTGTTAAGTTTGTAGGATTTTTATAGGATACATTATGAAAAGTCTAAAGCTAATATGCATGATCTGATACCTACTTATCTCTTTTTATCCTCAAGCTGTTTTCTAGCTGTTACCCGCGACTTCGCCCGCGTAAAATTTTGAACGAAGCCTGTGTGGAATCAAAATGATTAAAATTTTGAGTTTTAATGATATTCAAGCAAGTTGAATCCGTAAATCTAAGCCAAGTCTTGGTGAAATGTTAATGTATGAATTTAATTGTAGGTAACACAGAAAAAAATCCAAGAACGAAACATCCAAATTCTGCATCATAATCCTTTTAGCAGCAAAAACTTATTAGTACAATTTAGAATACCAGTATTGCCACCTAGTGATGAAAGAAAAAATACATACTATTATAGCAAAACATCGATTTAAATTGCCTTTAGAGCTTTTAGATTTAAACTGGCATTAGCGCCATCTAATGAGAATATTATTTTGCTTGTTATTTTGATGGTAAACGCAAATCACCTATATTATCTACGCCAAAACGGGTGCATATATTTTTCATTTTTGGCTTTTACTTTACCATCACATCAAGTTCCTTACGAAAATATATGCTTATATTAATATGGAGTTAAATGAATAGACTTATTAGCCCATGATAAATTTTAGACTCTAAACTATACCTATGTGTTTCGTATGTCAACCCATATCGTTGTGCCGTTTTGACGTGTTAGTTAATATTTGTTTCCTTAGGGCCCATGCTTCTTTTCAGGTTGATAGGTAATAATACATAAATGTTGTATTTCAGACTATGAGTTATCTCTGTTTCAATTTTCTACCAAATTTGCTCAGTCTTTCCGACGTCACAGTACTTAACCGATTTGCTATTTCTCAGTTCAAACTACGTGTGTTTCGAATTCCTTCCAAATATGTTCAGCCGTTCCAACGTTGTCCTGTAAATATTATGAATGCCACTGTTTGGATGTTTGTTACTTAATCATGGCGGAACGTATCAAGTGATCGGGTTGAAATTTGAAATAGAATTAGATTATAGTCTGGAAGAACACATAGGCTAAACATTGCCTATGTATAAGTACCCTATGTATTACTTAAGCTAAACCAAGAATGTGTCTTTAATTTTAACTCGATACATTCAGCCGTTCCAACGTGATTGAGCAGCAAAAATTTAAACATTGACATATTTATATAATATTAGGAAAGGATAGGATTTTACAAAAAATTTAGAAAAAATAAAACGGGTAAAATGCAAGTGGGACTCGCGCGGATGGGTTCTGAACCATTAGCAAATAAACGGATTTTATTGTATGGGAGCCCCCTTAATAATTTATTTTATTTTAATTAATTACTTTTAAAGAGAACATAAAACTAAATATTATGTGAATAGTTAAAGCGTCTACCTGTGACAGGTACGTTATTATTAGTATCGAGCAAGAAACGGTAAAAAATCAAGTTTGTTGTATGGGTGGACCTCTTAAATATTTATTTTATATATAGTATTTTTTGTTGAAGCGGCAATAGAAATACATCATCTGCGTCTGCGTGTGACTGAAGGACGGACGGACGGACGGATAGCGAAATCTCAGTAATAGGGTCCCGTTTTTTTCCCGGTCTCGCACCACTATCTTTTCAGAGTCATGTTTGTAATGCCGGTAATTAAAACGGTGAAGGAAAACACCGCGAGGAAACCGAAATCAACCTATAATCAAGTTCTAAGTCATATGTCATCCACCAACCGACGCTGGGCCAGCATGGTGGATTATAGCCTTGTCTCTCTCCTTGCGGGAGAAGGCCCCGACGCCCAGCAGTGGGAACATTTAATGGGTTGTTTATGCTGCTACTTATTATGCTGATATGTTTTCTCCAAAATAACAAAAATCTACTTCAATGACAGGTAATTTAATTCTGTCATTCGACTAAATTTTATGACTATGTCGTACAGAAAAATCTAAGCTGATTTTTAGTTTTTTGTTGATATTTGAAAAACTACCTCCCTGTTTTCGATATCTAAGATCACCTCTGAAGTATTTTCTACCAAACCAAAAAGGAATTATCAAAATCAACTAACAATTAGCGGAGTTTATCGTGTAAAATAAAACCAAATAAAAAAACATGCAACCCGATTGAGAACATCCTCCTTGTTTGAAGTCGATTATAACCGAATGATGTTTGTTTTTCCACTCAAAAATATATTTTTGACAATTATTTTGTCATCCAAGACGACGCGACGCGATCACGTGGGCACTTTCTAGAATCTAGATATTCTGTGGATCGTCTGTGATACACAGAATACTTAGAAGTTAGTATGTACCGAACGCGCCGCGCGTGTCGTTATTATTTAATGTTTGTGTAATTTCCGAACCAACAGACCGATATTGTTCAAATTTTGACGAGACAATATAAAAAATGTGTTCTTTCTAACAAAAAAAGAATTAATGAAATCAAACAACGCAAACATGAGTTACAACCAAATTCACATTCTGACTTTCACCCCCTCCCGCAAGAAAACCGATCAGAATTTGGGGATCAAAAGTAGCCTACAGCAATGTCCTTAGTATAAACTAAAATCATGCCAAGTTTCAGCTGAATTGAATCAGTAGTTTCGGCGTGATGCGTGATCCCTATACAGAAAGACAGACAGACAGACAGACAGACATGAAAGAAAAAAAATGCAGTTTCGACATCAGTATCAACTATGGAGTGCCCCAAAAAAAAATTTTTCTAAATATCTTCAATGTACAGAATTCGACCCGTTACAGTTTTATTATAAGTATAGATTAGGAAATTAAATAAAGCTTTTAATCTTGTGCCGTTTAGTTGACGGACAGCCGTAAATGCACAACAACCTACCATGATGATATTTCGTTAGGAATTAGATGTTCGATACCAGCCCTTCGTTGAGTGCTCCTAGCGTATCCGAAACGGCCTGAGGGGTGAGGAAGCTTGAAATTGGCGGGGGGGTGGGGAGTGTCCGTTCTATCTGTATTATCTATTCTATGACCGTACGACACTATCTGTGTTCACTCACACATTGACATAAATGAACAAAAAATTCGATGTTATTTCTACTATTAATCTACAATTTTCTTCAACTAAATATGAAATACCGCAAATAAAGACCAATTTAAATGCCAACTATAGTCATTTCAGTGTAAAATTATACTCTCGTCGCCCATGAATGGTCAAATAGATTAGTATGAAAATCGAACCACCTTAAGCAGACAACTTCATACTGTTAATTTTGTGTCACAGGTGCGCGCGCATCTTAAAATTTGACTCTCATCATTTTTTCATAACGCGCCTAAAGAAGTATAACTTCAATAAAAAAACTTAGTTACCTACTTATTTGAATTTTTGACATAAATTTTGAGGTTAAGTGAAAACAATGTTAATACACAAGCTGTAGGTCTTTTAATTACCTACCTAAAACTTTGTATATGTAATATTATTGTGCATAGGACTTTTAGTTTTGCCGGAAATCAAAACAAAACCTATTTTTTACCCTTCAAAACGGATTCCCTTCTACTTTCCGACCTCAGATCGTCCTTACATAATTTTTTCTTACATTTTTGTCATATTCTCTTCCTTTTGCAATGGGTTTCATCCTATTTTTTTGAACTGATTACCATTTTCAAACCGGTCGCTTTGCCAGCACTGGCCTATAGTGGTAAAGTAATAATAAAAAAAATTGGTTGACATTTCTTACAGAAAACTACCTAGCCCAAAACTAACCAAAGCGGACAAAGCGGCGCGGCGTATGGGACTCAGACAGTGCTTATATGTATACTTATGACAATACTTATTACATTATACAGATGGTGTTGTGTGTGAATTGTCCACCAATATTTATTTATTATTTACAGGGTTACTGGTTATCAGCCTGCATCCATTTAAGGGCATCCACTGCACCCATCATTTCTGTATGTTTCAAAAAATAATCCTTGTTCTATAACATCATCTACATAACAACATCTACATCCCAAAAAAAAAGTTGTTCACTCCATTATTTAGGTAGCTCTATTCGAGTTGGCACTTCATTAGAGCGTTAAAGACAGAGCACGCTCTTTTATGAAGAGTTGTTTAAGAGAGACGATGTTTTTAGTTTGGGTAAATAAACTTTTTTTATTTTTAACCGACTTCAAAAAAGGAGGTTTCTCAATTCGACCGTATGTATGTTCCTTTTTTTTTTTTTTTTTATGTGTGTTCGCGGATAACTTCGTCGTTTATGAACCGATTTTGATGATTCTTTTTTTTGTTGTAAAGGAGATATTCCAAGGGTGGTACCATGATAAGGAAACCAGGATCTGATGATGGTATCCTAGAGAAATCGAGGATAACTTTCGAAAATTGTAAAGATGACTAGTGCGTTAGTTAAGTTTTTGCTTGAGCATTTTAAAGCAGTATAGTTTAAAGATGGTCTGGAGTCGATCTGATGAGGGAGCAGGAAGACGGCCGAGGGAACTCCTCGGCGGTACACAGTAGTTACCTTGTGTTTGGGCTCGATGAATTTGTATTGATGAGAACTTTTTACATAGATGGGTTGTGACTGTCATTAGTGGTCTGATGATGAAGATAAAGGACAGTCAAGGGAATTTCTTAACGGCTTACAGGAACTACCCAGTGTTTGGGTTTAATTCATGTATTGAGATCTCAACACGAAATCGTGTAAATGCATTAGTGAAAACTTGTTTAGCACTAAAAGGGTAAAATAAACTATTTTACAAAAAATAAACCGACTTCAACACCACAAATAGGCACTCAAAAGCGAAAAATAATTTAATATAGGTAATTATTATAACCGCTACTCACTCATCTATATGAAGTCGGTGCCAGCCAAATCTAACAGGTAGTAGATAGATACTACTTACCTATGCCTACTTACTACCTCGTACATAGTATATCTACTAACTTTTTAACTAGCCTGGCACCGACTTCATATGGATGAGTGAGTAGCGGTTATAATAATTACCTATATTAAATTATTTTTCGCTTTTGAGTGCCTATTTGTGGTGTTGAAGTCGGTTTAATTTTTTGTAAAAAATAGTTTTGTATGGCTAAAATACATACTACGAGTTTTTTGGAAACTGTAGAACTAAAGTTGTCATATTTAATGTAATAAACATGCCTTTAAAAGGATGCAAGCTGATTACCAATGATTCTGTAGAATGGGTGTTGCTTACCAGTTGTGTTGCAGCTTCAGTCTTGTTTCTCTTCGTGCTGGGTGGGTTCTGTCTGTAGTCTTCCGGCTCCGTGGTGGAATCTGGCTCCAGGGTGTGCCGAGATTTCGACGTACTTGCCTAACAGAACAAGTATACATTACATTAATTATTTTTTTTTTAAATGGGCAGTGACAGGGACTGCCGAGGGACTGCCGATAAAAGTGTACCGAGTGTTGGCAGTCATCTTGGATTTGAATTTTATTATGGTGCATATATTGTTTTACTGGTCAAGACTTTTCATTTGATACCCATATTGGAGGAAAAAACATGTAGTCCGCTTATTGAGACTTGAGACTTGACGCGGGGAGACTTGATCGAAACATTTAAAATACTGAATGGATTTTATAATCTCCCTCACATTAGGAACCTGTACAGATTAAAGGAGCATAAGAGAGACAGTCGGCGTCATAAGTCCCAGTTGTCCCACGCGCCATCACTGACAAACACTGCACATCACATCCTCAGCAACAGAGTGGTTTACAACTGGAACAGGTTGCCTGAGGATGTTATTTCGGTAAAGTCGTTAAACTCTTTTAAGAACAAACTTGACAAATGGATAGTAAAAGACAAAATCATTTTAACAGACAATTACCTATAATTTGTTATTTCAACACTGAGATATAGGCACATCAGCTAAAGCTGCTCGCCTATTATTCAATAAATAAATAAAAATTAATATAGCTAAAAACTCTACCAACAAATTCACTTGGATATATTAATATTTAAATTCTATGAAAATTAGTGAACTGTAGAAGTTTAGTTTTTTAAATTGAAATTGGTTGTTTTCATTGAAAACGAATTATTTATTAGTTATGCAAATTAATGTATTTTTGCGCATTTCAGTTATTATTTATCTTTTTTCGTGTATTATATGTATTACGGTACTGGTTAACTACTTATTGATAAATTTACCTGATTACTGTTGATGGCATCCAGCATCCAACTCGGACCTTCTAAAGGATTCTCTATTCTAGTTCTGTAAGGAAATCACTCTAAAATTAATTTATAAATTTGGTAAAACAAAAGCTATTTCATTAGAAATTATGGAAACCAACCTTTTTTTATTAATTTAATATTTTTAAATGAAATTGTGATAATAGTCCACCAATATTTATTTAATTATTTTAAGAGCATAATTGTGATAATTACCTCGGTGGGGTTTCTTCCTCATTCTCTGGCTCTGTGTCTTCTGAGACTGCATCTAATATTCGTCTAGAAAAAAAAAGTTTCACTTTGAATACAAAGATACAGCCGGTCTAGCCGGGAGAACGGCGACTGCCAATCCGGAGCGCCAGGTTTCAAATCCCACGCGCACCACTGTCCTTTCGAAGTCATGTGCGTAATGCCACTAACTTAAAACCGGTGAACATGTTTCTCTTCACCGGTTTTAAGTATTCACCGGTTTCCTCACCATCGTGAGGAAACCGACATGTTCCTAGAATCTTTTGAGGTCAAGTGTCATCCACCAAACTCAATAGGCCAGCATGGTGGAATATGGTCTTGATTATCTCCTTGTGAGAGAAGGCCTCGATTCCCAGCAGTGGGAACATTTAGTGGGCTTTTTAGTATGAAAACTAATGTAGTTATTATACATTTAAATGAATACACGGGTAACTCACGTGATATTAAGTCTGACTTAGGGGCCGTTCAAGTATTATGTAAACAGGTTTAATACAGTTATTGACTCCCACTCCCTCCTTGTCATCAAAAGTAAGCAAAACTCTTACTCCCCATGCTTACGTAAACATTGGTACACATTCCCCAAAACTGCGTTTCGTTTTCAAGTATGCACAATGTTGCCATTTGTGCACAAAAATAAATAACTATTGCTGGTGTAATCATCATCTAGACCCCCCCCCACACCCAAGTGAAAATGGCTGCCGGACGCGGCCGAAACTTCAGCCGAACTAGACTGACTATCACTCACGTAAGTTACTTGCGTTTTCATTTAAAATTTTGTGGGCTGTTCATGCTGCATCAGTAAACAGTATATCACAGTAGGACTACTCACGTAGAATCAAACTCCTCGTCCTCATCCATCCTCTGAGACTCTTCTACCTCTGTTTCTTCATTGTCTGAAACAAATGTTTGCCCGTTCATTAAAAGCACTGACAAAGGTTTTCGTAAGCGTAATGTAAACACAAAGACAACCTATGATCTAATACTAAATCAACCTTTTTTCTATCAGACTGCTGGTAAAGTTGATGTTTTAAAGCCTAATAACTCAAATGAGGAGAACTCAATTTTCGTAAGAAGAATAACTAGGCTGTGGAATGCGTTTCCTGAGTGTGATTTTTCCCGATGGTTGTAATCTTGGTGTCTTCAAGTTAAGAGTAAATTAATTCTTTGAAATAGAGGTTAAGAGTAAATTAATTTTTCAAAATGGAGTTCAAGTGTTTCCTATCAGTAATTTTAGTATTTTACAACACTACTAATGTCACAGAAAACATCACCTACATATACAGGGATACTGGTAATCAGCCTGCCTCTGTATACACATAGCTCATGGAAAGTGTTTGGTGATGATGACGCAAGTTTCACATTGTTTAAACAAAGTGTTCACGCCTAAAGCAGCTTTCTTTTCAAACATCATCATAAGACCAGACTAACCTTCAAGTTGCAGTAGTTCTGTACTATCATCTGCATTGTTAGCTTCTTCAGTCTCCATGGCCTGTGTGTGCAAGTCCATATCTATCCGCGTCAATGGAATGTATACATCTGAAAGAAAGATTTACAGGCGCAAAATTAATTTCAGAAGAACAGAGCTTGTGTTAGTAATAAGAATAACTAACAACAAAAGAATAATAAATAATTAATAATAAAAAAATAATAACAATGTTTTCAAAGTATAATAATAATGTCAAACCATATATAAAAAACAGCTTTCTGGGCATTTTTTGGGATGGCTTGTTTATTACTCAAAATGTACAACTTTTTCTATGAAATTTATTTAAAAATCATGATCAAAATAATATCTTAGTCCATTAGCCCAATTTGTGTTGCTGTCATTTTACAATAGCCAGAATCAGCATAATTAAAATCAATCTAGATATGGCAAAGGTGTAGTTACCTTGTAACATATGCATGGGCACTGCCCTCTCTGTCACATTCCTGTTTTGATTGGAACTTCGTTGCAGAGACCCTGGAATTGAGACATCATCATGGATCATATTAAAAGTAGCATTACATAGATAGAAACACTTTATTGTTCACAACACAAAAACAAAAATGAATAAACAAAACGATAAATTCTTAAATATAGTGAAACAAATGGGGGCCTTATCGCTAAGAGCGATCTCTTCCAGGCAACCCGGACAATCACATAAAACAATCTTATATACAATTAGCAGTTTGCCCCATGGTTTCACAAGCATAATTCCCAACCCTGTTTGTTCCCGGAATAAAAAGTAGCTTATTTGTTATTCCATCCATTCAATGATCAATTCTTACAAACTTTCATGTTTATAATGTTAGTGGAATGTCTCTAGTCACAGGTAACGGAGTCTACAAAAGAAAAAATGTGTGCATACATTTTAAAAACCTACCTGACAGACAAATTATTTTGTTTTATGTTGTCTCACCTATTTAACTGTCTTTCATTTATGTGATATGTTGCATCACTTAGATGTTTCATTCTACTGATAATTTAAATGACCAACAGGATAAACCAATAATTTATAAGCATAACATCACTGCACTAGAACTAATAATAAAAAGTGAAAATGAGTATTTCAGGCCTTTTATATTACACACAAATACATTTAAACAGTTGGAGTCGACGTGTTCTTGAGTGGAGACCACGAATCGGCAAACGTAGTGTAGGACACCCTGAGACTAGATGGAGTGACGATATACGGAAGACAGCAGGCAATGGATGGAGACGTATAGCTGAGGATAGGGCTGAGTGGCGAGCCACGGGAGAGGCCTATGTCCAGCAATGGACTAAGATAGGCTGATGATGATGATGACATTTAAACAGATTTTTTTATGGTCAAAGTCAAAGTTCTTTACTGATAAATGTACAATTCTATTGTAAATGTATCATTATATTCAACATGGTCTTCTTTTGGCAACACATTACTATTTATTATTGGACTAGAATGATTCTGCCATCAGAAAAAAAACAGCAAGTATGTTTCAAATATTAAATTAATTACCCAATTATTTAGAATTTGTAGGAAAGACACATCTGACTGGTATTAAAAAATTTGATGATGATGGCACAATACACAACCTGCAAGTAAGACATGCCATCAGCAATACTTACTCGGGTTGCTGGTATCCAACATAGTCAATGCTACCACTGGCTGAATGGACTGGCCACCGATCATCAGAGGTGGCACCCTGTGGATTTTTTCCTTTTTAGCAGTAGATGGTGTACCACCAATGGAGCTCCAACGGGGGGTATCATTGTCCAGTTCTTCTCTATCTCGCATGTATCCTTTAGCTATGTCCATGATTGTTGCAATCTCTCCTGACGATCGAACAAGAAGAGCCAATGCTTTTTGAACTGCTGACTGCAGGGCACTCTCAAGATTGGTGGCCTGAGAATTGCCATTACTTCGAAGCCTCTGTAATGTTGAAGAAATCAAATAAGTATCTTCTGGGCAACACCTGTGACTTCCTGTATCAGTCCCTAAGACAATATCCATTAGGAATAGCCTTCTTCTAAATTCAATAGTTAAAAAATTATATTCATAGCAATTGGACCATTTACTTTGTTATAAAGAAATACATCACCGAAATTAACAATTTTACTAACAGTTTATTAGAATTATAGACAGTTAAAGAGGGCAACGAAACGTAGGTAAATCATTCGAAAGGCAAAAACTTATTGCAACGGAAACACAGAACATACGCTTAGTTTCAGCCTCAACTCGTTGATTTCTTTCATCAAGTCCAGCTTCTCGTTCTCCCTCTGCCCCGCCAACATCTTCCAATATTGTACTTTTTGCACCAAATCATTATTTTTCTGCTTCAAATCTCGGAGCTCGTCTTCAAGCGAAGCCATTAGTTTTTCTTCGCAAAGCTTACGTTTACTTAGATTGATTTTATCATTCGCACAGGTTCATAGTACCGCTATTTTTTTACTTTAATGCAGAAATAATTGCTTCGTTAGACAGATAGACAGAACAACAGGTGAACTCTTGTTACCTATTGAAAGTATTTCAGTTTTAGAAACAAACGGTTATAGGAATAGAAATAAATTATTGAATTTTCATCCACGATTCCACGAACCAAACATTAGAGATGTATTGTATTTCCCAGACGGATACGATTTTTCTTAAATATCGAACCTAAAAAAGATTAAAGAAACTAAACTAAAGATAAGAACACTTTTTGAAACACATTTTGTAGCTGCTGTTTTAAAGAAGTATCTTTAGCGAAGGTTTTATAACAGCATAAGCATAAAAATGCATAAAAGTACAGCAGTAACCGAATAAAGCACACCAATTAATCGAGACGCTAAAATCGATTTTCTTTTCAACCGTACTCAACCCTAGTTAGTCCTAATGCAAAAAAAAAACATTTTTTTATGTTAGGTATGTCGGTGCAAACTATTTAAACACGTTGAACCTAATACAAAATTGTATCCTAATGGTGTAATGAAATAATGCATTGCTGAAGTACGGAAATTTGAAGTTTTTTCTTGAAAGCTTGTTTTTGGGGGTTTTACGAGAACATTGCATTTGCAGCACTGGAATCATGTCTCAATGTCTCTTGCTGTTGGCTGAAGAAATAGTATCCACGCTTAAGAATAAATTTAAAAAAAGTCTCATGCGTCATGCTTTATGTCAAATGTCTTAAAGTCTTAAACTTAAAGTGCCAAACGCGAAGCGCGAACGCCGAACTAGAACGAGGGCCACGCATGTTTTGCGTTGTTGAGGTTATGTTTATGGAAGTGTTATTTTAGTAGTGAAGTAAATTCCGTATAAAATGTCGTTCCGTGGCAGAGGAGGCGGAGGCGGCGGCGGTGGTCGTGGTGGTTTCGGCGGTCGAGGTGGTGGCGGCGGGCGCGGCCGTGGAGGTTTCGGCGGTGGAGGCCGGGGTCGTGGTGGCTTCGGCGGTGGAGGCGGCGGTCGCTTCCAGCAGGACCAAGGTCCGCCCGAGGCCGTCGTCCCGTTCGGTCACTACGGCTGGGTCGTACAAGACGACCTCGTTTGCAAAGTGGACATCGAAGACGTACCATACTTCAACGCGCCGCTCTTCCTAGAAAACAAGGAGCAGATCGGGAAAGTAGACGAAATCTTCGGCAATCTCCGCGACTACTACGTGTCCGTGAAGCTGGGGGAGAATATCAAGGCGAAGAGTTTCAAAGACGGACAGCAGTTCTTCATTGATCCAGCGAAGTTATTGCCGTTGAAGCGGTTTCTGCCGCAACCTCCAGGGGCACGTGGTGGCGGTCGCGGCGGTCGTGGCGGGAGAGGAGGCGGTGGCCGGGGTGGCGGGTTCGGCCGCGGCGGTGGTGGTGGATTCGGCCGAGGAGGAGGTGGTGGGTTCGGCCGAGGAGGTGGTGGTGGATTCGGCCGTGGTGGTGGTGGCGGTGGAGGTGGCTTCCGAGGTGGCGGCGGTTTCGGCCGCGGAGGTGGCGGTCGGGGCGGCGGCTTCAGAGGCGGCCGCCGGTAGCCTCTCCATTACAGGACAGCTGTGTTTGTTCTGTTTAGTGATACAGTCCTGTGCTTGGGCCTCGCTACACCAAACCATTTGGAAAAAAATAGGATTATTGTATTTATCACTTGCATTGCCATTTCCTGAATACCCATTTAATCAGGTTATGTTAACAAAATAATTATTCTAAATGTGTTTCAAAATAATTTAGTGTTTTTAAGTTTTTCAAATGTACCAACAATTTGGAACTGTCGTTATTTCTGCACTGTAATAGCTATATATGTATAAGTCAGAATGGTAGACACATCTTTGCCGATTTTGTAATTTGATTTTATTTCGTAATGAAATCATCAATATGTATAGAAAAGAATTCTAAGTACAATACAAAATTTGTATGGTACAGTTTTTGTGTGGCCCATCCTTTGTTTCATGTTATTTGATAAAAGAAGATGACTATTTCTGTATGTACATAAGTACTCCATATTTTTTAAAATGTAGATATAAGCTATAATAAGAACATAGTTTTAAGACAAATAAATTTAATAATTAAACAATTGTATCATTTAGTGTGTTCCAAGTTACTAAGAGCAGGCATAGTGATAGATGCTAGACATTGGCAAAATTACGGTAACATTACAAAATGGGAGCCATCAGAAAAAGTTGAAGTTGAGCTACTTTTATCTCCAACACTGGAATAGTGTAAAACTGCTGTAGACAAATATATTTCATGATAGTTATTTTTTTCTTTTATTTCAGTGTTTGTCACTCAGTAAAAGTAGTTAGAAAAATAAGATAAAAATCCCTTTTAGGTTTGTCACAATCTTACTCATGAAAAATGTGCACATACATATTTAGTGAATTCACAGGTAACTTGCATGGTGATGTTTCAAGCAGTCTGACTGAAGTTCCAGTCTCTTCGGGCAGCCTTTGAGGGCACACATGCCGAGACTCGGAATGGACTGACCATATCGCATAAGAGTTACCCCTGAATTACATAAGTGTGAAATAAGTTGCCAGCTTCATTGTCCTTTGTACTAGAGAGACAATCTAGACCTTTTTTTCCATCTCTGAGTGAAATGGTATCTTCAGGTCTGTATAATTTTACTGTATCTTCATTTTTCTTTCTGGTTTTTCTAGTAGTTTGCACACTATTACAACTAACACATTTAACTCCACACATTATTTACCTTTCTAAAGAGATTGCTTACAGCGTAAAGCCCACCAACTGTCATACTAATTTCAGTCTGTTTCTTTTGGTTATACTATATTTTCTTTAGTGTCTTCAAAAAGGTATGTAAATGTAAAGTAAGTAGTGTAATAAACAAAAATACATACTGTAATTTAACTCTACAGTAAATATTGAAAGAATACAATCACTTGTTTACAAAACATGTTTATTTTCCACCCAACAATTCATGAACAAAAATAAATAAAATCAACCTTAGCCATTCATAACTTATATCCGACCCTAACTCTATACACTGCAATCATAATCATAGCTCACTGAAACAGATAACATCAATGGCCGACAGTAACTATTTTCTTGTGTAATGGTTAACTGTGTATGTTTCAAGCTCACAGATATACAAGCCAAATTGTTACATAAAAATCCAGTGTTATGGGTGCTTGTTCCCCTGTGAGCTCTTCAACAGGTCAACCAAAATTCACGAAACTTGGCATTTGTGTAACTTGGTCCAACTTGAGCGATAGGAGTTTTATTTTGATTGATGGTCATGTTTTTTTGACGTGACGTCTTATAAATTGGTTTGCCGGGTGACACTTCAAGAAACTGCGTTACGCTCCGCTCACGTTATGCGCTCACAACGAGAGCGAGTGAGAGGCACGCGTCCCTTCCACTCGGGCATGGTTAGCCCGCCTAAGAGCGAGAGAGACAGACATAAAAAGTGAAAGGCACGCGTCCCTTCTGTAAAATTATTTTACCACTCAAAGTCGTTGTCACGTAAAACTCGCCCGTATACTGACTTTACAGGCAACCAATTTTTTTTTTTGTTATAAACTAATGAATAAGCAACTGCCCACAAGACACTGACGAAGTTGCGGTCATGCCGCATACAGAAGCCTAAGATAAAAGTTGAACATTGATTGTTGTTATTGCTTCTAAGTTTCAAGACTCACAGATGGCATCTCTAAAGGCTGTATAGGTGTATAGATTATTTGTTCAACACAAATTTTTATAATATAAAAAGCTGATATTACATATTATGTACTATCAGCTCTTGAGAAATCATTTTCAATGAAAGATGTATAATTTAAAGAATATGATTAATCTAACAAAGTGAACAATTAATGAAGAATTTGCACTAAACATTATTTTCCTTTACAATTACTTATAAAACTATTTTGTGTTATAACTTATTCTATATTCTCTAGATCTGACTTCCCTGAAGTAGGAATGTAGTTGGAGGCAAGTGCTCTGCCTCTATGATTGAAAATGTAGAATGAGGGAAGGTTGCACTGGGTCTCCCATTTGGTCAAGTTTAATTCAGCGGCTGCCGGGATCTCACGAAGGTTGCCCGCCACATTCATCACACTCCACATCACTGCGAACATGCTCAGTACTGCTTGAACTATGATCTGAAAGTTTAAATAAGGAATTGTAGAAATTGAAGTAAAATAAAATAATAAAATTTAAATAAAAAAAAAAAAAAAAAGTAGAAAAAGTTCACAAATAAATCAAGATAGTATACACATCATCACATTTTTTTAAAAGGACTTATGGACTAATTATAGAATATTTAGGGACTTATGGCACTTGGCCTCTACTGCCTAGAAAACATTTAGGCTAGTACTAATTAGAATCAACAAGTGCTATAATATCTCATACGATGACTAGCGTAAGGGGACTTCGGATGGAATACCTCGACTTTGGCAGCTGCCGGTAGGGCATAGAAGGAAATAAAAAATATGTTCTTTTCAAAACAAAAGTTTGATTGCAAATTTCACTTACGTCGCAAGGCAAGCTTGTGAATTCCTGTGCTGTTATTCTTAGGTAAGACCGATCTGCAACAAATTGATTTATTTACTATCTCTGAGAATATGAGTAATCATAATTTATTTTTGAGGTTTTTTACTTACGTTGAGCAGCTGAAAACGCCGAATGAAATAGGGAAATAAATCCCACAATTACTATAATTCTGTGTATCGACGAAGCCATGTCTAGATTGTGTATTTGTTCTAGTTACTGACTAACTCTAAATTAGTAATTAGTCACAATTAAAGTAATATACAAATTGATTTTCTCCAATTTTATCGGAACAGTTATTTTCACGCAGTTTTGATAATCTGACAGTAATATTTAAATGACATTGACAGTGACAGTAAATGGTATTTGACAGTACAGTAATTGTTTTATATTCTGTGGAGTATAAAAGCCGTTTCCTTGAACAGCAAGCTTTATACAATTCTACGTTTTAGGCCCCTATTATATCATTAGATATTCGAACAGTCTTTGTAACCTAAAGTTAAAAATCTAAAGGGACAACAAGGGTACGGCGTCGCTAACATGCTTAATATCTAATAGTGTACCAAAAGTTTGACCGTTCGGGCTGTGTCCGCGTCCGAAGAGAGTAGTCTTCCACGTGCGTCACGTTATTGTGTTGGACTAATCTCAACAGAAAATGTAACTCGACAGCTCCAACTTAAAAGTAGTTTTGAAATCAAATGGTTCCAAAACATTTTTCTTAATCTGGGCAGAGCCTTTGCCATTCAGCGTGGTAATGCCGCCAGCATGCTGGGTACGCTTCCGATTGGTAGTGGGCTTGAACATCTTGATTATCTGTAGACCTACAGCAGTCTATGGATAATTCAGGTGTGCTTAGTGTAAATAGTTAGTTAGGTAGGTTTGTAGTGTAGTGTAGTAGTTCTCATTGTATTTTAGTTTTGTTAATAAAGGCTCTTTCCAAAACATGAACTGTGATTTGTAACAATAATTACAACCGTACAAACAAATATTCCTTTAACCAAGTTTTACAAATACACATGCATTCATACAAAATCTTTATTACTGCAGGTATAATAAGATGATACAACACCTGTTGTTCCACCCACAAAAGTTGACCCAGACAAACTGGCCTCTTCGAGAGGCATGCAATATGTCTGGCAGGACAAATTTGTTTTAGTCTTAATTTATACAATGAAAATAAAATAGCTGATTAATGTAATAGCTTCTTCCCTTCATGAATTACACCAATGTCTTGTGTTTCAGCAGGATGCTGTTTTTGTTTGATCATGTCAAAGTCATAGAATGTATACAGTGCTATCTAATTCAACATGTCAGTTACAATATTTTTTATACTACTTGGTGTTATGTTAGTTAAATATCAAATATCATAATGAATAATAGACATTAATGGAATGTCAAATTTCATGTTAAGCAATATCTTTAATATCAATATTCCAATTAATTTCTTTAGGTATTATTTAAAAGTTAATTTATTGTATCATACATAGCATTTGTATATCAGTATTTCTTTTAGATTACTTTTGAAATATATTTTATATCTTCTTTCTTTGCATTATACATCGTTATTGGTAATCAGCCTCCATCCTATTTATGGGATGTTAGGTTAAATTAAATATCTACACCAACTCGACAGTTTATATAAATTCGTATTTTTCCCCGTATGCTAGCGCTAAATAGCTATTATTGAATGAGCAGACATTTCATATGTTCCGTCTCCTTTTCCTACCATATTTCACCCCCTATCCGTCCTTATCTCATTGACGAATTGACCCGTCGCACGAGCATTGTGCGAAGAACTTTTACTTGAAGAAGGTGTGTGTTGAGATTTGTTACGGGGGTGTGACGTGCTCTATGTTATTTAATTGAAAAAACTGCAGAAACTGCATTGTTCTGTGCTATTTGTGACGTATTTGAGGAGACCATGCTTGCTAGCCTATACTTGGGCAGCCGCCTACTGGATGTTCCCGAGCTACGACCTAGATTTCGTGAGTCCCATTTCCTCCTATTCTTTTTCCTGCTTATGAATTTGTCTGTTGGATTTTACGTGTAAGATTAACTTGGGGATCGCGATATTCGCGCATTCACCGTACATAGTAAAAAAATTGGCAGTCATAGGAATTGCCGATAGAAGTGAAAACTTATAAACTATATTATTTGTATTTATTTGTAATATCTCAATTTGTTTGTGTCGCAATAAAGACTATCTATCTATCTAACTCCGAATTTGATAGCTTACTTCGGAAACTACGGAAACCGGAGGGTGTGGCCATGGTCCCGAGTTTACCCGAAGAATTCTTATCATTCCCGAGCATGACGCTAGAATTTAATTCACAGC
This sequence comes from Ectropis grisescens, assembly GCA_017562165.1. Classification (NCBI taxonomy): domain Eukaryota; kingdom Metazoa; phylum Arthropoda; class Insecta; order Lepidoptera; family Geometridae; genus Ectropis; species Ectropis grisescens. The sequence continues at coordinate 2,277,677 of CM029770.1, read as the reverse complement.
CCACGAAAGATCTGTCTGAGCCGCTCCAAATGAATTTTTCACTTCAAAAATTGGCAGTCATAGGAATTGCCGGTAAAAGTGAAAACTTCTTTGGAAATTACGTGGGTGAAACCGAGAGCATGGCTATGGACATCTAGAAATGCGTCAGCATTCATTCAGTCATAACCTCGCCCTCTGGTTTCACCCCGTAGTTTCAAAGTGAACTATCTAATTCTGAGTTATAAGTTTTCACTTATAACCGCATTTCATTATATCCGCAGTTCCTATGACTGCCAATTTTTTAAACATACAGAACATACCCTAAATGGATGCAGGCCGATTACCAGTAACCCTGTATATATTGTTAGCGAATTCGTGTTTTTGACTCAACAATTAATTAGGATTTAATGACTTTCGTAAGTTACGTATAAAAATTAAAGAACTGTTGCCCACACTGGCAATCGTTAATATGGAAACTGCGCATGTATGTCAAGAGGATTTGTTCATGGAGGTGTAACCAGACATGATTATGTTTGGTCTCACTCACTCCGCTGGCCACTTCTTCCTAGGTGCGAGTGCTTTTGACAAGTCGCGATCATTATAACCACAAAGATAGGTCAACCTCAATCGGCTTCTTTGTGGCTATTTGCACGCAGTACCACGTCGGGTAGTGCATGCGATTTGACCCTTTGGTCATGAAATAGACACACTTTCCGTGTATAACTGTAATTGTGCTTGGTAATCCTACTGCGTGAGCACGACATAAACGTTTCTGAGAGCTGCTGTGTAAAGACACATTTAACGTTCCATAATACGCAGAAACTGGCTTTTCGATGCTATAAAGTGTACGGTAATACTAGGTTAAAGGACGAGTAGTGAAATCACAAATCAGAAATCATTGAATTCGAACATGAATTAGGTATGAGAAATACCGAAATTTCTCAAGTTGGAAATAAACGCCACTGTGATAACTGTCAGGCTGTTGTATTTCAACAATTGTTCAACAACAATATTGAGGACTGTCCAACTGTCGTGAGGAGCGTGAGGTGCCAATCGCCATTATTGTTAAAATCGCCATGGTTGCAGCAGTTATTTCATCTTGGATAAATATTGGGATTTCAAAAGCAGTAATTACTCGGAGCCTAACTTTGAATCGTCGTCTTATCAAACAGCACCAACACCGTCGAAATAAAGGATTCCAAGAAATCAACACTGCCGCATCCACAGTGTGAAAAGGAGCTCTTCCACACGTTACCTACCTCGGCCTTCGCATTCTTCCGCCATACGCTGTGATCGCCGACTGATTTACACGATAGTAATTAAATTAACACTAGGATATTTGCATTTGTGGTAAACAGTTAGTAGTAGTAGTTAGTACTTAGAATAGAATCCGAACCTAAAAGCTTATCGCTCTAGTTAATTGTCTGCTTTGTTCCAATGGTACCAAATAATGATTGGAAATTAGGGTTTCCTGGTCATTTTCAAGGCGAACACACAAATAATCTAGATATACCTACACAGAATAGTGTTGAAAACTAGCTGCTGCCTTGAATATTGATGAAAACCTGAGACTTAAAATTGTACTATCCCAACAAGTACTCAATCATACCAGGAAGTTACGAGCTCATCCAATGAAACAAACACAAAAAAAATGTTAAGTAAAGTGGCATTCTATGATTCTAATTATAATCAACGGGAGATCTCTACGAGGACAAAATCCACAGAGACTTCAGAGTTTCTATATTTATATGAACCAATCAATTTGTAAGATAATCTGTTGTCATATTTATATTGTGTCACTACAATCACAATTTAAAATGTTACTATGTAGATACATCACAACTTTTGATGTTAATCATCTAATTAATTATTGAGAAAATGTCTCTAGCAATAATAAGTGTCTGTTAAAATAAGGACAACCCTGTTGACTGTTAACTCAAAACAAGTATTTACATTGTTAGTAACTTACTAGGTAGGTATGTGGTTAGTATCAATTTATTATGTATGTTGACGGTTCCCACATACTACAGTATTTTTGATTTTATATCGCAATGTGTACAGTATTGTCATATTTATGTTATATACTTATATATTATAATACTTTAATAAACAATACTTGTGTTGTATGAGAAAAGTCGAACTATTCTTGCGATACTTGGATGAGAAATTGGTTTGTTATTTATTTAATACTAAGATAATGGTTTGGCACATAAGTATGTTGTAGCAAGGTATCAGAATTCAACAAATAAAAATTAAGTTGGTAATAGTAAATAATTGTATTTCATTTTTAATTGAATTGAGATCTTACCTAAAAAGTCTAATCATATGAACAGTACAAATATAAAATACTTAATACGAATTGATAAGTACCTACTATATTTACATAACTTCGTTTTGTCACTCATTGTAATTCAAAATGTACATTAAGGTGTTTAATCTGTGTGTACATTGCACACTACCTTCAGAAAACTGTCATTATTAGTCAATAATTAATTAGTTTGCTGTACATTAAACGGATTTTACAGCTACCTCTCTATGACAACAATCAATCCTCGAGAAATCAGGATGTCAATAAAATACAAATTTGTACTAGTTTAGAGAGAAAGAGTACCTACCTATGATATAAAAGTTAATTAACACTATCTTAAACAAAACATAAATATGTAGTGTACAAATTCAAGTTTATGGTTGAGAGGTTTAATTGGGATGAAGATCATCAAACATAATTGTCTTCTCCTTTCTTGTCTATGTATCCATATTATAATATCAATCCATAATTTCACCAGAAAGCGAGCCTCCCAAGACTACAGTGGAATTAAGATTTTTTCAAGTAAACTATGATCTATTTAATCCATACAAAGATTTAAATGTCATAGTACTAGCATTCTGTATACTGGATTTAATTAAAGAGTCCTAAGACCAAACATGAGATTTAAAAGATCAAGTAGGTAAATTACATTACAATTCATTTTCGTTTAAACGTATGTCATAACATCAGAGAATGGGGTACAAAATAAAAACACAATTTACGGCTGCATTTAGTATTTATTGTTGAAGGAAATAATTTATTTAATCTGGGGGCACGGTAGTGCCCCGCCAAGTCGAGCACGAAGCAAACATTAAATTTACACCTTGATTGTGATGTATAGGTAGACAATGACTTATGACATTCCGCCAGTTTGCATAATACTTCATATCCATTCTTAAATTATTACAAAACTTAGGTCTGCCCTGCTTCACCCATGGTACATATAAAATATATCCTATAGCACTCGGAGACGTCTATAAAAACCACTAGATATGCCCTTTAAAATTTCAGGTGCATGGATTTATGTCATCATTGGGAAGAGTGAGCTCACTATTTCCATTCTAGTTGGTTGCAGGAAGCGGTGTACCCTATTTTTACTCAACACTATTCGTTGTTGTCAACAACCAAAATAAGTAGAATCACAGCATATCTCACCGCTAGCGATTCTAGGGATCAAGTAGATTGGTTGTGTGTAAGCCACTTCCGCTACACAAAGAGACAGTTTATTACCAATTCCAAAGTACTCAGGGCACATTGATTGGTTTATATCGATGCTCGGAGACCACATACATTTCCAAAGTTGCAATTTATCTTACTTTGTGATTCCTGAGATAAGTGTTTTCCAATAAATTTTCTTCAATTTTATAATATTAGTCTAGATTCAATGAACTCTGTATCACTTTCAATTACAAAACTTTTGATAGCAGTTATATATTTCATTACTTTCAATTAACCTTTGTATTTAACTATACAGACACTATGTTGGGGGCATTACTTTCATGTATTGTATTGTTATGGTCTGAATTATCGTCTTTATTTTTATTTTTTTTATTATTCAAGATGGCCGCCACCTCAAAATGGTAGACAAAATATTTCTTCACAACCTACCTTAATATGGGTATCAAATGAAAGGGCTTGACTCATAGAATACTATACACTATAAAAAAATCTAATCCAAGATGGCCGCCACTACAAAATGGCGAATTATATTATTTTTTCACTACTACCTCAATATGGGTATCAAACAAAAGGGCTTGACTAGTAGAATACATTGCACTATAACAAATTTCAAATCCAAGATGGCCGCTTCCACAAAATGGCGAAATACATTTCTTTTTTTCACAACTCCCTTATGGGTATCAAATGAAAGGACTTGACTAGTAGAATATTGTACGGATAACAAATCTGAGGTAGTCGGGGGCTAGTCAATTTTTTTAATTTTGTTCTTGTTGTTTAAGAAATTACCTTTTCATTTTTTTACTGGAAAGGTACAAAAAGTTGATAGAATAGAATATTAGTTGTATTGACTTGCAGAAATCGTTGAGTATTTGAGCACTTGCCCGCTATTTGTAAATTATTGTTAATTTACAATAAAATTGATGCATTAAGTCAAACGTATATCGAAATATCGCAAAATTTGGTCCTGTAAATGCGCGCGTATGTGCGCGTTTTATAATTTTAATTACACTACATACTACATATTTATGAATTTTAATTTCTTTATTAGTTGTCATACTTCCAAAATTTATATTTTGTATAAACAACTAGTGAACCTGAGATATACAAATAATAATAATATATACGAGTACGTACAATATACAATATATATCTACAATTCAAGATTTCTATATTAAAATTTGTGAATTTGTAGCATCTGCAAATATTTTTTTACCGAGTATTACCTGTATGTTTGTTTGCACCATATACGAGGTAGGTAGGTATAACTATTAAGTAGGTAGGTATAATAACGGATTTTAGTACAAAGTCCGCTATTCTCTATAGTTTGTCAAATACAAATACAAAAATCTTTATTGCTGTTTGCAGGTAAGATAAGGCCTTCAATAAATAAATAAATAAATATAAATAAATAAATATTGGTGGACAATTCACACACAACACCATCTGACCCCAAACTAAGCAAAGCTTGTGTGATGGCAGCCAGATAGCTTATACAATACTTATATAGTTTTAAATACATACTTATTATACATAGAAACACCCAGACACAGTGCAAACATTTGAATTCATCACACAAATATTTGCACTGGGTGGGATCGAACCCACGACCCTCGGCTTCGCAGGCAGAGCTACTACCAATAAATAAAAAACAAAAGAAAATAATTAAGAAGTGAAAATAAAATGGAAAAGAGAAATAAAAAACTAATCTCCGAATAACCCACCCCTAAAAGTGAGAATAAGATAATAATAATTATTTTTATAAAATGAAATTGGTGACTGATGAATATATGAGTGAAGAGAGTGCATCAGCGGCAGCGTCTGAAATTTTTAAATCATATTCTTTTTCTGCATTTCAAATTAAACTTTCGATAATATAACGGTTTTACATAAAAATAAAACCGATATTATGTGCCGAGAACGGAAAACATACAGCATTATATGAAGAAGCAGTATGTATACTTATCTTATTAATCTGTGGTCGACGTCTATACCATAGACAATTAGCTTCATCTTGACGCCACCAGAGGGCGCCGCAAGCGCGCCACCAGCAAGGGCACCCGGCGCGGTGCGATCTTTGGGATTCATAGTCTTCACCAGAAAGCCCTTTCTAGAATGCTGTATGTTTTCCGTTCTCGGCACATAATATCGGTTTTATTTTTATGTAAAACCGTTATATTGATGTGCCTCAGGAAAACATACAGCATTATATGAAGACGTGTTTGTTATCTGCTGGTGTAAGTATGTCCAAAAAATAACAACGCTATGATGACTGAAACATTTGAATACTTATTAAAATAAAGTGTTCAATAACATTTTGTAATTAGCTAAATTAACAACGCTAATTTGTGTGTGATGTAAACTTTGAAGAACATGATTTAACCATTTATGTTAATTTCGCAGTAAATTAACCTAACATGCTTAATGTGTTAAGATATTTCCATATTTTGCTTAATAATGTCATCAATCGATTGGGTATTTGATCATCCAAAGGCTACTGCTATATCTGGTCCACATCTCCTAGTTGTACGTTCATGGCACTGTCTCACTGGACTGGACATATCCAATTTTTTAATAACAAGATGTTAAGCAACTGCTATAGATAAAATTTATTTGATTTGACTCGAAAGCTATTCCGTTTTTCTCAGATAGGAACTAGAAATATGTGATAAGACACAAATTATTCTCGTTTTCCATGTTCATACTGCTATATAGCAATAATACCTATGTATATTTCGGTCTATAATATTTAAAAAGGGGTTATTATTTAAAGAACCGTTCCAAACATATATGTTTTACATACTGTTTTTGGAGGAATTGGAAAACAACCAATCTACATAAAGTAACTCTCTAAGACTTCAGGTAGCTGTAGAATTCAGACGATTATCGCTTTTGCAAAATTTTAAAATGTACATAATTATGAAGTTCCATTTTAGTGTGTTGTCTGCAAATAGGCGACATAATATAAGTACATACTATGTGTACTAATTCTGTTTTAAGTGATAAGCTGTTATTTGAAACTAGACTTATCCGTGTTTTAGCTGTCAGCAGTTCTTGAATTTTAATATCAAATTATAATTATTTTGATCAGACTTAAGATATATTATAACATATTTAACGCATATAAGTCCTCGCTCGACCATCGTTTCGTCCGGTGCCGAGTGACAGTAAGGGTTGGCAATGATTCACACTGACCTAGCGTTATTTTATAAACTATTTTTTCTGTGAGTTTCTCACTCAAATCTACCCTCATTTTCCCAAAAATCTAGGGTTTTATCAATACTCATGAAGATTTCAATGTAATGATACACTCTACAGCGACATTTACCTAGAATCTTTCTAGGTCACGCGTTATTCACCAGGCCGCACCAGCCCGGTGGACCATGGCTTTTGCCGACTCCCAGTGATGGAAACGAGTCAGAAGGCTGGGCTGGTTTCGTATAAATATAATTTGTTTGTTGGCTAGTCGAGAGCCACTACCTTGTACGTCCTTGTTGTACAGTTCGAATGTGCTAATAATAACCAGGAAAGAATACTGGAATTTGGGTTCATCAGAGCTTGTCGAAAGCATTTATAGGCTTTGTTGACGACATTTTGCATTATTTGTTGCAAATGGATCTTTTGAATCCGTTTATTTATAAAATATGGTGGTTCTTAGTCGCTGTTTTAAATCTCATCCTCAAGCTTAAACTTAAGATACCGTTTACATAACGGTTCTGCTACAATTATTTCATGTTACTGTTCACCGTATCTACTTTCAATTTGGTTTGGTGTTATCTCGAAATGATAAAAATCTTAAATCTTTTCCATTTAATATTTAACCTTATTATTACTTATCAGATTTTATAAAATCGAAGAGCATACGGTTTCTCTCTTCAGAATAGAGACTATACGGCAAGCTGGGCACTCTTTCACAAACTAAATGTCAACATTATCGCTCATTGAATTGAAAACACAACTGCGTAAGACGCGTGTTTTAAATTATCATGTGTTTTAGGAGTATAAACATCATCAGGGAATGTCAGAAGAATGCAAACGATTCGTGGTCATAGATTCCTTCGTTGTTGTGATAGAGTATTAGTCGTTAAGTAATTATTCGTAGTTAGTATTGCTCATGGTGCTTTGTGTATTGAAACATAATGAGAAGTGGCTCCGCGCCACCACACCATCGCAGTAGGTACTACAAACATCCTTTTGTTAAATCATGTAAGTACAAGTCATACTTGACGAAGCTGTTACTGGTTAAATCTGAGATGGCGGATATTAAAGTCTGCCGTATGGTACCAGAAACAGTAAAATTTAAGCCACCCTTCAATTCCAATTTAAGCAAATCAAATCTAACTTTTGCGTCAGATGTAGGTAGATTCATGTACTTTTCTATAAACGCTGTTATGTGTAGATATATGTGCGCCATAGTTGACCTGCTCCTATTTTCTGTCAATAACCTTCCAGATACATAATGTGAATATACATAGATACCTGCTTTCTCGATCATAGTTTTGAGGCATTTCCAGTGTCTCGCGGCTTCCGCAACCTAGAGACGTAACTTGGAACACTGCACCAGAAGGAAGTCGTTCAGTAAAGACTGACACGACCCTTCGAACGCAAGGTCTCCGCGACCAAACGTGTGTTAGTAGTAAGATATGGTGGGGACCAGGTCCAAAACAAGTATTGGTCAAATATATTGGACATGAGTATGTTCCAAGTGTCTCATGGCTTCCGCAGCCAAGAAACTTAACTTGGTACTGCACCAGAAGGAAGTCGTTCAGTAAAGACTGACACGACCCTTCGAACGCAAGGTCTCCGCGACCAAGCGTGTGTTAGTGGTAAGATATGGTGCTGGGACCTGGTCAAATGTGAGGTATCAATTGTTCCAAATGATGTCTCGCGGTTTCCGAAATCTAGAGGCTTATTTAAATTTTTATTGCACCAGAAGGAGGTCGTCTTGTAAGATTAGTGCGAAGTGCGACTCTTCGTACGCAAGGTTTCCGCGACCAAGCATGTTATGAAAAATGTGGTGCTAAGGAGAGATCAAAATTTAAATATGTATACGTATTAAAATAAAACATGCCATAAAACATTTGATAATACAATAGAACATATACTTGAATGATATATTTCTTATAAATATCTCTGAAATTGGCGACTTGTTTCTCTTCCGCAGAGAAGGTTTGTTTTATAACAGGGACTCCTCCCCTGAATCGATAGTTATCGATGTGATGAGTTGTATGTAGCTGTGAATTTTAAATCTATTGATATGGGTTTATGTGAAATTTTATTCTCCCAAATAGTTATATTGGCACCCAGAGCTCGCCATTGCATATGAAAAGTTATGTAAGAATTTTAAAATGCAATACATTCACGATCGTATTGTATAAAAGATCCAAACTTAGAATATCCTTACATAAATAAATGGTTATGCATGTATGTTTGCAAATTTGTCCACGTTGTAGCAGCTTACTTTATTCGATAGTGCAACTAAATTAAGTGATGGTGTAATTACAATAGTGCAACTGAACTAAGTTTCGTCAAATCTTAGTTAATAATGCGTATAATTATGATATATTCATTTCAACCCCATCGGCACGTCTATGTATTTGTATACGTCTGAACTAGTTCGGTGGACACCGAAGGGTATAAAATTTAATTTCGTTTATACCTGTTTTTGATGTTTTAATTAATTTCATAGAATATTATTCAATGTTGATTCCGATTCTGAATAGCCATTTTTCCCTTCTTTTTTGAAAAGTGGGATTAGATGTTGCCATAATTATATGTAATATTGAGATACTCTTAATAAGTTTAGCTTCCCAGATGTTACTAAGCAGTAACTTATTGGTTACACACCTTATCAAAGTGTATTAGTATTAGTAGGTAGTTGAGGCAAGGTTCAAACAATAAATAATTTAAACAAGCCAGTTAAAAACTGGGAGATGCACCTGAAACCCTTAGTTTTTCTTTTAGCGGACACGCTGCCAAGCGGGTAGGTACATGCTGTAGATTTACTTAGCAATTTAACGTTAGCTGGTCTAATAATTTACATAATAGCCTTCAAAACCTTTTTACGTGTGTCTACCCGCATGTCCAAAGAGTATCGGTCACATACTATGTTGGTACAAGTGTGTTCCAGCTATCACACGGTTTCCGCAACCTAGAAACGTAATTTGGAACTGCACCAGAAGGAAGTCGTTCAGTAAATACTGACACGACCCTTCGAACGCAAGGTCTCCGCGACCAGGCGTAAATGATCGAAATGTTTTCGATATATTGGTCAAAACCATACATTAGAGATTAGGCAAAACTCGCACTAGTGAGCCAGCTGCTCACTTTTGGTAAAATGCATATAGGTAAATGAATGAAGACTGACCTGCATGTATAAGACCTTGATTCTGGAATCGGTCGATCTCACCTTTTACCACGCAGAGGATTTACCATTTTTCTTCGATGGATGAATTATCCGCTTCACTCACGGGTACTTCGAAAATCTCAATCCGTTGAGATTTCAATAAAATTTCGTGTAATATATAAACACATTTAAAATATTTTTCGATAGTTATTAATTGTTAATTAGTGATAATTGAATATTTTTTTCTATAATTTCGACCACTCGTGGCGAAAGTATACAACGCTATGAATCCCAAAGATCGCACCGCGCCGGGTGCCCTTGCTGGTGGCGCGCTTGCGGCGCCCTCTGGTGGCGTCAAGATGAAGCTAATTGTCTATGGTATAGACGTCGACCACAGATTAATAAGATAAGTATACATACTGCTTCTTCATATAATGCTGTATGTTTTCCTGAGGCACATCAATATTCTCTCTCGAAAAAAAATTGCCAGTTTGTGAAACAATAAGATCAAGCAGTCAGTACCGGCTTTCACTATCATCATCATCATTATCCTTGCTGTATTTTACTCCAGCATGTATGAATGCTTTCAATGGCTCTAATGTTGGCATTTTTGTAATGAAAACTTGTTTTGGCACGCCACAGATAGAATTTTCGTGGGATGTGGATGGAATTCTACCGTCACGTTCGAGTTTGATTTGAAATCTTCGGGCAATCGCGGGTTTATGGCCATTGGCCATCTGAAAATGCGTCAGAATTTCTAGATGGTCATGCTTATGGTCACGTCCTCCAGTTTCAGCCGAGTAGTTTCCAAAGTAAGCTATCAAATTCTGAATAATAAGTTTTCAGTTCTATCAGGAGTTCCTATGACTGTCCATTTATTTAATAATCATAATATTTGAAACACCGATTATAGTTTGGAAGAACACATATGCTACATTTTATCCCAGGAAAACAAAGGAAATGTGAACTACGCAGGTAATATAGCAAGGCGGTGCTAGATATATATTGGTTTCAATTATTTAGCAGCAGTGAAGTCATACCACACGATTTTTTTATTAATTTTAGCCACTCCACAGACCGTGACCATTGCCATTACGTTTCAATTTTTTTACATATTTCTTGGATTAGGAGAAGAAGGAGAAAACAGGGGGTGTTGTGAACATTTTAGTCGGTTTCGTCTGTTGAGCCGATCACTACCGGTTGGGATACCAATAGTAATTGACTCGACATCGCCTTTTGCCTAAGCCGCCTCCTACCGGCCCAGAGCCTCCACCACAGCCGCATTTCTATCCTTGATAGCCATCTGCAAGTTGAAATTGTCGAGCCGCGTCTTACGGACGTGACCTTTAACATGGGTGTTAAAATCGCGTGATCAGGCTCCACTGTTTAGCAGTAGTCAGTAGAGAGTAAGTCCACTCATAAATAAAGAAATTTTAGTATTAAAATGAACGTGGTTGTTACATATATTTTATTGGATATCAGGACACTCACGTATAATATGATCGGTCAATCCGACTCGAGTTTCGGCCGCATCTGGCGGCCTTTTTCGAGAGTGAACGCGCGCGATGGCTGCCCGTTTGGCCCAAGGCGGGCGCGTGCGCACGTACACATACATGAGTGTCCCGTTATCCAATTAAAGAAATGTTTGCGCCTGGACTACAAAAAGAAGTCTTTAATCGACGTAGTTATCATAATTTAAAATAATTCGTTCCTATTAGGTACTTACCTACCTTACGGTTTGAAAAACGCAATAAACGCTGATGGATGAAAATGTGTAGTTTTTATTTCCGTTATACATTTATATCCTTAGCCGTTAGAAAGTTATTCGCCCTCTCTCAACGTACTCAAATTCGCTAGGTATGACGAAAATTTCGTTCAGTAGGCAACACTGGGAAAACCTCGATAGAACCGTCATCTACTCTGATTTGCTCAATGACATATGACAGTGACATTTCATCCATTAAGATCCTATTCATGACTTTTCGTTATACACATTGTCACATTAGTGTTGTTTATTGAACGTTTTGCATGGCAACATTGAACGAATGAATGAACGATAAGTTTATTATCTGTATTATTTTTTATCTGTCTACTGCATACAAATAGCCGCAGCCCAATTTTATCATAAATCCTCGAATGAATACAAGATTACAAGCAGAAGAGAAAGTAGACAGATAAAAAATAATACAGATAATAAACTTATCGTTCATTTATTCGTTCAATGTTGCCATGCAAAACGTTCAATAAACAACACTAATGTGACAATGTATAACGAAAAGTCATGAATAGGATCTTAATGGATGAAATGTCACTGTCATATGTCATTGAGCAAATCAGAGTAGATGACGGTTCTATCGAGGTTTTCCCAGTGTTGCCTACTGAACGAAATTTTCGTCATACCTAGCGAATTTGAGTACGTTGAGAAAGGGCGAATAACTTTCTAACGGTTAAGGATATAAATGTATAACGGAAATAAAACTACACATTTTCATCCATCAGCGTTTATTGCGTTTTTCAAACCGTAAGGTAGGTAAGTACCTAATAGAACGAATTATTTTAAATTATGATAACTACGTCGATTAAAGACTTCTTTTGTAGTCCAGGCGCAAACATTTCTTTAATTGGATAACGGGACACTCACGTATGTACGTGCGTATGCACGCGCCCGCCTTGGGCCAAACGGGCAGCCATCGCGCGCGCGTTCACTCTCCTGAAAAAGGCCGCCAGATGCGGCTGAAACTCGAGTCGGATTGACCGATCATATTATACGTGAGTGTCCTGATATCCAATAAAATATATGTAACAACCACGTTAATTTTAATACTAACATTTCTTTATTTATGAGTGGGACTTACCTCTACTGACTACTGCTAAACAGTGGAGCCTGATCACGTGATTTTAACACCCATGTTAAAGGTCACGTCCGTAAGACGCGGCTCGACAATTTCAACTTGCAGATGGCTATCAAGGATAGAAATGCGGCTGTGGTGGAGGCTCTGGGCCGGTAGGAGGCGGCTTAGGCAAAAGGCGATGTCGAGTCAATTACTATTGGTATCCCAACCGGTAGTGATCGGCTCAACAGACGAAATCTGACTAAAATGTTCACAACACCCCCTGTTTTCTGCTTCTTCTCCTAATCCAAGAAATATAAAAAAAATTGAAACGTAATGGCAATGGTCACGGTCTGTGGAGTGGCTAAAATTAATAAAAAATCGTGTGGTATGACTTCACTGCTGCTAAATAATTGAAACCAATATATATCTAGCACCGCCTTGCTATATTACCTGCGTAGTTCACATTCCCTTTGTTTTCCTGGGATAAAATGTAGCATATGTGTACTTCCAAACTATAATCGGTGTTTCAAATATTATGATTATTAAATAAATGGACAGTCATAGAACTCCTGATAGAACTGAAAACTTATTATTCAGAATTTGATAGCTTACTTTGGAAACTACTCGGCTGAAACTGGAGGACGTGACCATAAGCATGACCATCTAGAAATTCTGACGCATTTCCAGATGGCCAATGGCCATAAACCCGCGATTGCCCGAATATTTCAAATCAAACTCGAACGTGACGGTAGAATTCCATCCACATCCCACGAAAATTCTGGCTGTGGCGTGCCAAAACAAGTTTTCATTACAAAAATGCCAACATTAGAGCCATTGAAAGCATTCATACATGCTGGAGTAAAATACAGCAAGGATAATGATGATGATGATAGTGAAAGCCGGTACTGACTGCTTGATCTTATTGTTTCACAAACTGGCAATTTTTTTTCGAGAGAGAATATTATCGAAAGTTTAATTTGAAATGCAGAAAAGAATATGATTTAAAATTTCAGACGCTGCCGCTGATGCACTCTCTTCACTCATATATTCATCGGTCACCAATTTCATTTTATAAAAATAATTATTATTATCTTATTCTCACTTTTAGGGGTGGGTTATTCGGAGATTAGTTTTTTATTTCTCTTTTCCATTTTATTTACACTTCTTAATTATTTTCTTTTTGTTTTTATTTATTGGTAGTAGCTCTGCCTGCGAAGCCGAGGGTCGTGGGTTCGATCCCCACCCAGTGCAAATATTTGTGTGATGAATTCAAATGTTTGCACTGTGTCTGGGTGTTTCTATGTATAATAAGTATGTATTTAAAACTATATAAGTATTGTATAAGCTATCTGGCTGCCATCACACAAGCTTTGCTTAGTTTGGGGTCAGATGGTGTTGTATGAATTGTCCACCAATATTTATTTACATTTATTTATTTATTTATTGAAGGCCTTATCTTACCTGCAAACAGCAATAAAGATTTTTGTATTTGTATTTGACAAACTATAGAGAATAGCGGACTTTGTACTAAAATCCGTTATTATACCTACCTACTTAATAGTTATACCTATGGTGCAAACAAACATACAGGTAATACTCGGTAAAAAAATATTTGCAGATGCTACAAATTCACAAATTTTAATATAGAAATCTTGCATTGTAGATTATATTGTACGTACTCGTATATATTATTATTATTTGTATATCTCAGGTTCACTAGTTGTTTATACAAAATATAAATTTTGGAAGTATGACAACTAATAAAGAAATTAAAATTCATAAATATGTAGTATGTAGTGTATATAAAATTATAAAACGCGCACACGCGCGCATTTACAGGACCAAATTTTTGCGATATTTCGATATACGTTTGACTTAATGCATCAATTTTATTGTAAATTAACAATAATTTACAAATAGCGGGCAAGTGCTCAAATACTCAACGATTTCTGCAAGTCAATACAACTAATATTCTATTCTATCAACTTTTTGTACCTTTCCAGTAAAAAAATGAAAAGGTAATTTCTTAAACAACAAGAACAAAATTAAAAAATTGACTAGCCCCCGACTACCTCAGATTTGTTATCCGTACAACATTCTACTAGTCAAGTCCTTTCATTTGATACCCATAAGGAGTTGTGAAAAAAGAAATGTATTTCGCCATTTTGTGGAAGCGGCCATCTTGGATTTGAAATTTGTTATAGTGCAATGTATTCTACTAGTCAAGCCCTTTTGTTTGATACCCATATTGAGGTAGTAGTGAAAAAATAATATAATTCGCCATTTTGTAGTGGTGGCCATCTTGGATTAGATTTTTTTTATAGTGTATAGTATTCTATTAGTCAAGCCCTTTCATTTGATACCCATATTGAGGTAGGTTGTGAAGAAATATTTTGTCTACCATTTTGAGGTGGCGGCCATCTTGAATCTATGTTAACCAAACATAGCTAAGAACATCCGCACGGATATTAACTTTCAAATATAAAAAAACCGCATCGAAATCGGCTCATCCGTTTGAGCTCGACGGTGACAGACAGACAGACAGACATTGACGTCAAACTTATAACGTTTGGTCGGGGGTTAAAAAATTTACATTTTTTATATTTCAGCAAATTTTTGACAAGACCCGACTGGCAGCACTGGTCTTGTTTCTTGTTTTTGTTTGCTTACATTTACAATTTTCAAATTCAAATTAGGGATGTTAGATTGATGGAAAATAATCGATTAATTAAAAATCGATTTTTCTTTATTCAAAATTAATCGATTTGTTAAAAATCGATTATATTTAAAAAAATAATCGATTTTTGCGAAAAAAATCGATTTTTTTGTATTAGTCAAAAGTAAATCCTTTTCGTATTAAAATTACATATAAATAGATAAATACTGGTGAACAATTCACACACATCACCATCTGACCCCAAACTAAGCAAAGCTTGTACTATGGCAGACATCATCATCATCATCAACAGCCCACTAAATGTTCCCACTGCTGGAACTCGGGCCTTCTCTCACAAGGAGAGAGAGTTAAGGCAATAATCTACCACGAAGGCCCAGTGCGGGTTGGTGGATTACACATGACTTTGAAAGGTTCTAGGTACATGTCGGTTTCCTTACGATGTTTTCCTTCACCGTTTTAAGCTAGCGGCATTACGAACATGCCTTCGAAAAGACAGTGGTGTGCGTGGTTTTGAACCTGGGGTCTCCGGATCGGCAGACACCGTTCTCCCGACTAGACCAGTCGTAATTTAGCAACTATGGCCTACAAATAGCGTAATTTATAATATTTATATACTCGTAATTGTAAAAACATACTTATTATACATAGAAACACCCATACATATTACAAATATTTGTATTCAACACACAAATATTTGCACGAGGTGGGAATCGAACCCACGACCCTCAGCTTCGCAGGCAGAGTTACCACCCACTAACATCACATTAGTAGTTAATATTAAAATAAAATACCTACTCAAAATTATCTTTAAAAATCCTGAACAACTATGTAAGTAGTATGGTCTCAAAAAGTATGATATAAAATACTCTTTCGTTATTCTTCAAGTTTAGATAACAGTAAAATTACAAATAATTAATGCCACAAAACCACAAATGACTTATGTTACAGTTCACTAGTATTAAAATAAAATACTTAAAACGAGAATTAAATAACTAAACGACTACGTTGTCCCAAAAACTAGAATTTTCAGCAACTTTTTCATGGTTTTCGAAAATCGATTTAAATACGTAATTTTTATAATCGATTTATAAAAAATCGATTTTTTTAACTTAAAAAATCGACACAAAAAAATCGATTATTATAAAATAAAAATCGATTAAAATAAAAATCGATTATTTTTTAACATCCCTAATTCAAATACATTTAAGATCTGTTTTAGTGGTAAACTTTGTAACAAATGGAAACATGTCATATTATTCAACAAGAGAACGAGCTCGGTGGCAAGAAGTATGAGAATCCTGCCCCGGAAAGGTTCAAGAATAGCAATGCGAAAACTAACCTCTCCTAGCCGTGTAATCAATACAGTAAAACAGAACCTCTTATATAATTTGAAACGGACATTCTCTTTGCAATGCAAGCAAAGTAAGATTTGGGATGTATTATGTCATACTGCAAAGACGACTGATGGATATACAAAGTGACCAAACCACGAAGACGATAATTCAGACCATAACAATACAATACATGAAAGTAATGCCCCCAACAAAGTGTCTGTATAGTTAAATACAAAGGTTAATTGAAAGTAATGAAATATATAACTGCTATCAAAAGTTTTGTAATTGAAAGTGATACAGAGTTCATTGAATCTAGACTAATATTATAAAATTGAAGAAAATTTATTGGAAAACACTTATCTCAGGAATCACAAAGTAAGATAAATTGCAACTTTAGAAATGTATGTGGTCTCCGAGCATCGATATAAACCAATCAATGTGCCCTGAGTACTTTGGAATTGGTAATAAACTGTCTCTTTGTGTAGCGGAAGTGGCTTACACACAACCAATCTACTTGATCCCTAGAATCGCTAGCGGTGAGATATGCTGTGATTCTACTTATTTTGGTTGTTGACAACAACGAATAGTGTTGAGTAAAAATAGGGTACACCGCTTCCTGCAACCGACTAGAATGGAAATAGTGAGCTCACTCTTCCCAATGATGACATAAATCCATGCATCTGAAATTTTAAAGGGCATATCTAGTGGTTTTATAGACGTCTCCGAGTGCTATAGGATATATTTTATATGTACCATGGGTGAAGCAGGGCAGACCTAAGTTTTGTAATAATTTAAGAATGGATATGAAGTATTATGCAAACTGGTGGAATGTCATAAGTCATTGTCTACCCATACATCACAATCAAGGTGTAAATTTAATGTTTGCTTTCGTGCTCGACTTGGCGGGGCACTACGGTAGTGCCAGGTATATGCCCCCAGATTAAATAAATTATTTCCTTCAATAATAAATACTAAATGCAGCCGTAATTTGTGTTTTTATTTTGTACCCCATTCTCTGATGTTATGACATACGTTTAAACGAAAATGAATTGTAATGTAATTTACCTACTTGATCTTTTAGAATCTCATGTTTGGTCTTAGGACTCTTTAATTAAATCCAGTATACAGAATGCTAGTACTATGATATTTAAATCTTTGTACGGATTAAATAGATCATAGTTTACTTGAAAAAATCTTAATTCCACTGTAGTCTTGGGAGGCTCGCTTCCTGGTGAAATTATGGATTGATATTATAATATGGATACATAGATAAGAAAGGAGAAGACAATTATGTTTGATGATCTTCATCCCAATTAAACCTCTCAACCATAAACTTGAATTTGTACACTACATATTTATGTTTTGTTTAAGATAGTGTTAATTAACTTTTATATCATAGGTAGGTACTCTTTCTCTCTAAACTAGTACAAATTTGTATTTTATTGACATCCTGATTTCTGAGGATTGATTGTTGTCATAGAGAGGTAGCTGTAAAATCCGTTTAATGTACAGCAAACCAATTAATTATTGACTAATAATGACAGTTTTCTGAAGGTAGTGTGCAATGTACACACAGATTAAACACCTTAATGTACATTTTGAATTACAATGAGTGACAAAACGAAGTTATGTAAATATAGTAGGTACTTATCAATTCGGATTAAGTATTTTATATTTGTACTGTTCATATGATTAGACTTTTTAGGTAAGATCTCAATTCAATTAAAAATGAAATACAATTATTTACTATTACCAACTTAATTTTTATTTGTTGAATTCTGATACCTTGCTACAACATACTTATGTGCCAAACCATTATCTTAGTATTAAATAAATAACAAACCAATTTCTCATCCAAGTATCGCAAGAATAGTTCGACTTTTCTCATACAACACAAGTATTGTTTATTAAAGTATTATAATATATAAGTATATAACATAAATATGACAATACTGTACACATTGCGATATAAAATCAAAAATACTGTAGTATGTGGGAACCGTCAACATACATAATAAATTGATACTAACCACATACCTACCTAGTAAGTTACTAACAATGTAAATACTTGTTTTGAGTTAACAGTCAACAGGGATGTCCGGATTTTAACAGACACTTATTATTGCTGGAGACATTTTCTCAATAATTAATTAGATGATTAACATCAAAAAGTTGTGATGTATCTACATAGTAACATTTTAAATTGTGATTGTAGTGACACAATATAAATATGACAACAGATTATCTTACAAATTGATTGGTTCATATAAATATAGAAACTCTGAAGTCTCTGTGGATTTTGTCCTCATAGAGATCTCCCGTTGATTCTTAATTAGAATCATAGAATGCCACTTTACTTAACATTTTTTTGTGTTTGTTTCATTGGATGAGCTCGTAACTTCCTGGTATGATTGAGTACTTGTTGGGATAGTACAATTTTTAAGTCTCAGGTTTTCATCAATATTCAAGGCAGCAGCTAGTTTTCAACACTATTCTGTGTAGGTATATCTAGATTATTTGTGTGTTCGCCTTGAAAATGACCAGGAAACCCTAATTTCCAATTATTATTTGGTACCATTGGAACAAAGCAGACAATTAACTAGAGCGATAAGCTTTTAGGTTCGGATTCTATTCTAAGTACTAACTACTACTAACTGTTTACCACAAATGCAAATATCCTAGTGTTAATTTAATTACTATCGTGTAAATCAGTCGGCGATCACAGCGTATGGCGGAAGAATGCGAAGGCCGAGGTAGGTAACGTGTGGAAGAGCTCCTTTTTCACACTGTGGATGCGGCAGTGTTGATTTCTTGGAATCCTTTATTTCGACGGTGTTGGTGCTGTTTGATAAGACGACGATTCAAAGTTGGCTCCGAGTAATTACTGCTTTTTGAAATCCCAATATTTATCCAAGATGAAATAACTGCTGCAACCATGGCGATTTTAACAATAATGGCGATTGGCACCTCACGCTCCTCACGACAGTTGGACAGTCCTCAATATTGTATTGTTATTGTATTGAACAATTGTTGAAATACAACAGCCTGACAGTTATCACAGTGGCGTTTATTTCCAACTTGAGAAATTTCGGTATTTCTCATACCTAATTCCACAGATTTCTAAAACAAAAGGCAGATGGAACGTGCGGAACACAGATCCTTAGGTCCGGAAAGCAAATATCAAACGCCAAAGCAAATACAAACTCCAGTCAGTACGAAACTGACTTCTGTCTCGTACGGGAGTCCCGTGTGATTTTATGTTTTGTTTAAGATTATGCCGTCTTGTGTCATCAAACATTGCAAACATTGTTCCCAAAAATAAAAAAAGGAAATTTCATAGGAAAGTTAGAATATTTTTACTGGTATTTATATAATTTACACGATTTTATTTCGATTGATGAATAGAAACACAACACCTCAACGAAAATAGGTCAGTGTTGCTATACTAAATTGAAATTATTTTCCCTGAAGTTAAGGTAAAATATAGATTCTAATTTTGTTTTGAAGATACTCGTAGACCAAATTATTGATGAACATTGTATAATTCAATTTTAAACCCTATATTTATAATCGTTATTTTTTTATTTAATGTGAATCGATGCCAAGAACAAATCCTCGCCGTTACTAGGGTTAATAAAAATACTAATAGTGTTGATGAAAACTATAGTTATGAAACGAATAGATAAGAACAAATCCTCGCCGTTATAAAACGTCTCGTCTATGACCTGTGGATTCTAACTTGATCTGTGCAGTGCTGTTAGCATATATATTTTCAATAATACGAACATATTTCTTTCTTACTCCTTGTTGAATTAGAGCCTCCCAGAGTAGATTGTGTTTGATTGAGTCAAAAGCTTTATTGTAGTCGACAAATGCAATGTATAGGTCTTCCCATACTCTTGAGAGATTTTTTTTATTAACTGTTTTAATACATGCATATGTATTAAAACAGTTAATCAATAGTTGAAAACCCTGCTCTAAAACCAGCTTGTTCAATGGGCTGTTCTTCATCTATAGTCCTTGATATTCTATTTAGGATAAGCTTGGAAAAAAAATTGTAAATGTTTGACATGAGGCTAATAGGTCTATAATTTTCAATTACGTTTCTGTCTCCTTTTTTGTGGAGCAAGTTACTAACAAGAAATCCTTGCATTATATATTATCGGTGTAATAATAAATTATTTAAAAATAATGTTTTATGCGTTTATTATACGTGAAAATTTCCAAAGCTTAAGACAACAATAGTGGGACTTTTTTCTTAAGACTGGGAACATTACACGCACACCAACGTGAGTAATTTGACAACGTCGGTGAGAGCTGTCACGCATACATAACTAATGACTGGCCTCACAGTGTCGTTCACGAAGGTTTCATCTGTTTAGAAATCTGTGCCTAATTCATGTTCGAATTCAATGATTTCTGATTTGTGATTTCACTACTCGTCCTATTATTACCGTACACATCATAGCATCGAAAAGCCAGTTTCTGCGTATTATGGAACGTTAAATGTGTCTTTACACAGCAGCTCTCAGAAACGTTTATGTCGTGCTCACGCAGTAGGATTACCAAGCACAATTACAGTTATACACGGGAAAGTGTGCTCTATTTCATGACCAAAAGGGTCAAATAACATGCACTACCCGACGTGGTACTGCGTGCAAATAGCCACAAAGAAGCCGATTGAGGTTGACCTATCTTTGTGGTTATAATGATCGCGACTTGTCAAAAGCACTCGCACCTAGGAAGAAGTGGCCAGCGGAGTGAGTGAGACCAAACATAATCATGTCTGGTTACACCTCCTTGAACAAATCCTCTTGACATACATGCGCAGTTTCCATATTAACGATTGCCAGTGTGGGCAACAGTTCTTTAATTTTTTATACGTAACTTACGAAAGTCATTAAATCCTAATTAATTGTTGAGTCAAAAACACGAATTCGCTAACAATATATACAGGGTTACTGGTAATCGGCCTGCATCCATTTAGGGTATGTTCTGTATGTTTAAAAAATTGGCAGTCATAGGAACTGCGGATATAATGAAATGCGGTTATGAGTGAAAACTTATAACTCAGAATTAGATAGTTCACTTTGGAAACTACGGGGGTGAAACCAGAGGGCGAGGTTATGACTGAATGAATGCTGACGCATTTCTAGATGTCCATAGCCATGCTCTCCGGTTTCACCCGCGTAATTTCAAAGAAGTTTTCACTTTACCGGCAATTCCTATGACTGCCAATTTTGAAGTGAAAATTCATTTGGCGCGGCTCAGACAGAGCTTTCGTGGGCTGTGAATTAAATTCTAGCGTCATGCTCGGGAATGATAAGAATTCTTCAGGTAAACTCGGGACCATGGCCACACCCTCCGGTTTCCGTAGTTTCGAAGTAAGCTATCAAATTCGGAGTTAGATAGCTAGATAGTCTTTATTGCGACACAAACAAATTGAGATATTACAAATAATATAGTTTATAAGTTTTCACTTCTATCGGCAATTCCTATGACTGCCAATTTTTTTACTATGTACGGTGAATGCGCGAATATCGCGATCCCCAAGTTAATCTTACACGTAAAATCCAACAGACAAATTCATAAGCAGGAAAAAGAATAGGAGGAAATGGGACTCTATGGGACGGGACGAAATCTAGGTCGTAGCTCGGGAACATCCAGTAGGCGGCTGCCCAAGTATAGGCTAGCAAGCCTGGTCTCCTCAAATACGTCACAAATAGCACAGAACAATGCAGTTTCTGAAGTTTTTTCAATTAAATAACATAGAGCACGTCACACCCCCGTAACAAATCTCAACACACACCTTCTTCAAGTAAAAGTTCTTCGCACAATGCTCGTGCGACGGGTCAATTCGTCAATGAGATAAGGACGGATAGGGGGTGAAATATGGTAGGAAAAGGAGACGGAACATATGAAATGTCTGCTCATTCAATAATAGCTATTTAGCGCTAACATACGGGGAAAAATACGAATTTATATAAACTGTCGAGTTGGTGTAGATATTTAATTTAACCTAACATCCCATAAATAGGATGGAGGCTGATTACCAATAACGATGTATAATGCAAAGAAAGAAGATATAAAATATATTACAAAAGTAATCTAAAAGAAATACTGATATACAAATGCTTTGTATGATACAATAAATTAATTTTTAAATAATACCTAAGGAAATTAATTGGAATATTAATATTAAAGATATTGCTTAACATGAAATTTGACATTCCATTAATGTCTATTATTCATTATGATATTTGATATTTAACTAACATAACACCAAGTAGTATAAAAAATATTGTAACTGACATGTTGAATTAGATAGCACTGTATACATTCTATGACTTTGACATGATCAAACAAAAAACAGCATCCTGCTGAAACACAAGACATTGGTGTAATTCAAGAAGGGGAAGAAGCTATTACATTAATCAGCTATTTTATTTTTCATTGTATAAATTAAGACTAAAACAAATTTGTCCTGCCAGACATATTGCATGCCTCTCGAAGAGGCCAGTTTGTCTGGGTCAACTTTTGTTGGGTGGAACAACAGGTGTTGTATCATCTTATTATACCTGCAGCAATAAAGATTTTTGTATGAATGCATGTGTATTTGTAAAACTTGGTTAAAGGAATATTTGCTTGTACGGTTGTAATTATTGTTACAAATCACAGTTCATGTTTTGGAAAGAGCCTTTATTAACAAAACTAAAATACAATGAGAACTACTACACTACACTACAAACCTACCTAACTAACTATTTACACTAAGCACACCTGAATTATCCATAGACTGCTGTAGGTCTACAGATAATCAAGATGTTCAAGCCCACTACCAATCGGAAGCGTACCCAGCATGCTGGCGGCATTACCACGCTGAATGGCAAAGGCTCTGCCCAGATTAAGAAAAAATGTTTTGGAACCATTTGATTTCAAAAACTACCTTTAAGTTGGAGCTGTCGAGTTACATTTTCTGTTGAGATTAGTCCAACACAATAACGTGACGCACGTGGAAGACTACTCTCTTCGGACGCGGACACAGCCCGAACGGTCTAACTTTTGGTACACTATTAGATATTAAGCATGTTAGCGACGCCGTACCCTTGTTGTCCCTTCAGATTTTTAACTTTAGGTTACAAAGACTGTTCGAATATCTAATGATATAATAGGGGCCTAAAAACGTAGAATTGAATAAAGCTTGCTGTTCAAGGAAACGGCTTTTATACTCCACAGAATATAAAACAATTACTGTACTGTCAAATACCATTTACTGTCACTGTCAATGTCATTTAAATGTTACTGTCAGATCATCAAAACTGCGTGAAAATAATTGTTCCGGAAGAGAATGTGAGAATGTAATATTAATATCACAAGAATGTCAACTTGTCAACTGTCAAGAAATTAAGAGATTCTTGACAAGAATAGGTAGGTACATCGGAGTCGGAGCTAGGAGTAGGAGGAGGAGCTAACCAGTGCTGCCATAAGCTTTTTGGACAGGTTTGCTGAGCGCCGTAATCCACAGAAGAAAATGCGTCACTTGTCACTTCACCAGCCGCACCTACCGCTCGTAGAACTTTTGTCCCTTCTTTTTGAGACCAGGAATTCAAAAACCAATAAACTTAATTTTATGAACGGGGTTTTGGCCCGATAATTTTATTTTATCTTTTTGTTGCTCTAGTTGCTAGTCGTGTATAGTTTCTTGAATGAATCCTTTAAGTTTACTACTTAACAATTTGAACGATTAATTCAATAACTACTCACGACTATAAACATAAAATGTCTGTGGTTCATTTGTCTATTCCGAACGAGCGATACCATTTCTTAAGAAACAAATATTAAATTTGTTGAGATATTATTGGAATAAAATAAATATATGAACGTGGTGTAGCCACCCTGAGGTTAGATGGAGTGATGGTATACGAAAGACGGCTCTTGATGGTTGGAAACGTAAGATCGAGGATCAGGTTGAATGTGGCGTATTAAGCGAAAGATCCACGTACAGATAATGAAACATTGGCACTACCAAGCTACCTGTAGAGAAATCGAAAATTATTATTATTAAACAGGTATATTTCCGTTGAAGTAGGAAAGAGGACCCTGGGCTCCGAAGCGAAAGCTTGGGATGTAACACTAGGATGACGATGAGGTATATTTGCATTGTGATAATATCTTATTTTTAGCCCCCGACCAAAAAAAGGGTGTTATAAGTTTGGCGTCGATGTCTGTCTGCCTATCTGTGGCACCGTAGAGCTCAAACGGATGGGCCGATTTCGATGCGTTTTTTTTATTTGAAAGTTAATATCCGTGCGGATGTTCTTAGCTATGTTTCGTTAATATCGATTCAAGATGGCCGCCTCCACAAAATGGTGGACAAAATATTTCTTTGCAGTCTATCAATCAATATGGGTATCAAATGAAATGCTTGACTAGTAGAATGTTGTACAGATAACAAATCTAAGGTAGTCGGGGGTTAATCAAAATTTTTAATTTTGTTCTTGTAGTTCAGTTCAGTTCTTGGTTTATGGTTTGTACGACTTCGTCGTTATTCTACCGGTGTCCGTTTCATGATAGTTTCGTAAAGGGGTATGGACTTTAATAAAACGCGGTTTTTTAACGATCTGGAAAAGTTGGTTAATGTATATATTTATCTCATTTTAGTTAGAATTCATTTAAATTGCCACACTTATTTGACAGCGACGTTGAAAATAATAATGACAGTATTTTGTCTAAGTGAAGAGATGAAGTACTAATTTATAACGGGTAATGATAAACGTCGATGATGACGGAGCCTAATCAATAAAATATATTCTTAAATCTAATGTTGTGTGAACATACATTTGTCCTTACAGTAAGACCTTTTTGAAGAAACAGGGACAACAAACATGAATGAGACTGCATTTAGTGGTGATTTGACATGAGATTTACAAAGTTTTGTCAAAATTTACAGCCCGGGGGATCTACCGCCTAACGAAAACTGTCTTAGATTTGATGTCACCCTTCTTGTCACTTGAATAGATAGAGACAGCAATAATAGCAAAGCTGAAGCTGATTTAGTTAGGCGGCAGAAGGGCGGGAAATCATATTGCCTTAAATTTTATCAACACCCAAAAATTCTGGGTTTGTGAACCGTAAGATTATACTCTATGTAAACATTTTTCTAGCCTAGAACCTCCTTAATTTTTATAAATATGCTCGTAAAGCACTGCATTTAAATTTGGCGCACCACAGACAGATTTTTCGTGGGCTGTGAATTGAATTCTATCGTCACGCTCGGGAATGATAAGAAATCTTTAGGTAAACTCGGGACCATAGCCATTAGCAATCTAGAAATACGTCTGCATTTCCCATGAGTGTAGCCACGCCCTCCGGTTTCACCCGCGTACTGCGTAGTTTCCAAGGTATCAAATTCTGAGTTATAGGTTTTTACTGCCATCGGTAGCTCCTAGGACAGCCAATTTTTTTGAAGTAATTTTACAGAAAAAAAAATATTTAAAGTCATAGGGACTGCTAATAGAAGTGAAACCTTGTATATGTGGTGCGCTAAAATCAGTTTCACTTCAAAAAATATGTTTATGAAGTTGGTTCACCGACGAGTGTTTTACATGATAATGATAACGTACAGTATAGATCTACAGATGAGTCACAGCCACTTAGGCTGAATTTCAGCCGCTGCAAGCACCTCTATAGTGTTTTAAGTGTATCGAGCTCTCGTTTACATGCGTGTCTCAGGTGAAACGTGACATTTTGTACGTGCAGCTGGCGTTCATGGATCCACAGACTAAGTAGACTCATGGATCTAAATAAATATACAGAACATACCTACGAAATCGAATAGAATCGAGTTAAGTTTTTGACTCGATTCTAACGATATTGCTAAAAACTTAAAAACCTTGAAATGTTGAATGTTGGAATGTTACCTATCTCTAGTCTGATGCGGCGTTGAATACTTCAGGGGGGTGTGTTTTGTTTCATTATTTAGAATAAATCGTATATTATACTGCCTGGAATTGACTGAAATCATTTCAAAATGATGCGTAATCCACGGCTAGAAGAATTTGAGATGGAAACAAAACCGTCCAGAGGGGATTCAAAGCAAACGTTTCGTAAATTTGCTTACAACGACGACACTGGAACGATATTCGGGCGAACGCCTGAAAGTTGGGGTGAGTGAACTTCTGAAACTTTTCACGCTTTCCATTTCAATAATATGATACGAGTCTGACTGGTTTTGAGTATAATTAACGTTATAAAGGTAGGGAAAGAAATGCAAACACGGCTTGAGGGCGTGGTCTTCAACGTCCGAAAACAATCGGCAAAATTATCCAAAATAAACAAGGCCGTTATAAGCTAAAGTTACTATTTATATTATCACATAATCTTATGATATAAACACAAACATTCCCACTAATTTTATGAATGCGATCTCATCGTTTATTGAAGTGAAAACTTATATTGGCGTGCCTCAGATAGATTTTTGTGGGCTGTGAATTGAATTCTTGCGTCACGCTCGGGAATAATACGAAATCTTCGGGTAAACTCGGGCCCATGGCCATGCTCATGGCCACACTCTCTGGTCTTGGAATTCATTGGAACAGCTGAACAGTTTGACAGTAATAAAGAGACGTCTAGACTAACATAGGTTACATTTGCCAGAATAATGTGTAATTTCTTAGGGAAACTGTACAAATGGATAGTGAAAGAAAATATAATTTTAACAGACCTATAATTTGTTATTTCAACACTGAGATATAGGCATATCAGCTAATCTGCTCGCATATTATTCAATAAATAAATAAATGTTAGAAAAAGATGATGAGAGTGTAGTTTACCAAGGTGCATTCACATTGTCATTATAAGCTGACCCTAAAGTTAGTCAACATATCGACGCCACCCACGTAAATTGTTCTATCTCCAAAATTGTGATTATACAGGAGAGCGTGCCAAAGATTAACATTGCATTTAAGTCGTCATTTCTTGTTATAGTTTTGTAAAATTTGGGTAAAAAATATACATACAAATTTTACAAAAATATAAGAAATGACGGTTCAAATGTAATGTCAAATAATAAAATAAATGTCTTTGGCACTCCTGTAAAACCACGATTTTGGAGATAGAACAATTTACGTGGGAGGCGTCGATATTTGTAAACATTGTATCTAATTTCAGGTTAATTAATACTTTCCCCTTGATGACTATCTATTCTATGGCTAAAGTTAAAACTTCTTAGTATGAGGAATAAAGAGTATCAACTTAAAACATCAACATATTATTAACTTAGAATCTGTATTAACATTGTCTAGTTATTTTGCTTAATTAAAGTTATTAGTGGTACCTAAGTCTATCCCCGCTCTGAATAAAGAGTATTAACTACTTGAATGTGAATAAACACACACAATTTAAAATAATTGTTTCAAGTTTCTTAATTTTCCGTTTACAGGTAAAATCCTCATTTTCTACTGTATATTCTACACGTCCCTGGCAACTCTCTTCATCATCTGCATGGTAACGTTCCAGCAACAGTTTATAAACCCTCGCGTGCCACGGCTGCAGCAGGAATACTCCGTGATAGGCACCAGCCCGGGGCTCGGCTTCCGCCCCATGCCCCCTGATGTCCGGAGCACTCTGATCTGGTATAAAGGGACCGGGTATGAGAGCTATAAGTACTGGGAAGATCAACTTATTGACTTTCTATCAGGTGTGTTATTAATATTAGTATGAAATAACATAGTTCTTAAACATTGTTTTATGCTATCATGGTTGTTCATAAGCAGCCCACTAAATGTTCCCACTGCTGGGACTCTAAACCCTCTGTCACAAGGAGAGAGTGCAGGACTTAAGGTGCAGGTTGGTTTCCTCACAATGTTTTCCTTCACCATTTTTAAGTTAGTGGCATTACGCGCATGACTTAGAGAAGACAATGGTGCGCGTGGGATTCGAACCCGGGGCTCTGGATCGACACTTGCCTTTCTCCCGACTAAACCGGCCGTAACTTTTACAAAATATTTTTTTTAATGTTAGTATTGCGTTAAGTTTGTCAAGGCTTAGTTGTAAGCAGGGTCGGACTGGGAAGTCCGGGTGGGGTCCATGGTGATCACAGGCCCGGGGCCCGAAACCTTATCCAACAGATGCTCCATGCCTCCAAGCCAGGTCCGTCGGGAG
This sequence comes from Ectropis grisescens, assembly GCA_017562165.1. Classification (NCBI taxonomy): domain Eukaryota; kingdom Metazoa; phylum Arthropoda; class Insecta; order Lepidoptera; family Geometridae; genus Ectropis; species Ectropis grisescens. Next base: position 2,248,861 of record CM029770.1, on the reverse strand, counting down.
ACCACGCACACCAGAGAATGCCATCTCGACTATATAGCCACAATGACGCTGGTTATAAGTTTGTTTGTGTTTCAGTGTACAAGAAGAAGGGCCAGACAGCGGGCGCGGGTCAGAACATCTTCAACTGCGGTTTCGGCAAGCCGCCGCCGCCGCCCGGCAAGGTGTGCGACGTGGACATCCGCGGCCTGGAGCCCTGCATCGATGAGAACCACTTCTCCTTCCACAAGTCATCACCGTGCATCTTCCTCAAACTCAACAAGTAGTTATTCCATTGTAAAGCTTACAACACTGTCCTTACCAACCACCAACCAACCAATATTATAAATGTGAAAGTTTGTAAGAATGTATGGATGTATGCTTGTTACTCACAAAAACTAATGAAGGCATTTGGATGAAAATGGGTATACAAATAGTCTTTAATTGCACATGGGCTCCTTTTTGTTACGGGGAAATAATGGGAACAAAAATTACGCGCGTAAAATACGTTAAAACGGTTCTGAGAAAACCGTTTAAGAATTGCAGCGTCCTATGCTATTCTTAAAATATTATGAACAAACAGCAAATGGTTTTACCCGCGAAGTTCCCGTTCCCGTCTTTTTTCGGTATTAATAATAGTCTATGTGTTCTTCCAGACTATAATCTATCTATGTTTCGAATTTCAGCCCGATCCGTACAGTAGTTTTTACGTGAACGAGTAACGAACATCTATCCATCTATCCATCCATACTTACACACTTGTTTATATTATTAGTGGGATGAGTATGGATGAATAAAAGTTTTAAACAATAATGACTGCACCAATGTTTGTATGATACACTAGCGATCTGCCCCGGTTTCGCCTGTGGTGCATATTATATTACACAGGGATTACACACATATCCAACGGTGAAAGAATTTTTGAAATTGGTCCAGTAGTTCCTGAGAATATCACGTTCAAACAAAAAACCTCTTCATCTTGGGTGTTATATAAGTGTGTATAATAAGTATGTATTTAAAAACTATATAAGTATTATATCAGCTATCTGGCTGCCATCACACAAGCTTTGCTCAGCTTGGGGTCAGATGGTATTGTGTGTGAATTGTCCACCAATATAAAAAAAATACATATCTGTATAACATTAGTATAGATTTGAAAGTTTTGTATTATAAAATTATAATAGATTTTTGCAATGGTTCCTATCACTACAAAAAACTCTTTGCCGAGTCCACCTGCGGCGTCCGCACGACATCAATGATCTAAACCTGTTGCATACTTTACGACGCCTAAACTGTTTTCTAATTTTCAAAATTGTTTGTTTAGGATATACGGATGGCGGCCAGAGTTCTACAACGACACGGCTCACTTGCCCCTCGACATGCCCAATGACCTTAAAGAACACATCCATAATGTCACTGTAAATAAGCCGGTGGACTATGTGAGTACAAAACAATACATTATTTATTGTATTTTTACAGTATAAAGTGACGGAAAGAGTAGGACAAGCGACTGGTGGTAAGTAATACCATAGAATAGATAATATAGATAGAACGGACACTCCCCACCCCCCGCCAATTTCAAGCTTCCTCACCCCTCAGGCCGTTTCGAATACGCTAGGAGCACACAACGAAGGGCTGGTATCGAACATCTAATTCCTAACGAAATATCATCATGGTGGGTTGTTGTGCTGTTTACGGCTGTCCGTCAACTAAACGTGACAAGATTAAAAGCTTTACGTTAATTTCCTAATGATAAAATAACGTAAGATTAGTAACTTTTCAATAACGTTGCTTTATAATATTACAAGCTTTGCTTAGTTTGGGGTCAGATGGTGTTGTGTGTGAATTGTCTACCAATATTTATTTATTTATAATAACGAAGTCATTTTTAACTCAAAGTTCGTAACTCACACAGCCAGTAACTTATGTGCCCAAGCACAGATTGATAATGCCTGGAGGAATAATTGTAGTGACATATAATAAAGTTTCCTTCATGGGTAAGTGTAAAATAAAATGCGAATGTGTACCTACTAACAGAAATAGATATATAGGTACCTGATCTAATCTATCATCGGTTTCGTTTCATTTTACGCGGTTATACAAACACCCACAGATTTCTGAAACAATTTAGAAATCTGTGCAAACACCCTTTTAATTAGAATAGTATAATTTGGTTCCATTCTATTTATGTAACTCAACATTATAGCAAGTTTATAGCCTACGTCACCAGGTGAACTCAAGGGGCACAACTATTCAATAAAACAATTCAGTAGCCCTAGCGCTAACGCACATATTCACGTGTGTGTACGAACGACATCTGCGTAGTTGTGTGAAGAGTAGGCAACTCCACAGCGGCGGTTGTATGGAGTTTTAGTGGAGTGTCCGGGGTGTGGTAATACACCTGCTCATAACATCACAGGGTCACCCAGCTATTGGAATTCAACCCTTAAATGCATCTTGTATCGATATCGATACATCGCATTCTAATCGTTTTTTATTTGAATGCTGAATGTTTACACAAACTTTGCCATATTGCCCTCAAGAAAGAAAAAAGTGTCAGGTGTCAAGGTCATTTCTGAAGGATGATTTCCTTGTCTATGCTAAGGACATCAACGAGGTGCGCGTAAGCTCAAAACTAAGTTTTTCATTTAACTACGTAAACGAAGAGTTCAAATCATTACCTAGCACTGCACTGTGCACGTCACTCAGATGTATAAAATGATTCATATTTCCGTCAAGTAATTTATCTAGACACAGGATTTGGTGTTAAACTGGAACACAGTAATATGCGGCATGGCGGTGGAAAATAGGGATGTTAACAATTTTTCGGTACTGCTTTTATTTTGAAGATTGACCTTTGTTTACCGTAAAAAAAATAACATTTTATTTCAAAATATTAGTATTTTCGATGAGTAAATATACAATATTAAATTAATTTTGAATTTTGCCGCTGAAACACTAATGACTGACATGACGTCACTAGTCGCAAAACATTGGTCGCGATTCATGACTGCATATCCAGTTTGTGTTTTCTTATCATTACTTGAATACAAACAATCAAAAGCGTCGTCGCCAAGATCGCAAACTATAATAAAAATGCAGAAAAGTAAACAGTTTAATCAGTTTCTGCAGTTTGATTTGCGACTAGTGACGTAATAATTCATATTGGTGGTTCCAGTCACGTGACAACAGATTAAAAATATAGTATTTAAAATCATTTATAATAAATTTACTACGTAATATTCAATTATAATAATGTGATTTTCGATATTCTATTAATGCAAACTATCATGAAATTAACATTAAGAGCCCTCTCACAAAAAGACAGAACTCAACTTTAGGTAAAATCCTGCAACATTGTCAGCGTGCGTCCGTTCGATTCAGCTCGAGCGTTTAGGCGGACTGGCGGACAGAACGATCTTGAGCCGTAACGGCAGTGTACTAAAAATTTTTTATGAGATTTTCTGACGTGACAACGTCTACTAAATTGATGAACGCTGGCTGCGAGTATGGGTATCAAATAAAAAGACTTGACAAGTAAAATACTATGCACAATGACAATTTCAAATCCAAGATGGCCGCCACCACAAAATGGTGAGATACATTTCTTTTTCACTACCTCCTCAATACGGGTATCAAATAAAAGGGCTTGACTAGTAAAACACTACGCACTATGACAAATGTCAAATCCAAGATGGCCGCCACCACAAACTGGCGATTGTCATTATTTTTTACTACTACCTCAATATGAGTAATAAATGAAAGAACTTGACTAATATAATACTATGCACTATGACAAATTTCAAATCCAAGATGGCCGCCCCAAAAAATGGCGACTGTCATTATTTTTACTACCACCTCAATATGGGTAATAAATGAAAGGGCTTGACTAGTAGAATACTATGCACTGTCACAAATTTCAAACCAAGATGGCCGCCACCACAAAATTGCGAATGTCATTATTTTTACTACAACCTCAATATGGGTAACAAATGAAAGGGCTTGACTAGTAGAATACTATGCGCTATGACAAATTTCAAATCCAAGATGGCCGCCCCCAAAAATGGCGACTGTCATTATTTTTACTACCACCTCAATATGGGTAATAAATGAAAGGGCTTGACTAGTAGAATACTATGCACTGTCACAAATTTCAAATCCAAGATGGCCGCCACCACAAAATTGCGAATGTCATTATTTTTACTACAACCTCAATATGGGTAACAAATGAAAGGGCTTGACTAGTAGAATACTATGCGCTATGACAAATTTCAAATCCAAGATGGCCGCCACCACAAAATTGCGAATGCCATTATTTTTTACTACTGCCTCAATATGGGTAACAAATGAAAGGACTTGACTAATAAAATACTATGCACTATGACAAATTTTAAATCAAGATAGCCGTCACCACAAAATGGCGACTGACATTATTTTCACTACTTTTCAATATGGATATCAAATGAAAGGGCTTGACTAGTAAAAACTACGCACTATGACAAATTTCAAATCCAAGATGGCCGCCACCACAAAATGGCGAATGTCATTATTTTTACTACGACCTCAATATGGATAACAAATGCGCCACCACAAAATAATTTTGTGGTGGCGGCCATCTTGGATTTGATATTTGTGACAGTGGATAGTATACTACTAGTCAAGCCCTTTCATTTGTTACGCATATTGATTTGGTAGTAAAAAATAATGTCAGTAGCCATTTTGTGGTAGCGGCCATCTTGGATTTGAAATTTGTCATAGTGCGTAGTATTTTACTAGTCAAGCCCTTGCATTTGATTCCGATATTGTGAAGTAGTGAAAAATAATGACATTCGCTATTTTGTGGTGGCGGCCATCTTGGATTTCAAATTTATCATAGTGCGAAGTATTCTACTAGTCAAGCCCTTTCATTTGTTACCCATATTGAGGTGGTAGTAAAAAATAATGACATTCGCCATTTTGTGGTGGCGGCCATCTTGGATTTGAAATTTGTCATAGTGCATGGTCAAGCCCTTTAAATTGATACCTTCATTTAGGTAGTAGTAAAAATTAATGATGATTAATTAATATTGGAAGTTCGTTGCTCAAACACGTCGGAACAGTCATTGGTCATGGCCATTGCTCATGGTCATTGGTCGTAGTCATTGGTCATATCCGTTCCTCATGATCATTGTAATTGGTCATGGTCATTGGTCATGGTATAGAGGTAGTAGTAAAAATAAGGACAGTCGCTATTTTGTGGTGGCGGCCATCTTGGATTTGAAATTTGTGACAGTTCATAGTATTCTACTAGTCAAGCCTTTTCATTTGTTACCCATATTGAGGTGGTAGTAAAAATAATGACAGTCGCCATTTTGTGGTGGCGGCCATCTTGGATTTTAAATTTGTCATAGTGCGTAGTCAAGCCCTTTAAATTGATACCTATATTGAGGTAGTAGTAAAATTAATGATGATTAATTAATATTGGAAGTTCGTTGCTCAAACACGTCGGAACGGTCATTGGTCATGGCCATTGCTCATGGTCATTGGTCGTGGTCATTGGTCATATCCGTTCCTCATGGTCATTGTAATTGGTCATGGTCATGGTAATTGCTCATGGTATAGAGGTAGTAGTGAAAAATAATGACATTCTCAATTTTGTGGTGGCGGCCATCTTGGATTTGAAATTTGTCATAGTGCATAGTCAAGCCCTTTATATTGATACCTTCATTTAGGTAGTAGTAAACATTAATGATGATTAATCAATATTGGAAGTTCGTTGCTCAAACACGTCGGAACAGTAATTTGTCATGGCCATTGTTCATGGTCATTGGTCGTAGTCATTGGTCATATCCGTACCTCATGGTCATTGTAATTGGTCATGGTCATGGTAATTGGTCATGGTATAGAGGTAGTAGTGAAAATAATGACATTCGCAATTTTGTGGTGGCGGCCATCTTGGATTTGAAATTTGTGACAGTGCATGGTATTCTACTAGTAAAGCCCTTTCATTTGTTACCCATATTGAGGTGGTAGAAAAAATAATGACATTCGCCATTTTGTGGTGGCGGCCATCTTGGATTTGAAATTTGTCATAGTGCATGGTCAAGCCCTTTAAATTGATACCTTTGTTTAGGTAGTAGTAAACATTAATTATGATTAATTAATATTGGAAGTTCGTTGCTCAAACACGTCGGAACAGTCATTGGTCATGGCCATTGCTCGTGGTCATTGGTCGTAGTCATTGGTCATATTCGTTCCTCATGGTCATTGTAATTGGTCATAGTCATGGTCATTGGTCATGGTATAGAGGTAGTAGTAAAAAATAAGGACAGTCGTTATTTTGTGGTGGCGGCCATCTTGGATTTGAAATTTGTCATAGTGCATAGTATTCTACTAGTCAAGCCCTTTCATTTGTTACCCATATAGTGGTAGTAGTAAAAAATAATGACATTCGCCATTTTGTGGTGGCGGCCATCTTGGATTTGAAATTTGTCATAGTGCATAGTATTCTACTAGTAAAGCCCTTTCATTTGTTACCCATATTGAGGTAGTAGTAAAAATAATGACATTCGCAATTTTGTGGTGGCGGTCATCTTGGATTTGAAATTTGTCATAGTGCGTAGTATTTTACTAGTCAAGCCCTTGCATTTGATACCTATGTTGAGAAGTAGTGAAAATCAATGACATTCGCCATTTTGTGGTGGCGGCCATCTTGGATTTGAAATTTGTCATAGTGCATAGTATTCTACTAGTAAAGCCCTTTCATTTGTTACCCATATTGAGGTAGTAGTAAAAAATAATGACATTCGCAATTTTGTGGTGGCGGCCATCTTGGATTTTAAATTTGTCATAGTGCGTAGTATTCTACTAGTCAAGCCCTTTAATTTGATATATATATTGAGGTAGTAGTAAAATTAATGATGATTAATTAATATTGGAAGTTCGTTGCTCAAACACGTCGGAACGGTCATTGGTCATGGCCATTGCTCATGGTCATTGGTCGTGGTCATTGGTCATGGCCGTTCCTCATGGTCATTGGGCATGGTCATGGTCATGGTCATGTGCATGGTCATGGTCATGGTATTGAGGTAGTAGTAAAAATAATGACATTCGGCATTTTGTGGTGGCGGCCATCGCGTTCATCGACTTATTAGACGTTGTCACGTCAAAAAAAATTGACAGATTCTGCTTCTTCATGAAGTAAACAAGATCAAATGTGATGGTCCGATCCGAAAAATCAGAATGAAACGTTATAAAACGCCAAACGAATTAAATTTTGTGGTCGCACTATAATTATTCTAGTTTATGTCATAAACGCGCGAAATATTACGTAACCGACTCCCACGCTAACTGACGCAGGTCCTCCCCGACGGCCGCTCGCGGCATACTAAATTGCGCAGCGTAATTTATTGTAATTTCGACTGCTGGTAATTTATATTTTTGAAAATTGACAACTATGATTTGAAAAGTAACTATAGAATTGGATTCTACAAAGAACAAAGTATTATCGTGTCTAATTTTTATTTTGGAGTTATTGTGTATTTTACACAGAGACAACGCTAAAACTGCAATATAAAACTTAAAATTGGCTTATGATTTTGTTTTTTTACTAATAAATGGGACCAAAATTCAGATATATGTGACTTGAATGAATTAATAAAATATGTGTATAATGTTCCCATATTTTTTAAGTATAAATTTTGAGTATCACTTGTAGATTTAGAAGTCTGAAACTGGCACGGCGGCGACTTTTCGGCGAAATGGTCATGGAGATCGTTCCCTACGACTAAAGGCTTTATTATTAGTAAAATTGAAACAAGGAAACGTCAACAAGAAAGATCGGCCTATTTTTTGAACGTAATTATCTTTTTCTAGATAATACTAAAGATGGAAATATCGGAACACAAACTTTTTGAATTTCGTGCGACGACGTGAGCCGGCTCTTAAACAGTAATGTGTGATTAGTGTTAACATCCATATTTGCTATGAAGCGTTTTACTACAATAATATAGATTACCTTTTCCCCCCTCGTAATTTATCTCAAAACATTGCCCTTAAAACTGGAATACAGTCATCACACAGCACAATTCTAAAGTATAAGTGAGAAACTAAACATTTTGTAATTTCAACTCTATTACTTTGTATTACAGGCCAACATGGTGTGGGTGTCCTGTCAGGGGGAGACCCCGGCCGACAAGGAGAACATCGGGCCGGTGAAGTACCTGCCCCACGCCGGGTTCCCCGGGTACTTCTACCCATACCAGAACGCAGAGGGGTACCTCAGCCCTTTGGTGGCTTTGCATCTTGAGAAACCGAGAAGTAAGTTTTGTTTTAACTATTATTATGTTTACACTTGACTGCCATCTCGCTTAATGTTATGCGATGATGCGGGTTACGATGGAGCGTGCTTACCTAGAAGAAATCGATTCACTCTCGATTTGAAGACGCTAAGATTGTATCCATCGAGAAAACTCACTCAATAGTCATGATGACTAATAAACTAAATATAAGAATTAATCCATCACTTTGATTATATAAAAATACACGAATTTCTTCTTTTGTTTATAAACAAGAAATGACGAGAATATAGTGCTTATAACATTCGAGTGACGTCATTTTATGATACGATTTACGATAAAGTGACGTCACAACTTCTTGCAGTCATAGGGACTGCAAGAGAAGAAGTGCTTAGAAGTGAAAACTTATAACTCAGAATTTGATAGCACGCACACTTTGGAAACTACGCGGGTTAAACCTGAGGGCGCAGCTAGTTTGGAATAAGTCTTCTATAAGCACGGCCATCTAGACTAGATGTGTAAATGTGTAATGGTAATCACGATAACACGCTATGGCCATCTAGAAATGCTAACGCATTTCTACGGGCATGGTCCCGAGTTTACCCGAAGATTTCTTTCATTTACGAACGTGACGCTTGAGCTTAATTCACTGCCTACGGAAAATCTATGTGTAATGGGCCAAAATAAGTTCTCAGTTCAAAATCCTGTGTATTCAAATTGAGAGGAGTAAAGTACCCAGTCGTGAGTACTTTCTTCCCTTTTTTCTTGACTTTTTTCTTGTTTACTTACGGTTGAAGCGCATAATGCAGTTACCAATACGATTGACGATACGATATTTTATGTAAATTACACCTATTATATGTGTGGCGGAAAGGTCCAACAATATTTATTGTAGTTCATCTATACTAGGTATCGAATCACATATGTGAATATTAGACACCAAGGCACAAAATTTTTTTTCCATACAAAGTTAAAAATTAGTTGTTTATTATTTTATTTGACAACCCTAATCACCGGCCGCGCGGCGTGGTCACTGACCGCCGGCCGCCGCGCCGCTCGCAGCTCCGTCGTCGCACGCCGCGCCGCCGCGCATTAGGGTTGAAGCTGGTAAATTTTACATCAAACTTTGACTCGTATTATCTCGCGATCTAACGTGCTGAGGGGAAAGAGACCTTCGGAGATGAAGTCCACATCAGTGTTGGACTGACCTATTCAAATATTGTTCGACCTTTCCGCCTCATGTTGTATATAATACTGTTGCTAAACAAATATGTACCTTTTGCAGCTGGAATAGTGATCAACATCGAATGCCGCGCCTGGGCACGCAACATCCGGTACGACCGGCGCGAACGACTCGGAATCGTACACTTCGAGATCATGATCGAGTGACGTCACATCCGTTGCAACTGCGCCCGCGCACAAGGAGGTAGCTACTTACAAGACTATATTAGTTTATCATGAATGTTCTGAATCTGAAATGAATCTTAGTTAAATTTGATTATGAAAAACACTCGCCATTTAATTTTAAGGTAGACTGTTGTTTAATTCTGAAACACATTCTAATTTTTAAAATCAAAATTTAAAGTAAGTGTGTTTCAGACAAACCAATTTTTTCTATATTTTGTTTTATTTACTTGAAGTTAGGTACTTTTTTAATAGCGGCATCTATCGCTTACAAATAAAACGAAGCTAATTCTTCTTTTAAAGTCGTTATTCGACTTGTAAATCAAGTGGATGTTAGGGACAACCTGTACTGACAGGTTATATTAGTTCTAGTATGTTGAAAATTGAAGTCATTTCCAAATACGAGTCTTAATCGGCTTTATATTTGTAGAGCAATTAAATGACATTAATACATGCATTTTGTTTAGATGTAATTTTTTGTAAACTCGTTTTATTCGATTCTCAAAGACTTGACGAAGCTCGAAAACGCTCTCGTAACCGTTATTAGTTGATCTGGTGCTCATTATGAGTCTGCAATACTCGGGAGGCCAATTTATTTTGGGCAGTTCGTGATATAGACAAATAAAAGTAGACCTGCGTATTGTGAAGAGTCGTGACGAGTACTGGGGGTCAACTTATAGCAGAAGATACACTCCTAGAACTCGGTTGAAGTTTGGGAAACAATTTTTTTTTTTAAATAGATAAATCTCCAAAATGTTTAAAAATAATCTGATAAAACGTTAATTATCTGAAAGGAAACATGTTTGTGATGACTAAAGTTACAAAATATGTATATTTCTAAGGTGTTTCTTTGACCACTCTTGACATTTGCTTCAAAACAAAAATTATATAAAATGAGAGTTATAATAGTTCGGCCATGTCACTGAAGCTATTTTAGCGCTTTTGTCAATAATGGGGTTACGCTTCACCCCCCATGCGGTCTGGTGAGGCGCTAGAGAATCTGATCTAGACTAGTTTATTTTTACAAAATCGACAGACTGCAGGCGTATCTCTATGAATCTCTAAAAATACACTTTTTAATGAATTTTTATTATAAATAGACTATGTATAACATGTATTTATTTAGTTACTCTATAAAAATCAATAAAGATAATTATTAAGCGATGCTGATATCCATTCTTTATTTAGATCATAGTCGAACAGACATTCCTACATCTTCACGCAAAGTGGGGATGTTTTTTTTCATGGCAACTATGCATTTAAGCTGTTTTTCCAGCTTTTTGTCATCCAAAGAGTGTTGTACTATTATATGTGTAAAGATATTTTTGGTAAACACACAATGCCGTCGGCACATAAGGAGGATTCTTGCCGTAATAGTTATTGGTTGATGCTGCTGATGCGCCGACGGTATAGTGAATGCCGACCTTAACAGCTAAGATATTATAAACTTGATATTTTAAGAGTAAATAAAACCGTCCTTTTATACATGATCATGAATTATATATAAAAATAATGTATATTATAAGTGCCTGAATGTAAATAATGCATTTTATGATAATAACAATCAAATATAATTAACTTAGATACATTTTTATAACCCACCGTAGTTGGAATTTACTTTGATATTGATTATATTCGTTTTTTATTGTATTTTAAAACTTTTTTTTACTAAATAATATGTTTTTAAACTATGACATTTTTATATTGTATTTATTAGATAAATCAAAACAAACTATTTAGCAGGTTATAAATCTCAACTATGAAAAATTATTTTGTGTTTAAAGACTGACTTTTGTAAAATATGTATATATTTATCCATCGTCCATTACTGTGCGTCCCTCCATTATGTATGAACGGTAGCGGGTTTTCTGTAACATTTTAAATTAATTCACAATCTTAAGGTAACTCACGTGTGTGTAGCCAGTCCGATCCTACTTAAATTTCGACCGCAATCGGCGGCCTTTTTTAACCGACTTAAAAAAGGAGACGGTTCTTTTTTATTTGAATGTTACACGATAGCTCCGTCAATTGTGAATCAATTGTGATGTTTGTTTTTTATGTGGTAGATCATAGTTCAGAGGTGGTCATACATTTTATCGAAATCTGATGCAATAAATGAAAGGTGTGCTTTTTGAAATATGAACAAAAAATTCAAATTTACTTTCATAATATTATCTAGACGAATTAGTGACGGTTTATTTAATTGGATAACGGGACACTCACGTAGGTATATACGGTCGGTCAATCCGACTCGAGCTATTCAGTGCCAAACGGGCAGCCGTCGCGCGCGTGTACTCTCCATGAAAAAGGCCGCCGGACGCGGCCGAAACTCGAGTCGGATTGACCGACCGTATATACCTACGTGAGTGTCCCGTTATCCAATTAAATATGTATGTAACAACCACGTTAATTTTAATACTAAAATAGTGACGGTTTCTTATGAAATTTGATCGTGTCTGGAAATAATAATTTTAGATTGAAGTTTTTTGGACAAAATAAATTATCCAAGTGCACGCGCGTGACCGCTGCTCGTTTAGCACAAACCCGGCTAACACTTAAGTCGGACTGGACTGACTTTGACTACAGCTCACGTGATCTACCCGTGAATTAACAAATACTAAAATTTCCTGTAAGATATTTCGCCGTTTTTCAAGAAATCACTTCCACATAAAAAATCTAGCAACAGAGGATTTTATGTTATAGGTACATAAAAAATGTTACGTTTGAAATTTCGATGTCAGCTAAAAAGGATGAGAGGGCTAAATATATAATCGGTTTAGTACGCAGTCATGTATACTTTATTTCCGCTAAGCGCTCTAAGCGTTCATTTCGTTATGGCAAGTACTTTATTGGCAACAGACTTATAAAATGTCTGCTGCCAATAAACTGCTGCTTAAATGCTGCCAAAACAACTGCCACACATTTGGTTTGATAATTACATGAAAAATTGTATTTAATTATGTAGCACTGCACTAATGAAATTTAATTTTTTGATACTAAACTATTTGTATGTAAGTATTTGGCACGCAAACTATATTTAATTATTTGTCTCTACCATTGTTTATATTTAACCATTTGGCACTACAACTTTTTACACTTAATTATTTAACACTTTTTATTATATACTGAAATAAATAGTACTAAAACTTTTACATTTAAAATGTCTAATTTATTACTGTGTTTATGGAACAATAAAATAATAATATTTCTATAAGACAATACAAATATATTTTGAGTCGGTAATCTGCTATGACTGCTATAAATAAATCTCTTTTGTATAAATATCTATTTATTATTTTATCTGTTTACTTAAAAGACTTACTTAATAGCAATGTATCCGTCCAAAAGGAAATACAATTTTTGTTAAATGTAATTTTATATATTAGCGTAAAACCAATAAGATGTGAAGTGAATGATATGTGTATTTTTATATGAAACGGAGTGTGCCTTAGAAATAAAGTTTGTATTGAAATAAAAGCTTTGGTTTTATTTGACTTTAAATAAAAGCAGATATTTAACCCGTAAGTATGGAATACAGCAGTAGTTTCTGAATAATGTGTAGTCCCCCGGATAATCCGAATGTCGTACCTGTAGGCTCAATCACACCAAAGAAACAGCGGCAGCGCAGCGACGAGCATTTTCATTGCAAAGCGATTTAAAACCTTATTTTCATTGTTCGATAACACATTATCGCTTGAGTGAATAGTCTCCCGCACGCGGCTCGCGCACTCTGTCGACTCCTACGCAGTGGCAGCGTGCGATTTATTGATACTATGTATATACCTAATATGATACCGAAGTTCACAACACTCCCCTGTTTTCCCCTTCTCTAATCCAAGAAATATGTTTAAAATATAGGTATATATAATTGTAATGACAAAGGTCACAGACCCCGGAGTCTGGAGTGGCTAAAAATTAATAATCTCACGTTAGGTTAAGTTAGTTTGTAATCTAACGTCGTTATAATATAATTTTATGGTTTGCACAATTTAACGTTTTATTTTAAACATATCAATGTAAATAAGGGTTTAAATCGCATTACAATGAAACTGGTCGGCGCTGCGCTGCGCGCCGCCGCTTCTGCTCTTTTGGTGTGAGTTAAGCCGTAAGGCGGCCCCTAGACCTACAATAACTTTGTGCAATGCATTTTATTGTACAAAAAAGATTGCAAGGAACTTAGCATCCAAACGATCAATTATATTGCACAAAAATACGAACTACTCGTTTTCGTATTCAGTCGGAGAACGATGTTTATTGCGTAAGGACTGCGCGAACAAAATGTCTCTCAACAAGATTTAGCTGCAGCTTTATATGTATGTACAATGTACATATATATAGTGTTGTTTTTCATTGAAATCTTTGCTTGTCTTTGTAATGTGATACTGTGTTCGGGTTTGAAGGGCATTATTTTTATTTACATATCTGGGTGACGATGCTTTGTTAGGTAATGATTTGGATTATTAATGTTCGAATAGCTAGGTGTCATTGTGCTGTTATGCGCAGGCATGTTGCTTACCATCAGGCACATGCCCTGCTCGTCTCGTCTCATTATAATAGGTACTATAAAAAAAGGAAACAACTCTTTGCATTTAGACAACAATGTCTAGTACTAAATTACCATACTAAACATTTATTTAGAATGTAATGACCACTCATTATACTCTTTGCTCTTGATATTCCACAGAGGCCGCAATTCTCTGTACAATTGGATACTTATATTCGTAGAAAACCTGTTTCCTTAACTTCTGCGTTCTCACCATACGTGTAATCCTCGTCAAGACGAGTAACAAACAATTTTCAATTTTAATCCTAAACGGTCAATAATATTGTACAATTCGCAATATTGCGCAAAATGATTGATCGCCTAGGGGCCGCCTAAGGTGCTCTTTTCAGAGCACGGTCATGCACGGTGCTAGTTCACTGAATATAGAGTAGCTGCACTAGTTCCTCAGAGATATAAAAAGGCTTTATTACGACATAAAAAAATATTACACTTGGATAAATTTAGTCGACTGAATTTTTTCATTTAGTTCCGAGTACAAATCTGTAAGTCTGCCGTAGTAATGCGCAGGTGGTCTTCGACGACGCCAGTAGGTATTAGTCTCGGCAGCAGTATCACCGCGGCCGGTGGCGGCGTGCCGCGGCACCTAGCTGCGCCCGCGCACGTGCTTCATGTCACGTGCGTACCGAGAAACGGGTCTAGGTATACTAGATAGTGGCGGCGATTATCACACTGAGTCGCAGCACGCAGCGTAGCGCGTGTTGGTGTGTGGAAGTTAATGAGGTGCTGGTTCAAATGGCTCGTCCTCTTCTGCCCACTCCTTTCTTCTTACACTGTCTGCCCATGATTAGAAATATATAAACTCCTGCCTTTTGGCCTTAACTCTCTCCTTGTGAGAGAAGGTCCGAGTCCCAGCAGTGGGAACGTTTAGTGGGCTGTTGATGTTGATGATGATGAAACTCATGTCATTCGTCAGTTTACTTTCCCCACTCCACCTGGCACCAGGAGGTGTCAAACACTCTGTCCCCTGGCACTAGCCCGAGCCGAGGTCGAGCCGTTTGAGGCGCCTTCGTGCTAGTTGCCGTAACGCGTTCCAGGTATCATGCCATGCTATAGCACTAGCATATCAATAGGTTTTACATAGGTTAGGTTCCTTTTGGGTCCTGCGCCTTCGCCGCTAACCCGAATAGTCAGCTCGGTAGTATATAGATAGGCGTTTCGTAGCCAGCTGTCAAAGGTTCCCTAATTAAAAAAAAAGAAAAAAAAGTCAATTCACTCGTGATCTCGTGAATATGGTGCATGTTCGAAACCCTGCACCCTGCATCGAAATGTAGGGGTCTCGGTCTCTCGTTCTGCCACTTTAAAAAACGGCAATATATTTTTCATCCCACCAGCTCGGAAAGAGTACTTTTGCTCCTCGATATCAGGGCGCAAAAGTCGTTTTTACCCTCTAGAGCAGGAGTCGGCAAGTAGTTTTAGATGGGGTCCAGATGCCACTTGATTTTTTTCAACGAGGTCCACAAAATAACAGCTGATCATAATTAAGTGCGGCCTTGTTATTATTTTCGTTTCAAATCAAATTCTATTTGGTCCGAGGTCCGACCTCTCGCGGTCCGCAAACGGACCGCGGTCCGCCTCTTGCTGACCGCTGCTCTAGAGGTTAAAGTAAATTTGAATTTAGAACATCGTGTGTACTGAGGTTTTGAATTCAAAACATAAATCAACCTACTTATTTATTTCTACCTCCTTGGTGCCGAATGCATCATATTTTTTTTTTAATATGTTAAAAACTCAGACTCGGAACCTCCTTGGTGTACTTACTTTTTTTTAATTTGCTTAGCACGAAAACATTAAAAAATTTGCATTTAGTGATTTCCTCGCTGAGGCGGAAAGAAAAGTTACGTGTTGCACTCGAGTGCAAAGATTTTTCACCTTGTGCTCTTTTGATTCCCTTGCTACGCTCAGGATTCTAATTTTGAATCACGAGCGCAGCGAGTGCAAAGATTTTTCACCTTGTGCTCTTTTGATTCCCTAGCTACGCTCAGGATTCTAATTTTGATTTTCAATTTTAGAATCCTTCGCTTGCTCGGTTCAAAATTGAGCACGCGGTTAAAAATCAACTTTGCACTCTTGTATAACAAATAACTATTATTCCGTAATTGATAATTTTAGTGGAGTGACAATCGTGATGGCTTAAAATAATTTAATTTTGTCCGAAATAACCAACATCTACTTCAATTCAAAATTAAACTCAAGACTCTCTATCAAATGTCCAATGAGGCAGCGAGGTTTCAGAATAAATGAAAATATGTTTGCCATTTTAACCCCCGACTAAAAAAGGGGTGTTATAAGTTTGATGGCGATGTCTGTCTGCTGTGTGTGTCTGTCTGTGGCACCTTAGAGCTTAAACGAATGGGCCGATTTCAATGCGTTTTTTTTATTTGAAGGTTATTTCCGTGCGGTGGTTCTTAGCTATGTTTGGTAAATACTGATTCAAGATGGCCGCATCCACAAAATGGCGGACAAAATATTTCTTCACAACCTACCTCAGTATGGGTATCAAATGAAAGGGCTTACTAGTAGAATATTATACACTATGACAATTTTCAAATCCAAGATGGCCGCTACCACAAAAAGTGCGAAAACATTTCTGTTTTCACTACTCCCTCAATATGGTAATATGGTTTTCAATAGAAAGGGAAACTAGTAGAACGTTCTACAGATTACAAATCCGATGTAGTCGGGGGTAAACATATTTTTTAAAAATTTTGTATTTGTTTAAGTTTTGTTATTTACAAACCGCTAACCTGACTTCGCCATAACTTATATGGAACTACCATTGATCTACCAAGCAAAAAAGATTCACAATTGGCGGAGCTATCGCGGTTTCGCGGTATTTGCATAAAAAATATATGCTACCAAATTGAGAACCTCCTGTTTTTTAATATCGGTTAAAACAATACAAAACCATGGTACGAGTGTACTCTTCCTAGCGGGTATTTGTATTGCGCTGTTTGCTCATCGAGAATACGGCCTCAGTTCTAACACAGAGAATGGGGTATTAACTAGAGCCGACTCGATAAATCTGTATCGAATATTTGCATTCTTATGTAAGTAACAACGTATTTACTACCGCGATATAACGACCCAAAACAAATATCACGCCTTCACGTTAACAAACATTACTGATAATTATAGTTATTATTAAGATAAACTTTACTTTGCTAAAGGTTGAATCTGTCATTATAGTTATAATTATCACAATTGTTAACAACTGCGTAACCAAATGGAGCCCACTATATGTCGGTTTCCTCACGATGTTTTCCTTCACTGTTTTAAGTTAGCGGCATTACGCACATGACTTCGAAAAGACATTGGTACGGGTGGGATTTGAACCCAGGGCTCCGGTTCGGCGAAGTGGAAACATTGGTCATGGGACACTAGATAGTACAGAACCAACACAATTTGAACAATTGTAAGTACCTAGCTTTTTAACCGTGCGCTCAATTTTGGAAATTTTGAAGACGGGGGAAGGGAAGAATTTTAAAATCAAAATTAGAATCCTGAGCGTAAACTAGGGAATCAAAAAAGTACGACTTCAAAAATCTTTGAATGAAAATCAATAAGTACAAGTAGGTACTAAAGTTTTCATCCCACCTCAGCGAGGAAATGACTCAACGGTTTGCGCATTATTAACAGTTTCAGTTAGCTCTGATGGTGTCAAATAGGTAACCTTATTCGACGCTATAAATATAGAATCACTCAATTTAGGGTTTTCACTTGTTTTCAAGTTTCTTGTTTTAAGCTTAGGTTTTAAGAATATACCTAATGTGGAAATAATAGTTGAGCGCAAAGCCATTCTCTATATTATCTATTCTATGGCAAAGCGCAAAACAAATTTAAAAAAAGTAAGTACACCAGGGAGATTCCTAGTCTCTAGTCTGAGTTAAAAATGTTGTATGATAAATTCAGCACTATGGATGTTGAAGTAGGTAAATAGCTTTGGTACTTTGGCTTTATGATGTTGTGAATACATAAACTTAGTGCACACGATGTTCTAAATAAATTCAAATTTACTTTATTCCTAGTCTAGCGGATAAAATGTCACTTTACATTTTTCTTACACTTTTAGTCAACAATTTTTTTCATTTCAGTCGCACAGCAAAATTTCTATCTCTTCCAAGCCTGTATGAAATTCGTTCCAAAAATACATATACCTATTGGAACGAAATTTCTTACTTAGTGCCGAGTTTATCATACAACTTTTTTTCTCTTGTTTGTAAGCTAAGATTTTAACAATATAGATATGGCGTCAAAAAAAAAGTTTTTTGGAAAAACCCGGACTAGAGACTAGGAACCTCCTTGGTGTAGATACTTTTTTTTTATTTACTTAGCGCCCAATTTTCTTTTGACGCCATATCTATATTGTTAAAATCTTAGCTTACAAACAAGAGAAAAACGTAAAATGAGTGATTCTAGCGACGAATACGAGTAAGTTTATTTAACGCCAACAGAATTAACTGTAACTGTTTATTGTAGTTTTAGTGTGATTTTATAAAATTAAAAGTAAAAAAATGGAAACTTCCTTAATGACTGAAACTGTTAATAATACGCAAAGCATTTCGTTATTTCATCGCTGAAGTGGGATGAAAAGTTCAGTGTTGCATTCTGGTGCAATGGTGCAAAGATCTTCTTTCTTCTGCAAAGACTTCGTGATCTTTTGACAGGATTCTATTTTGGAATAATTAACCCGCTATTCTGTGAAAATCCTTCAAATCATTCCCTTGCTCGGTCATCAAAATTGAGCACGCTGTTATAAAGGAACTTTGCACTCTTATGTAACAAATAGTACAGAACAGACAGTATTATACATAAACAACACAATTGGACAGTAAACTAAGGTATTGAAAGAGAGTATGATCGAGGGTTTGTACTTGGTCCTTGAGGAAGTCTTTTTAAGAGTAAGTATAGAGGTATATTCATTTTGCCCCGCTGCTCATCAGTCAGGTCTGCAGCTCCCTAACACGGAGGATACGTAGGTACACGAATATATAACGTACGAGTACCTATACCTAATAGGAGAGCTGTGTGACAAGTTTTTTAGCTTGCCTCAAATACCTACCCAAAATTTGCTACCAGCTGTCGAAACAAAAGGTTTGGACCGCCAGCTCAGGCGAGATGGCGGTCATCATATGGATTTTAAGCGACGATGCGGTCTACAATGGAGCGTGCTTACCTAGAAGAAACCAAAAAGTGAATCATACTCGAGTTGACGACGCCAGAATTGGCCAGAATTTTTGAGAAAATAACTCACTCCCACGTATCCCACTGCCAAGACGTTCATAATACGAAAGTGGTGTCAAAACTCTTCGTGCTAGTGAGTGTAAACAATGACGGTTATTCGAGTCCGATATAAGGTCCGATATACGTCCGAGTAAGGTGGTAATCGACCATGCAGATCAGCTGCACACTCTCCGAAATGTATCCGACAAAACCCGGCGATCTAGTAATTTAAAAAATATGTCGTCGGTACATACTACGAGTACCTACGAGTACTTACATAGTACCTGACATATTGATGGTGTATAGTTTGCTGCGCAAGGGCATATAACAGAGTCTTTCAAATGCTAATCTGTAGAACTACATATTTGAATGAGTATTAAATTCATTGATCACAACACAGGCCCCCAAGGGCACTGGAGGGCTTTTACAAAAGCGTCCGATTTGACAATACGCTCGCGACGCGAGTGCGTCGGCGCAGTCGCAAATAAACCACCGCCTGTGACAGTCGCCCATTTAAAATTAGAACTGTCGTTCGATTTACGAACGCGGAATTCGATTTTTAAATAACTTAACCTTTTTAAATTATGGCCAGTAAGACGAATGGGTCGCATAGTGTGGAGACGAGCTGGGCTCGCGCGCCGCCCAAAGTGGACTCCTTCTGGAAGAGATGTGGGAATATCATCTATAATGCGGAGGAGAACAGCTGCTTTGGAAGGACTCCCAAAAGATGGGGTAAGAGGGGATATTATCTGATTTACTAACGTAGTTGTTTATCTTAGTCACATGGGTTCATTTTTCTATAGCCCGTTCTAATGTATTTTATTTATGTCTTCAGTTCCTGGAAAACATTGAAATAACTAGTTGTTTATTAAGTAACAATGCATAAATATTAAGTTTAGTAGTGAAGTAGGGAAATGAGTTACTAAAGTAAAAGATAATCAAAACTATAATTAGCTATCAGTCGTAGGTATTCTGACAATAAATGCCTTCTAACCAATATTTGGCTTTGTCTACCTATTTGAGTTTTTTAACATTTATTATTTTATTTACCTCTAGATTTTTAAAGTCGCGTGTGAAGTTAGATACGAGTATCAAAGCATTATTAATGTTATTCGCAGGTATTAGTAGATTATGGTAGTACCTAGTAACTGTGTAAGTAGGTAAGCATAAAAATATACTTATTTTAGATAACACAAATTAAAATGTAAAGAAATTTGTTACGCTTTTATGTTGGGTATACACTTATGTATGTAAATAAAAAATGAAACAACAAACATTTAAATACCTAACAACATAAAAGGTTGTTTTAGCTACATCTCTTGTTCATTACAGTTCTATAAACTTTTGAGTATGGTGAGTGAAACTGTACTGAAATATAGGGAAACCTACCTACTTTGTAAGGACTTGCTAATATTAGGAACTACTATACCGATTTCAAAAATTATCTCACCGTTGGATACCTATATACTTACTTGATCCCTGCCTGCTATAAACGGAGTATATGTTACCACGGGCGAAGCCGGGACGGACAGCTAGTATCCGATAAAAACATGAAAAATATAATCTGAAAACATTTTCATACAACTGTTCCCGGCTGAGAAAAGGCCGGTGACAGCTCTGCTGTTGGTATTTATATTTTTATTTATTTATTTAGAACATACAGTCGCTTCTTAATGAGTAGGTAAGTATAATACTTAACAGTACACATAAGGCCCTGTGCATAGGGTTTTGCGAATAGTATAATGTATGTATTATACATATAAATGGTATCTCCAAACTATTTATATTTAAGATATTTTAAAATTACGAGACTTTGTAACGGGTTGTCCATTAAGTAGTCATCTATTTTGTAGTAGAATTTTGCAATTAATGTAGTTTTAAACCTTTTCATATTGGTTTCCTCTCGTAATTCTTTAGGTAACTGGTTATACATTTTATAAATCCATGCGGTTACTGTTTATCATCTCATTGTTTATATCCCATCAGACGGGCTCTCTGTTTTTCTTCCTTTGTATTGTGACATAGCTTTGGGACTTTGGACTTACCCAAATGGCTAAGTATTTTACCTCATAAACATTTCGGCTACTATTGATGAGATTTTTTTGACGTCTATACCTATTAATTAATTTTAAAAATTAAAAGTAACTCTGTCTGTTGCGGTTTCACGCCTAATTTACTCAATTTTGTACCTCTATAGAGAATCGAAATTCGGTACAGAGATAAATAAAATAAAAATAAATAAATATTGCTGGACAATTCACACACAACACCATCTGACCCCAAACTAAGCAAAGCTTGTAGGTAGGTAGATAGATAGATAAACTCTTTATTGCACTTAAATTACAAAGAAAAATAACAATAACACAGAACAAAAACATAGAAAAAAGTAGCAATTGGCGACCTTATCGCTAAGAGCGATTTCTTCCAGGCAACCGTAGGATGGTAAAAAAAGAAATTAATAATGGAAGACGGGGAGTGCAATTTGGAGTACATAGATACTTCCGAATGATAATTTGATAATACTAACTAACAATTAATTTCAAATACAACAATATAAATACATAAATCAATTTTACGTCCTAATACACAAATATTTAATAATAATAGACTAATACATAATTAATAATAACATGTTCAATGAATGAAAATAATTGAAGAAATAGAATACAATTTTATTACGACTTCAAGGAGAATAATGACTTCAACATCTATGTATGTGATGACTGTAACAAATAGAATTCCTTGACTTGGTTCTTAAAAACAGCAAGAGAAGGAGCTTGCCTAATGGTGACGGGCAAGGCGTTCCACAACTGGACAGCTTGGGAAGCAAATGATTTGCCATAAAAAGTTTCGCTGCGGGCCGGCGGTGTTTGAAGGAACAATTTATATTTTGACCTGAGAGGTAGATCATGTGCATTGCTCCAATAAGTAAGAAGTTTTTTTAAATACCGCGGAAAAGAGGGATTAAATAATACGCTATAGAGAAGGGACAAAAAATGAGCATTCCGACGAAAGCGAATGGTAGGCTACTAAAAGGTACTATGGCGGCCAGATAACTGATATAATACTTATATAGTTTTAAATACATACTTATTATAAATAGAAACACCCAGACACAGTCTATAGATACCTAGTCTATAAGTTGAGAAGAATATAATTATTTTTTTAATGCGAAAAAAGGTTGTAACTTATAAGGGGTTGGAAGGAGGGATGAAAAGTTGCACAGAAGTTTCATAATTTTTAAGCTAGAAACTTTTCTAAGTCTTTAATCGTTTTAGAAGACTTTTGATTACACATAAGTAAATACGCCATTCACGGTTTATAAAAAAAATACCTTGAGACACTTTTATACTATCAATCTTATCCTACTAATAGACAGGTAAACCGCGTGTCACACCGCGGGGTGCAGCGTGCAACATACCAAGCTTTTGTTTTTTCCTTGTATATCATTTGAATACAATGAATTACAATATCAATAGGTTCAAATCCCGCCTGTGGTTTTGATCTTTTCAAGTGCAGATGTAAGAGTTTGTCATTCGCCATTATTTTTATATTATACTTAAAATTACAACTAGACTTTTTTACTAGACTAGATTATAAACGACGCGACGATGGGAAACATTCATAGAAAACAGCATGTTCAAGGAATACGTTTATCGAGAAAATTATAACCTTGACTCTCTCCTTGTGAGAGAACGCTTCTAGTACCTATCAACATGGTGAACAGAAAGTTACCTGTTTATTCTGCTAATATTATGCATGCGAAAATTCGGATGCTTAGATGTTTGGTCAATCACGACGGACCATTAGAACGGATCGGGTTAAAATGTAGAACACAGATTTTAGTTTGTAATAACAGAATAACACAGGCTACTTTCCATTGCGGGAAAATAAAATAAGTCTGCGACTACGCGGCCGAAATTGCGCGACGTTGCTCGTGTTTACGTAGATGTAGCTCAACTATTGAAATCAAAGTACATAACGATTCAGAGATATATACCTCATTCTTGTGAGTCAAACAGAAAGTACAAATTCAATTACAATGCTTGAGAACTGCCGCCACAAGCGGCGTTATAAAATAACAATCTCTTCCAGGCAACCAACAAGGTTTATCATGAATTAAATCCAGTCAGACAAACCCCATTCAAATTATTTAGCTTTTCCAAATACGTCCAATTAATCTCTGACGCGGCACCTGATACATCATGGGATCGAGTCACATGTGGTCCCGATTTCGTGCTGCTCCGACCTTGATGACATGATTGATTGAAGACCGATAAATAACAATACATTAGGTACTACACAACATGGTGCGTTCATGCGTAATTCCTATTACATATCTATTATATTGCGGAACAGATATCGTAGACCAAAAAGAGGACTTAGGTATATTATGACTATAGAAATCGCAATAAAATTGTAGGTCAAACAGAAAGTACAAATTCAATAGCAAAATTGCGTTTTAATGTTTGAACTGCCGCCACAAGCGGCGTTATCAGCTTTTAAAATAACAATCTCTTCCAGGCAACCAACAAGGTTTATCATGAATTAAATCCAGTCAGACAAACCCCATTCAAATTATTTAGCTTTTCCAAATACGTCGCACACCTACTACTTAGGTACTTGTGTTTTATGTAAGTTTTGGCTGGCAAGCGGGAAACTAGCGGGAACGGGAACTACGCGGGCGAAACCGCGGGATGTTGCAAGTAATTAATAATATAATTAAATTTAATGTCAATTTCGACAACGATATTACTATATTTTAAAATACAAACCATTTATAAGTGTAAAAATTAACTCATTTTTGTTGCTTTGTCTTGCACAAAAACATGACAAAACCCATGTCTGACTTACATGGCACACATGTTTGCGGTGTTCCCAATCGTGCCCATTAAATAAATACATGGGTAACTCACGTTTGATATAAGTCAGTCCAGTCCGACTTAAGTTTCGGTCGCGTCCGGCAACCTTTTTCAAGGAGAGTGCGCGCGCGTGATAGTAGCTTGTTTAGCACAGCGGCACGGCACGCACACAAGCTCAAAGATTGTTGTGGGAGTGAAGGTGAGAGGGTGCTCATTTCTGTTCATTGCTTGTGTTGTGCTTTTACCTGGATAGATGAGTGGATTGAGTCGTGATGTGTTCAGACACATTCGTGAGGTTCTGGGTTCGAACCTCAGCGGCAAAGATGGTGTTTTTTTCACGTGCAGAACAAATTCGTCATAACCATTGGTATTAACTATTAACAGTAAAGGAAAACACAGTGAGGATACCATAGATATTTCAAGAAATATACATATCACTCCAGGACATGTTTCTGCTTCTGCTAACACCAAACTAAATCTATTACTCGTACTAACACGTACAGCGCACTGGACTTGAGATGAGTGGTTTTTTCACGTACAGATAAACAAGTTCCTCATAGCCATTGGCTTTAAAAATAAGGGAAACAAGAACAAAATAAAAATTTTTGATTAACCCCCGACTACATACCTCGGATATGGGATTATGGATTTGAAATACTTTATGGTGTATAGTATTTTACTAGTCAAGCCCTTTCATTTGATACCCAAATTGAAGTAGGTTGTGAAGAAATATTTTGTCCGCCATTTTGTGGAGGCGGCCATCTTGAATCGATATTAACCAAACATAGCTAAGAATATCCGCACGGATATTAAACTTCAAAAAAAAAAGCTCTACGGTGCCACAGACACAGACAGACATCGACGTCAAACTTATAACACCCCTTTTTTGAGCGGGGTTAAAACATAGTGAGGATACCTAGATGTTTCAATAAAAACAAAAAATATATACACAGGGCATGTTTCTGCTTCTGCTAACACCAAACTAAATTTATAGCTAACACGCACTGGACTTGGGTGGGAAGCCCTTCACTCTCTCCTTGTGATAGAAATCCTGAATCCCAGCACTGGGTACATAATAGTGTCCTATAATGCTTAAATGCTATATTTATACAAACACTACAATTTGCGTGGTTGAAACATGGAATAGTAAATAAAGTCAAGGTGTTGTAATTGGATATGGTTTTAATTATACCTGCCGGCGTAGAGGTACTTAGTTGTAATTGTTATGTGCACTCACATCCATATTTTATGCGATCTCAGGTTTCAACGCAAGATTGGTACTTGGAAAACACTTGATACTTGGAAACGTATGATTAGAATTAGACTTATATTTTTAAATTAATATTTAGGATATTAATTAAATCTATACATATTAATTACTGGCAGCAGCTCGCGGTGTTACCCCGTAGTTTCCGTTCCCGTTATTCCCTCGGGATAAAAAGTAACCTATCTATGTGCTCTTTGATTATGACCTAACCATGTTCCAAATTTCAACCCAATCCGTTCGTTCGTGTGATTGAGCAACAAACATCCAAACATTGACATTTATAATATTAGTAAGATAAATAAAATGGAAGTGCCATCTGTTATTACCGCGTTTAGCAACGTGTCCAGCTTAACTCCACTTTAGCTGAATTACCGTAGTTCCTCCATCCCAAACGTTCCATCTTCGTCGGATTTCGGTATTTCGGACACGATCTTTGAGCTTGAGTTTGGAATTTTGGATACCGTTAGTATTGCTGTTTTATGTCACTGGAAGTACTAAGTCGGTCAGAATGTCTCAGGTACAGGTATGCTTCTCCCTTGGTATGAAAACTAACGTGGTTATTACACATTTAAAATAAAAACACGGGTAACTCACGTTTGATGTAGTGAGTCCAGTCCGACTTAAGTTTTGAGTTTAGCAGTGCTGAACGAGCTGCGATCACGCGCGCTCACTCTCCTTGACAAGGTCGCCAGGAAACTTAAGTCGGACTGGACTGACTATATCAATCGCGAGTTACCCGTGTTTTTATTTAAAAAGATGCTTCTCTTATTCCGTAAATTACCGAACCAACAACAATCGAGTGCTTGTTACAACTCCCAATTTGTGGACATTGCAACCCACGCGACTGCTGAATTTAATAGATTACTGGTCGGTTTTAATTCTACATAGTTTGTATGACCAATGATAATTAAATTAAATTTATTTCGACACCATACACTTAGTTTTACACTTGACTGCTACCTGGCAGCGACAATGCACTTTTAGATGAAGCATGCTTACCTGGAGATAATCATTTAATTTTAAAGGAAAAACAAAATACGAAATCAACACACGACTTTAAAAAATACTTGACTTTAAGAAATGACTACGTCGTCCAGATAGCAAATTTTTGTATTTTGTTGATATTTCGAAAACCGCTAGGTAGATAGATTTCGATTAATTTTATATGGGACTAGACCACTGAAACATCCGATTGATTTTCTACCAAACAAAAAAATATATCGCTAAGATCAATTCACAATTAGCGGAGATTTTGCGTAACATCGATACAAAAATAAAACATAGATCCGAAATAAGAACCTTCTGCTTTTATTAAGTCGGTTAAAAGCCGATTCATTCTCGTCTTGAATATACCAAGATTAACCATTATAATTAATTAACAATACGGAAATATCGACTCAGGCAACGCATTCTAGACGTAGAAAGTACGACCCATCTCCCGGACTAGTCATAGACTGAGTGACTGAGCGTTGCGTGCCACTGGCATTTCTAAATTGTGCAAATGCAAATAAAACAAAATATAGATGGATCATAAAATAAACAAACTTAACAAATAAATTAAAAACTTCCTAACTTTTCACTTTTTGGCCGGCGTAGCGTAGTTATTTTTTTAAAATCATTATAATAACACTGCTGGAGGCTGGAGTACATTTGGACTCGCACTATTTATTTTAGAAGTCAGGATTTGGCTTGGGACCATCTATTAATGTCTGTGTTGGCTTATTGGTGAAAATGTCCAATTTGACAATCGTGAGGTCATATCATAGAATTCTGTTTCTCTTTTTCACATTGTTTCGAGTACGTAGGTATGTACTCGAAACATCAGTGAAGTCATTACCAATGGCTCTGAGGCTTTAACGGTTAAAGAAGCATCGTAAAGAATCCGGAATTTTCAGTGAAATACATTTTTCGAGAAGGTATATGTGTCACTCGTCTTGTAGTTCGTTCCTTCTTTATCATCTAACAAGAGCTTGTATCACAGAGAAAGAGGACTCAGGAGTATTAGGTATAAGTAGCATAAAGTAAACTGCTGAAATGCTTATTATGCATGACTTTTTATTAGATAAAAGAGTTAAGCCTATTCACAGTTAAGCATATTCAGATGCGGAGGATATTAGCTTTTTTATAGTAAAGATTTACGGATCGAGCAGTACATGTGTATGATGGTGAGCAACATACACTATATACTGAGCGAATCTCGTAGACGTAGAAAAACTGGCAAAGGTCAAAGTATTTCAACCAGGCGGACTTGCAAAGAGTCGTACCACTACAAAATTTATGGACCCTGTATGTCTTTGGTTTCTAGAAATCAATATTATCTAGAATCATAGAGGGGGGAATTGGGGTCAAATAGTCGTGGTCAAGACACAAAACTTTGCGAAAAGTACATGCCTGCTTTTTATTGTGATTAGTGGTCCACCTAGGTACTGGACCCAGCCCAGGGTCATGACCCCCTGGATCAGCCCTTGGCTTGGAGTACAGCGGAAGATTCCATCGTCCTCACAACTGAGTTATTACCGCTTCCGCTGATGTTGATACAGCTGATAGCTATTTGTATAATTGATGTTTGTTGTATAAACAGTTTTGCCGCGAAATTATTAATTTTCCGCTCTGGGCGAGGGACGATACCAAAGTCCAGTCTTGTGATGAGAAATTTACTGTTATGCTTTTCCAGCTATTTCAGTAAGAAATTGTGTCACTTCAATCCTACTAGTCCTACTCGCGTAGTTACCTGACCCACAATTTTCCGGGAGAAAAGTAGCCTGTTTGTAATTCCAGACTATTATTATCTACCTATGTACTTACCATATTTTAACTAGAGTACCTGGTTGACCGAGCTTTGCTTGGTTTTTTTAAATGATATTTAGGCAGGTACGAATTACGTAGTGATGACTTACTTAGACCTACTTAGATACGAATTAAATGCGTTTATAAAAGGCTCTAAGTATAAGATTTTCTGGGAAAAAAAATAACAAAAGAAGAGTCCCGAGTGCAACCATCAAGATTCGAACCGGGGCCTGTTGACTCCGAGGGCGAGCAAGTTCCGTCTGAGCCAGTTAGACTTAAAGAACAGTGGCGAAATAAGTTATCGTATTCTATTTACATTATAGAAGTTTTTCATTGTCTAAAAACGCGCATAAAATGATGTTTTTAAAAAATAAAACCTAGCTAGATCGATTTATCGTATCCGAAACCATAATTTGTACATGTTTTATATTTGTTGTTTAAACATGTATACATTTCTAGGGATGAAAAATCGTTCGAACTTCGGCAGTTTGAACCGAACTTCGTCATTCAGAATTTCGGTATAAATAAATAACGGCACTAAATATACTTGCAATATCATCGTAGTAACAATGAAATAAAATAACATATATATAACATAGTCGTTTATTTGAATTAGAAAAGTAATCATATGATAATGAAAAAACATTGGTCTTTTTAACTATTTTTAAAACCAACAAAATCACGTAAAGCCAATTAAATTAATTTGTTGTAAACAATAGTAGGAACAAGCGACGTTCAAATTATATATAATGACCTATAGGCTACTTTTGATCCCCAAATTATCGTGCGGCGTTTACTGTCACGAAAGTGACACCTTTACCGAATGTTCTGGCCGGGAGTTCAAACCACAACTCATTAAATGACGAAAATCGTTCGAAGTTTTCCTCCGTTGGTAGAGGAAAATGATTTTAAATTACAAATAGATGATTGAGTAGCGCTTATAATAAATTTTAGTTTAGGGTTGATCTATTTGTGGTTAGAAGAGGTGAAAATTGAGGATTGTATTATTTAGCTCTTTTTGTACAATGTTGAATCATAACTTCGAAAAATACAAATCTACTAAAGCCCTTTCATTTTGCCTGAAAAAAAAAATAAAATAAAAATTTAGGGTCAAGCTCTTTCGTTTGATAACATTTAAGGGATGAAAATATATGTTGGCCGATTCTCAGTTTTCGACCGGTTTTTTTATTTTAGAGGAAAATGATTAAATTACGCTGATGATAGTGGATGAAAATGGAAAAACCCCTGTTCGAACCATCACGAAAAACTCACTCTGGCAATGCGTTGTCTCACAGCCTAAGCAGTCCTTCTTATTACAAAGGTGAAGATAAAACCTTTGTTAGATTCTTTTTGACGATGTTATTTTTTTCGAGCAACGAGCAACACGATAGAAAATCCTTTTAATTTAAAAAAAAAACCTGACAGATATGATGTGATGATTTTGATAATTGAGTCTATTATCTGCAACAAAAATAAGTTTATTGCAGATTAGATAGATTACATGTATCACATTTTTGTAATGAGAATAAATGAATTTTGTCACTAGATCTAGTGAGTTTTTAATACCTGGCGGAACATAGCGGAGGCGTAAACAAGGCCCATCAGTATCTCTTGTAGATCCCCAGCATTTCGGCCATTAACGATATCGTTTGGTGAGATACGCCTGTTGCCGTAATTAAAATCCAGCGAGTTTCGAACTGAACAGTCATAGTTGCGGCGATATACAAATATCTCATTAAATTTGCACGCTGTAGGGATTCTTGTAACCAACCAGACTTTTTTCTATGCTTTCTCACAGCCCACAAACGGCGTCAAGGGGCTGATTGTACCTATTGGTCTTCTATACACCCATCATTTAAGTCAAAAAAAAAGTTTTAAGAAATCGATTTGGTGGAATAAGACACATATACAGATAATGGGCAAGCTTTTCTTAATTTCCAGGCTGCGATAAAAAATATGATTTATTTCTTTATTGCCAATAGATCGATCAATTATGATTTCATAGATACCGGATAAGCACAAAAATTATTTCATCAAAATCATCAAAATCGGTCAAGCCGTTTCGGAGGAGTATGGCAACGAAAACTGTGACACGAGAATTTTATATATTAGATATATACCTACAAGAATTGTTCGTTTAAAGTTATAAGATTCCTTCAGTAGTTTTTGCTTAAGATATATATTTTTTAATCTTACCTAAACCTTTTCTTGTTAGTCTGAATCTCGGAAACAGCTCGAACGATTTTTCATGAAATTATGTATAACTTTGTGAATTTCGGGGACGGTAAATCGGTCATATTTCAAAAACTAGGTTTCATTGGAAAAACAAATGCATTTTTGCGCGTTTTTGATAATGAAAACATTGATAACTTTTTTGGAAGTCGGTTAAAAACATTAACATTACACATTAACAATAGAATGCTACGGCAAATTTAGCAAAGTTGCGCGACAGAATAATAGCTCAGGTGGGAGGGAAGTTGGGCGGTCATGCTGGATCCGGGTTCGAATCCGGACGGCTCCGAACCTTGGGGTTTTAGAGAAGAAGCGCCGTCGTAGACCATATCATATTCATCCACTATCATCGGCATTAACGCAACCGTATCTTTGTTTTCAAGGTCCTCCTTTTTTTTTTGAGAAATTATATTACTGGGAGCCCTTTATCTGGAGGTATCTATACTCAGTATTTAAACCGAGCAAAGCTCAATCACCCAGGTACTAAGTATTAGTAATATTAGTAACCTTTCCAATGTTATAAATGGACATATTAATTACGATTTACCTATACAAACGTTTTGCACGCTTCGGAAGTGTAAAATCAATTCAAATAGTTTAATTAATTAAATTACAATACCCATTGAGAGGGTTAATGTTACTACTGATAAGCAGCCGGTGATTTTTAGTATCGTATGGCGATAAGTATTAATTTATTCTGTACTCGTACCTACTAACAGCGCCGCGTGATATTGATGTGGTATTGAGTGATGAAAAGTATCCTAGTAGTTTTAGTATTAAAATTAACGTGGTTGTTACACATATTTTATGACCGCATGTCCGCGCGGTTTTCGCCCGCGAACGTTGCGGTCGATCAACCGCGCTCGCGCGCGGGCGCGAACCGATACAATCAGCGGTCTTGAGTTTTGAAAAAATCGTCGCCCGTCGCGGTTCGCGCCCGCGCGCGGGCGCGGTTTGAAACCGACCATGAAATCCTACCCTAACAGCGTCGCGTGATATTGATGTGGTATTGAGTGATGAAAA
Source organism: Ectropis grisescens (assembly GCA_017562165.1). Taxonomy (NCBI): domain Eukaryota; kingdom Metazoa; phylum Arthropoda; class Insecta; order Lepidoptera; family Geometridae; genus Ectropis; species Ectropis grisescens. The sequence goes on along the minus strand of CM029770.1, from coordinate 2,217,250 downwards.
GTATCCTAGTAGTAGTAGAAGTAAGTAAGATACAAGTTAGTAGTAAGATGAAAGTAGTATTATGTATGGAGTACTGTTCGCACCTTTGGGATGGATCGGCCAAGTACTCGTATCAGCTGGAGGCTCTGGAATCGATCGAAAGACGTGCCAAAAGGCTCATAGGCAATGACGCTCTTGTGCGAAAAAGACTTCAAAGTCTTGAACATCGCCGAAAAATTGCCAGCCTATTGGGTTTTTATCGGATACACTTCGGAGAGTGTGCAACTGATCTGCATGATCTAATACCACCTTGTCTTTTTTCTATCGGAATGCTGAAATTGTGCAGCACTACACTATTTTATCAGCCGACTTCAAAAATTCAACTCTATTGTACTGGGTGAACAGTTTTTGTTTTTTTTTTCAACAGGATACACTTCTCGGATGTTTGTTTCGATGTAAATTTTATCGAAGTCGGTGGAGCGATTGTTTTAATATCAACAAAATAAAAAACCCACGTCGATGATTTACATATATTATTTTCATTCCGGCTTTGTTTCCAATCTCGTTATTTTCCCGGGATAATAAATAACCTATGTGTTATTTTCATTATCTTTGTACCAAATAACATGACGACGATGAAATTGGTAGGCACGTGATTGCGTCCCGATTTTTACAGTTTTGTGACGTCAAAAAATAAGATGTAAGTGGTTTTTGGTTACATTTGTTTGTAATGACTGCTATGTATTTCATTTGTTGATAAATTTAGCGAATATTTATGTTGTTACTAATACTGTATCGAGATCCAGTATTAGTAACAACATAAATCTTCGCACCATCATTCAACATAAATTGTATCTCGATACAGTATTAGTAACAACATAAATCTTCGCACCATAAATACATTCAACATAAATACTGCATCTCGATACAGTATTAGTAACAACATAAATCTTCGCACCATAAATACATTCAACATAAATACTGCATCTCGATACAGTATTAGTAACAACATAAATCTTCGCACCATAAATAAATTCAACATAAATACTGTATCACTTCAAAACGTAGTATTTGTTATGATTTCCACTATTCAATATCAGTTCTGTAACGACATATCGGATATACTTCAATTTCAGCTGAAAATATAGTTAAAATGACAATATGATGATGATGACGACTGGAAAATATCGAGATGTCGATAGGTTTTTAAACAGTCTTATCCATCTCTAGCGCAACTCCATTTTTACCAACCCACGATAGAAAATACTGTCTGGTGTGTCACCGCACTATCGCGTTTATAATACTTAGGTACTAGAATGATTCTATTCAAATTAGGTAATTGTGAGAGTTTAATTTTTAAACTGAAAGTGATAGTTACAATTTTGAAAAAAAAATACAAATTTTAGTTTTTTGTTCATATTTAAAAAACCGCCCGGCCGATTTCGATAAAATTTATATGGGACTATTCGGGAAGCATACCCATCGGCGTTTTCCAGAAATCAGGTAAATACATAAAAAAAAAAATGTGGTCCAATTGATAACCTCCTCCTTTTTGGAAGTCAGTTAAATATACATTTTATGATTAAATAATTACAACGAATAAATTGCTTTGACATTAGTTTTAACTGGCAAAGGTTTTGTTTATATTAGTACCAAGCTAAGCAAGTTTATTTTTGCTCATATTAACTGTTTTAATACGAACAAGCTAAGCAAGTTAACAGCGTGAGTCTATCGTCAAAATTATTCCAGTAGGTATAGGCAGGTGTTTTTACCGTCACGGATATTTAGCTGAGTCTTAGATTAAGTGTAAAGACTCTTTGAGCAGAGTATTTCGAATTTGCATCATGTATAGGAAATATCCTTACGTGTTTCATCTAATATATAAAATTATCGTGTCACAGTTTTCGTTGCCATACTCCTCCGAAATGGCTTGACCGATTTTGATGAAATTTTTTGTGCTTATCCGGTATCTATGAGAATCGGCCAACATCTATTTTTCATTCCCCTAAATGTTAGGGGTAGTCCACACCAAATTTTTTTTTTTTGACAAAATTTTTAATTTCCTTTTTTTATGATACATAATACAAAAATACATACAATCCTTAATTTTCATCCTTCTACGATCAACCCTTATTTTTTAATAGCCATTTTAGTAATTTAATCATTTTTCCTCTCCGGTCGAAAACTGATCAATCGTCATTTAATTAGTTATCCCCGCCAGATCTACAGGTGTCACTTCTGACCCAGTAAACAGCACGATAATTTGGGGATCAAAAGTAGCCTATAGCATACATATAGTTTGAACACGCTGATCTCGGGAACTACTTGGACCGATTTAAAAAATCGTTCACCGTTCTTTCATATGTTCGTAATCCTTGAACGCTGTAGGTTATATATATGTGCCACGGGCGAAGCCGGGGCGGGCCGCTAGTAGAAATATATTTTTGTTTCATTTCATGTATGAATTTCTGTTACCGACGAACGTCCGTCGAACTAGTTTTCATGTATTTACTTTTTTGTTTCCAAACAAACCGTGTCAGTCAACTCGTTGGCGTTATTTTTACGTTGAAATCATCATCATTCATCATCGATTTATCGTTGACGTTCCAAAGACTAGAACAAGGAGTTTTGACTCCACTTTCGTAATAGCAATGTCTAGGATGTGGAATGCGTTGCCTGAGTGGGTTTTCCGGATGGTTTAAATACTTGGTGTTGTCAAGTCGTTGGTGATCGATTTCTTTATAGGTAAGCACGCTCCATTGTAGATCACATCATCGGTTCACATCAGGAGAAGATATGGCAGTCAAATACACAACCCTAAAAAAATGTCAGGTTTTAAGTGTGTCTGTATGTATGTCTGTGTATCTCATCTGTGGTATCTTAACTCTAAACGAATGGAATGTGTTTGATGCGGTGTTTTTATTTTACTTTAATTTTTTATTTATTTCTTTTCGTGTCGTGTGAGAAACCAGGGAGGCCAGGGCTAGGTGGCGGGGAGCAGGGGTCAGGGCAGATCACCCATACGATGGACGGACCTTCTTCCATGTCCGAATGTTCTCGTAATGCGAAGAAGCGATCAACGTGGATAAGCATTGTGAGATCGGTAATTGCCCGCCGAGAAGACTGAGTACAAAACCCTTCGTGTACCGCCATCTTACGAACCACGACCCCTCTGGTAAGAGTTTCCGAATAAGAAGAAGATAAGTGTTTCAGAACACCATTCTACATGTAAAATGTAAATACCTACTATGTATACATAAAATAACAGATTTCTTAGTTTACATTCAAACGTTATTCTAATATCAACAACACCTTCCGATTAACCTACATAAACATCACTCTAAATACAACCTTAAACATTATCACGATAAGGTTGTAATTTCTATTTAACACCTGTTTGATCCGCAACGATTACATATTGCCGCCTGAAATAGCCGCGTGCGCATTATTTACGGATTAACTGTTGTTTAATCTGTGGTATCATTACGTCTATTTACCCGATAGCACAAGAAGTTGTGAAAATGACCAAAACTCTAAAATAAGTTACCATTTTAGACTTGGCTTTCACTCGGTAACCCCTATTCGTGTTCGACGGGATACCCCACTTCCTCTCTGGATCTTTCAATTTTACATAGCTCTCTTTTCACCGTTTTTGTAGTAAGTGGAAATACCACCCTTTTGCCAGTTACTCTAACATCAATAATCTTATATCTCTGGGTGACGAGCGCAGTGCTGTGCAAGGTAGTGATATCGATTCTTCTAATTAATTAATTAAATAATTAATTAATTGCTGCATGGCACAGTGCTGTTATGAGCAGGCGTGTTGCTTCCCATTAAGCGGAAATCTTATTTTGTTTGTCTCGTATTTTTATAAGTACCTATTATAGAAAAAGAATAAAAACCTCTTGCTACCATTTTTCACATTTTCTTGCAACACTCATTATCTTAAGGTCGTCTACAAATTTAATATCCTTCTGTGTATTCCATCTCTAATACTCTCCTTTTCAGTTAGTAGCTTAGCGAGCGTGTTGCTGCACTACGGCATACTCTTCTGGGGGGCCATCAAACGTTCTCAGAGTATATTGATTCGTTCAGACTCAGATACGACAGAATTTTCTGAACAAAGTTGTTTACTGTCTTATTTGTTTTCCTGTTGTCTTGACGCACAATGCACCGTATTGATGTAGGTTATTGACATTTGTAAAAATCTATTTTTATGTGTCATAATTGAATATGCCTACCAAATCTGACTACACCAAGAAATATAACAGCTGTTAAAATTCAAGTATGAGTATGTTATACGTTCAAGTATTGGTATAATCAACTGGGTTCCAAATGTCTCACAAAAATATTTTTGCCAAAACGTTACTTTAAAACCAACTGATTTTACAATATTTCCAATCCAAAAATGTTTCCTTTTGTGTATAAAAACATGGTTTGTAAAATAAAATATTTGTGGATCTTACGACTGTTGTGAGTCTTACGACTGAATAAGATATTTTTAAAATAAATAAATACTATGCAAAACGTTGTTAGTAAAGCGAAACATTATTAAATATTAAAGATTTTGCATTGAAAATAATACGATTAGTCGGGTTTAAAGTGATGTTTTGTCAAAAAAATGATTGTGAAATATTAGTTGAACCCTATAGAACAGTGTTTTTCAATCTGTGGATTCCGATCTCCAGGTCGCAAAGCTTCATCCAGGGGTCGCCATTAAAAGGCAAGATTCTATAGTTTACCACTACAGTCTACAGTCACTATTACATTGAAAAGACAATTCCAGAGAGAAGACCCAGGGTGGGTTTGATTATAGTAAAATTCAAATCGTAGTGTTTTTGAGATGTTAATAATGATTAAATCATTTCCTAATTGAAGTCTATTTCTCTCTTCAGATTTAATAAGTGCGGAGTGAAATTACTCTTTTTCTGTCTGTAGCCCAAGGGTCGCGAGAATATTTCAATCCATAAAGAAGTCTCATTTCCAAAAAAATTGAAATACACTGCTGTAGAACATTTAGTAGGTATAGATTATAATACGGCTAACTTAAATTAAAAATACGAAAAAAGTTTGGGAAAAGAACGAATGCCTATTAACTGACTACCTACGAGTACATACATGCCTAAAAGCAAACAATAAGCATATTTGAAGCACACACCGAGTATATTGCAATTAACTGAAATCGCATTATCCATCGATTCGCTGACGTAGTCGGTACGTAATCCGCCCACTCCTTTCAGCGTGCGCCGGCGCCGGCTATAAATAGAACCTAGAATAGGCATAGGAAATAACTGATATCTGTGACGACACTGCGCGCTGGATCGCGATCATCAACATCATCCGTCTGTGGCATTCATCTCCAGTACCACTTACGCTCTTACTTTATCTCAAATGCAGCGTAACACGCCGTAAAACTCGGCGGAGGATGGAGGACCGATGGTTCTTTCCATTTCGAAAATACAAATAAATACATATTTATTTTTGTAGCAAATTGTTTTTAATTTTTTTTTCGCGTATAGGTCCGCTTTTGACCTTACTTGACTTAAGCGACGGTGTGGTCCAAAATGACGCACGTTGACCTAGAAAGTACCTATTCACTCTGACCTTGAAATTTCTAGACTGTATCTCTCAAGGTACAAGTTCGCGCTGAGACCGCGACCGGAGACCGCGTCAGGCATTTGACACTATGGAATTGTATGGGCACCAGTTCGCGCCGAGACCGCGACAGGAGACCGAGACACGTGTCGCATACATATTTTTGCGCATTGTTTGGGGGTAAAATAACTGGCAAAGGTGTGGTACTTCCCCGTGCGGTACATAAGTACTTTGCATATGCCCCACCATCACTAAAACTTTGTAGGGTTGCGCGTTGCGCGTAGCGGTTTTTTCTACATAGCAACCCCAGAAACATAACGAATCTTACTAATATCTGATTTTAATGTCAATGTTTGGATCTTTACTGTTGAATCACATCGGAACGGCCGAATGGAACGAGTTACGTTACTTCGTATTCCTGAAATATGACGAAAATGGGAAAAGCGCGGGTAAAATTACGAAGCGCGCTAGTTTACTATAATTCCCAGTTCCGGTTGTACTATATTTGATACATTAAACTAACCCTATTTAAACCGAACAAACATGACCCCATGCTGTTCAAGCCGTCCTTGGCTCACAAAGGTGCGACAAGTAAAGCTGTATGGGAACGGACGGCTTCTATTGAATCCATTCATTCAGTAGCTCAGTACACTGTAGGTTTTGATTGTGTGAACTCTGTCAATTGCTGAACCCTAATGTAAATAAACTCGTTTTTATTCAAATACAACTCTTGGTTTTATAAATACCTATGGGAGTAGTGCTGCTCCGATACGGAGGGAACGAAAAGCGAAATATTTTTTAAGCGACTTAAAAAAATGGCGGTTGTCCTCTTCCATTCGTCTGTGTTTAGAAGTCAGCCTCACGCTCGGAGGTAAAAGGCTCGATCGGGTGAACTCGGAACAGCCAAGTGTACCCGAGCGAGAAAAATACAGTCTGTCTTGTTTCTCATTTCGATAATCATCGATAATCGTAATTTATAACATGGTGATGTAATTATGTAGAATCATTATGGATCGTATTCGATGTAATTATGTAGAATCATTATGGATCGTATTCGTTAGTAATAAATTACGATTGTCGATTAAGTTTTCACTGCTGCCACGTGTACTAAGCTAAGCACATATTTTTTTGTTTGTTTGTTTTTTTTTCACGCAAAAAGTAATGGACCGATTTTAGAAATTCTTTCACATTTAGATAGCTGCATCTTTACTGAGTATTAAATATATATTTTATTTCAAATAAAATAGGGAAATGTACAATATAATTAGGAAAAGGTAATATACCTAGGAACTCAAGGTCAAGAACTCATACGGTATCAGGAACTGCGAAAGTGAAATCGTGGGATTCTACAAGCTTTGTTAGTAAAGGGTCTGTCTGTTAAAAAAATATACAAATACTATCCCAAAATTTGGATGTTTGTTGCTCAATCACGTCGTTATGTCTAAATGGGTCTGGTTGAAATTTGGACCACAGTCAGATTATAGTCTGGACGACCACGTTGACACTTTTTATCTCGGGAAACGTCACGGCGGGTATAGTCGGGAGAACGGCACCTGCCGATCCGGAGACCCCGAGTTCAAGCCCCACACGCACCACTGTCTTTTCGAAGACATGTGCGTAATGCCGCTAACTTAAAAAGGTGAAGGAAAACATCGTGAGGAAACCAACATGTACCATTGTACTTACCTCGAATCTTTCGAAGTCATGTGTCATCCACAAACCCTTACTGGCTCATGACCTTAACACTCTCCTTGCGAGAGGAGGCCCGAGTCCCAGCAGTGGGAACATATAGTGGGCTGTTGATGATGATCTCAGCAAAATAACGGGAACTGTGCGGGTAAAACCGCGAGGCGCTGCTAGCTTATAACATTAATAGGATTAATAATTAATAAGGTGATTTACTTTTTCAGGCATAGTGATCGTCTTCTACGCTATTTTCTACGCGGTGCTGGCAGCGTTGTTCGCCGTTTGCATGGCAGCTCTCTTCGCCACGTTGGATCAGGAGAAACCTACCTTCATACTGGCGAGCTCCCTCATAGGTGAGGAAATACATTTTTAATCGGCTTCAAATAAGGAAGAGGTTCTATAGTTCTATTAGTGCTGCTTAGTACTAAAATTCTAAGTTATATTTTCACTTCTATCGGTGGTCCCTACGACTGCCATATTTTTAACCACCGACCAAAAAAGGGGTGTTATAAGTTTGACGTCGATGTCTGTCTGTCTGTCTCAGTGTGTGTCTATCTGTGGCACTGTAAGCTCAGATGAACGGATTTTGATGCGTTTTTTTTATTTGAAGGTTAGTTCCGTGCGTTGGTTCTTAGATATCGATTCAAGATGGCCGCCCCACAAAATGGCGGACAGAATAAATATTTCTTCACAACAGCCCTCAGTATGGGTATCAACGGCTATATACGATATATACGGCTTGGCTAGTAAAATACGGAACATGACAAATTTCAAATCCAAGATGGCCGCCACCACAAAATGGCGAATTACATTTTTTATTCACTACTACCTCAAAATGGGTATCAAACGAAATAACTTGACTAGTAAGATACTATACACTATGACAAATTTCAAATCCAAGATGGCCGCCACCACAAAATGGCGAATTATTGAAGAAGTGAAAAATAAATTTCACTTCTCCCTCAATATGGGTATCAAATGGCTTGACTAGTACAGTGTTTGACTAATTACAAATCCGTTATGGTCCGGGGTAAATCAAAATTTTCACATGAAACTTGTTTACACTAAACAGTAGCGACCAGCAGGACGCAGGACATGCTCGAAGGAGTTGCCCAGCAGTGGTGCATGAAACTATCACAATATGGATAATATTTCAATGGAACCACTTGTGAAGATATCGCCGGAAAATTGCTAGCTTATCTGGTTTTTATCGGATACATTTCGGAGAGTGTGCGACTGATTTGCACGATGTAATACCACATTGCCCTTTTTTCTATCGGAATGCTCGTAGCTCGAAAAAGCGACATCGTTTCATGGTTGATGTTCCAAAGACACGAACGAAGAGATTTGACTTTACTTTCTACTTTTGTGATAAGAACTTCAAGGCTGTGGAATACGTTGCCTGAGAGGGGTTTTCCCGATAGTTACAATCTGTGTGTCTTCAAATCGAGAGTGAAGCGGTATCTTCTAGGTATACACTCTTCATCGTTGACCGCATCATCGTTTAACATCAGGCGAGATGGTGGTCAAGTGTAAACCTATAAAAGTTAAATATATGTATGTACCTTTGAACAAAAAAAAAAGTATTCAAATCGGTATCTATTGAGTCTATTTTTTACACAATGTAAATAAGTTTTTCTCCATAAGTTTACATCACAACAAAGACGGGATTAAAAATAGGTGTCTATTACGAGTGCGACGGCGTCATAAAGCTACGGTTTCCGTTTTTAACGAGCGATAAAACTCCGAATGGGACGGTAGCTGCGGAAACAAACAATTATATATTCCGACACAAATACACGGTTTTAATTGTTACACCGTGACATGTCATCATCATCATCAGCCGCAAGACGTCCACTGCTGATCATAGGCCTCCCCCCTAGATTTCCACAACGAACGGTCCTGCGCAACCTGCAACCAGCGGTTTCAGCGACCTTTGTGAGGTCATCTGTCCATCTAGTGGGAGGCCGTCCAACACTGCGTCTTCCGGTACGTGGTCGCCACTCGAGAACCTTTCTTACCCATCGGTTGTCAGTTCTGCGAGCGATGTGGCCTGCCCATTGCAATTTCAGCTTGCTTATTCTTTGAGCTATGTGACATGTACAGCACGTTATATAAATAAGCATAAACATAATCAGCCCACTAAATATTCCCACTGCTGGGACACGGGGCGTTCTCTCGCAAGGAGAGATTAAGACTACGCTGGCCCAGTGCGGGTTGGTGTGTAGGTACATGTCGGTTTCCTTACGCTGTTTTCCTTCTTCTTTCCGGGGCTTTATGATACCGTCAAGTACTAATGTGCAAACACCGCTGTATTCCAGCGACAGGGAAATGTTTTCAGAGATATTATAGGGCATACAGATAAAGCATCTCATATTTGTAGGTGACGAGCGCAGTGCAGTGATTTTAATTCTTCATGTTCGTTAGTTTTTGACCATCCGATACATGACCTGCTTGTTCTATCACTATATACTAAACCAGTGAGTTATCAAGTTATTTTACCTCCAAGCAGGAATGTGCAAACACTACTGTGTTCTGGTTTGAAGGGCAATGTTTTCAGATAAATTACAGGGCTTAGAGATATAATATATTAGATTTCTGGGTGATCAGTGCAGTGCTAGGTAATGATTTGGTATCTTTGTGTTCCAATAGTTGTGTGTCACTGTGCTGTTATGTGGCAGGCATGTTGCTTACCATCAGGCGCATGTCCTGCACGACTCGTCGTTATAATAAAAAAAACTTGAGAGGTGTCAAGGGACACCCGGATGGAACGAAGTTCCTTTTGATTAATTAGTGAAGAAATTATTATTATTTTTTATTATTTATTATTTACAAAAAACCTGTATACACTCAACAAAAATAATCGTCGCGAGACCACACTGTTCAATGCGAAATATAAATGAAAATATCTGGCTTGCTTTCTATAAGAGAGAGAGAGACAGACAGAGAAACATGCGACGCCGCACAGCTTACAATAGCAAAAGGTGTCGTGACAACTTTTCGTAAGATTTTTTTTCCGTCTAGCCCCCTTTCACAACGCGCGATAAGGAACTTCGTTCCAAAAAAACAGCTCGTCGTTCTGTGATGGGTTAAAAGGAACCGTACTGCAGGACAGTATTCATGTCGACGCCTGAAGCGCGAATGCAGTAATTACTATGCCACACGCGGAGGTGTCGATCGGTACGATAATATAACTCTTAGCATTGTCATTTTATGCAGTTAACTTAACCTTAGCTAAGTATCATGTTATGTAACATATATGTATCTTTCATGGTGTCTTCAAATCGAGAGTGAATCGGTTTCTTCTAGGTAAACACGCACCATCGTAGACCGCATCGCTTAACATCAGGCGAGATGGAGGTCAAGTGTTTGTACACCTATTTAAGTTAAAAAAATGTTTTAGGTAGAGCTAGTAACGTATCTCGACTACATTTTGGAGCGTTTTACTTTAACAAGACCATGAAAATAAACGTTAAAGTAATTTAATGGTATTCCCATTAAAGTTAATTAAACCGATTCATTTTCTAGACTCTATATAGAAAAAACCTTCACTCTTCTAGATAGCTCTCTTCTAGATAGAAGAAACCGATTCATTCTCTAGATAGAAGAAACCTTCACTCTTCAAGATAGCACTCTTCTAGATAGAAGAAACCGATTCACTCTCGATTCAAAGACACCAAGATTGTAACTATCGCGGATAACCCAGTCAACACATTCCACCCACAGCCTAGACGTTCTTATCACAAAAGTTGAGTATTTGGAACGTCAACAATGAAACGATGTCGCTATTTCGAGCTACGAGAAGGCCCGATGAAAAAAGAGCACGGTGGTAGATCATGCCGATTAGTTGCACACTCTGAAGTGGATTTTTTGTAGCAACAAAACGCTTAGTCGATAATGCAGCGATTGAAACGACTTTTAAGCTATCCAATGTCGGGACTGTCGCAATAGGAAAATAGTTATTTGTTATACAAGAGTGCAAAGTTGATTTTTAACCGCGTGCTCAATTTTTATAAAAAATTAGAATCCTGAGCGTAGCAAGGGAATCAAAAGAGCACAAGGTGAAAAATCTTTGCACTCGAGTGCAACACGTAACTTTTCATTCCACCTCAGCGAGGAAATTACTAAATGCAAATTTTTAAATGTTTTCGCGCTAAGCAAATTAAAAAAAAGTAAATACACCAAGGAGGTTCCGAGTCTGAGTTTTTAACATATTAAAAAAAAATGTATGATGCATTCGGCACCAAGGAGGTAGAAATAAATAGGTTGAATTATGTTTTGAATTCAAAACCTCAGTACACACGATGTTCCAAATTCAAATTTACTTTAACCTCTAGAGGGTAAAAACGACTTTTGCGCCCTGATATCGAGGAGCAAAAGTACTCTTTCCGAGCTGGTGGGATGAAAATGTTATTTAGTAGTTAATATTTACAGGTTGCCTGGAAGAGATTTCTCTCAGCAATAAGGCCGCAATTTGTGGTGCTAGTTCATAAGTGTTTCTCTGTAATACTTTAATATGTTTGTGTCACAAAAAGAGTTTCTATCTATCTATTTAAATGTACAAATAAGACTAACTTTTCCCCCACAGGAGACAACCCGGGAGTAACATTCCGACCGACGGGTCAGGGGTTCGGGGTCAGCTATCACACCGCCAACAATTCTCAGAGCCAACCATACATAGAAGAATTGCAGAACTTTATTTCAGGTAAGTCAGCGCAGTCAGTATTTTTTGAAGTGAAAACTTCGTCTGGCGCGCCACAGACAGATTTTTCGTGGGCTGTGAATGGAATTCTAGCGTCACGCTCGGGAATGATAATGAAATCTTCGGGTTAACTTGGGGCCATAGCCATTGGCTCATGGCCACGCTTTCCGGTAGTTTCCAAAGTCAAATTAAATTCTGAGTTTAACTTTCTATCGGCAGTTCCTATGACTTTTTTTTTTATTAAATGGACCTATGGCATTTTATCTCAAGTGCTCTACTACCCACCGAACTTTAGGTACTCATTTGTGTGGAATCTATGCAAAGGCCGCCTTACCCTCTTTTCACTTGTGTGTATGTTAACGTCACCGGAAAATAACAAGAACCGTTAGTTGATCAATTCACTAGGTAGTTAAAACACGGACGGACATATTTCCCAAGGATCTGACAGGTGAGTCGATATAAAAAAAACTTCTCACGGTTCACCCGGCTGGTGGGGAGCCGTGTAAAACACGTGAGTCGTTGAACCGATCAGTGCACACCTCGCCTTCGTCGTATTATTTAACGGCCAGACGCCGTAAATTTATGAAACGAAATTTACTAAAATACGTACGTTAAATAGTATTTTAACTGCCGTTTGTTATACGAGGGTCAAACTGAAAGTTCTTAGAACTGGCCACTTATAAACAATATAATAAAAAAATAATTTATAATTTGAAAATAGAACTCTTTGCCAATATTACTGAGTATATACTTCATTCATTTGTCATTTGTTTTACGATTTGGCGGCAAATTGAAAATTGTCTGTGTCACGTCAACATGAATTTAACACGAGAAAATTTTTGTGCAATGATTTTTATGACTTTCGATGTCATTTAAGTCAACAAGAAAGTTATGATAGACTACGATTGGCCTTTCACGATGATGATTTACGAGGGACGGCCTTCTACGGCGACGACCGAAGATAACATCTGTGTTGTGCGGCGTATGATAGAAACTGACAAAAGAGTGACCTATCAGCAGATTCGGACAAGTTTAGGCATCGATATGAGTCAAGTGCACAAAATCCTACACGAACATTTAGCGGTCAGGAAGCTTTGCGCCCGGTGGATACCTCATAATTTGACTGAGGCTCAAAAACTCCATCGTGTGGATTGGTGCCGTAAAATGATTGAAAGATTTAACGGAGGTGACTCAAATGCTGTGTTCGACATACTAACAGGTGACGAAAGCTGGATTTACTGTTATGATCCTGAAACCAAAAGACAATCTGCTCAGTGGGTGTTTTTTCGAGAAGTTGCCAACTAAAGTGAAGAGAGATCGAAGTGCGGGGAAAAAAAGGTGGCCTCGTTCTTTGGAAGGATAGGTCATTTCGCAACAATTGTGTTAGAGGATCAAAAACAGTTTCTGCAGAATGGTACACTACCAATGTTTGCCACTTGTCTTGGAAAAGTTCGAGAGAAACGACCTCGCAGTAGGATCCTCCTTCACCACGACAACGCCTCATCGCACACCGCCAAGTGGCTGCGTATCGCGATGCCATTGAAGAGACCCCTAAGGACGAGTGGGCAAAGTGTTTTTCCCAGTGGTTCCATCGCATGCAGCGGTGTATTGACGTGAATGGACAATATTTTGAAAAGATATAATAAAACTAATAACTGGCTAATGTAATCAGTTTTGATTTTCTAAGAACTTTCAGTTTGACCCTCGATTCCGAAAGTTTATCAACTACCTAGTAAATTGATCAACTAACGATTCTTGTTATTTTCCGGTGACATTAATATCCTGAACTAGCATATACCAATCATTGTGGTGTATCGAGGTCGTCAGGTAATGAAGATGCCACCTGCGAAGTACCCGCGCCACAGAATAGCGCCGGCGGCGGTGTTGCGGTGACAGGGAGCTCCGATATCGTCTATTACTTGTAATTCATCACGTTGTGACGCACGGCCACGCCTCGGTGTCTAGTGACCGCGCTGTGGTACAGACAGTAGCGTCAGTTCACATTTATAATGTAAAAGTTCTTTCCTTTATAAAAAATATTCCCGACACTGTTACTGTGCCGTTATCGAACCTACATACTCGTGGGTATGTAAATAATAAAATGGACATTTGTTCATGAACGTATTCTATGTACAATTTTTGAAGTGAAAGCTTCTTCTGGCGCGCCTAGACCGATTTTTCGTAGGCTGTGAATTGAATTCTAGCGTCACGCTCGGGTATGATAACACATCTTCGCGTAAACTCGGGACCATGGTCATTGGTCATCTAGAAATGCGTCAGCGTTGCCCATTGGCCATTGATTAGCTGACGCAATTCTAGATGGCCATGCTCATGGCCACGCCCTACGTTTTCACCCGTGAACATAGTGAGCTATGAAATCCTGAGTTATAAGTTGTCACTTTTTTCGGCAGTTCCTATGACTGCCAATGTTATTTTGTCAATTGTTCAATCATATTTTTACCTTAGCAGCATTGTGATTTGAAAATCATTGAAACGAAAAAGCGACAGTAAAAAGAAAGTTAAGCAAATCTAAAGTTTAGGATCATATCTACCACGTATTTTTTTCTAGATACAGATTTTCTAGACATTTTCAAGAGATTAAAACGAAGAAATGATAGATGGCGCTTATATTACGTCTAACATTACTTTACATTTCTATCCAAATCTAAGGTTTGGACAATATCCGTATATTGAGATAAATGAAATTTTTAAATCAGACAATTTATAGTTCTCTTGAATTTTAATGCATGTACAAAGCGTTTCCGAATTTGCAGATGTTCATAAGCAATAGCAACCAACAACACAACAACAATAGCAAATAACAACAATCGTAGACATCTACAGTCAGGTAGCAAAAGCATAAGCAGCCCACTAATTGTTCCCACTGCTGGGAGCCTTCTTTTGCAAAGAGAGTCATACCCATAATCCACCACGCTGGCGCAGTGTACCAATCCACACTGATGACACAGTCATGACCTCGAAGAATTCTAGGTACATGTCGGTTTCCTCACGAAGTTTTCCGTTTTAAATTAGCGGCATTACGTACATATTATTATCTTCGAAACGATAGGATACCAATCGGCAGTTGCCATTCTCCCGACGAGACCAGCCGGAACTTTTCTCAATTCATGTGAAATTTTTGTATTTTACATTATATGAAATAGTTAAAATATTGGAGCGCAGTATGAATAAAACAATTGCAATATTGTCTTCTAAGATATTTAAAAAAGACCTAACGAACGAAAGATGGGAGCGAACTAGTTCGACACAGGTATGCGAGCTAAGTTCTGCGTTCCCAGTGGACCTCACTATGTGGCTCAGTGGCTTTTGACATTGACATCGCAATCTAAAACTTACAAGCGCCTTCTATCGTCCTTTTTTCGAACCATTTTTTTTATCTCGTCGGAAAACGGCTCATTGCACTTGAACCTAATTCTGAAAAAAAGTTGCTTATAACCGGTTATAAGCAATTTTTTTCAGAATCGGGAGAGAGTAAACGAACAATAGCAAAATTTTGTAAAAGGTAGAAAGCGGCGTGTAATTTTTTATGCTCTTTCCCGACAAAAATAGATCACTGTCTTTTAGCGTTATTTCTTTGCTGTCGGTACTTCCACAAAAGTCAGGCGTGGCGCGTGGCGATGGAGTGCGTACTCAGCTTTAATAAAAGCCAACATACCGAGCACTAACGTCGAAATAAGTTGATACTTACGAATACTTACTCTCAAACAGGGAGTGAACCACTGCCTGCCAAAGGTCACCTTTGGATAATATCAGGACGAGTCGGATCACACGAAGAGAGGACTACGCTGAGTGAGCAATCACGAGCTGAGGTTTATGATGATAATGAGATAGGAAGAACATGTTTAGCTGAGATAATCTATTTTCTACAAAAAACAAAGACCGTCTTGAACTTAGATTTAGAACTCGAGCAAATTTCATAAGAATCTATCACTATTTCGTCTAAATACATGAAAGCAAGTTTTAGTTTTTTGTTCATATTTCCAAAACCACTACATCGATTTCGCCAAAATTTGTGTAGGACCACCTCTGAACTATGATCTACCAAACAAAAAAAAAAAACCAACAAAATCGATTGATAATCGGCGGTGCTATCTCGTAACATACAAAATAAAAGTGATCAAGGGCGAGTCGGGCTCGCCCATGAAGGCTTCCGTAATATAAAAGTTCTTGTACTAGTTCTTTGTTACTTTATAATAGTCAATTTATGACGTAAGTATTAAAATAAAACTACTTACTAGATCTCATTCAAACCAATTTTCGTTGATAGTTTACATGGTAATGTACATAAGTTTAAACCTATTAAAGTAAAAAAAATCATACACTTTTTTATTTTTGTCATTCTCTTATTTTAGAATTTAGAAGTTACAGGGGGGACACACTTTTTACCACTTTGGAAGAGTCCCTCGCCCAAACTATTCAGATTAGAAAAAAACATATGTTTGATACCTCAATATCATTTTTGATGACCTATCCATAGATACCCCACACGTATGGTTTCGATCAAAAAAATTTTTTTGAGTTTCAGTTCTAAGTACACACCTAATTTTTTTTGTTTTTTTTTTCAATTTTTTTGTATCAACATCTTAATGCGATTTACAGATTATATCTACTTACCAAGTTTCAATAGTATAGGTCTTATAGTTTCGGAGAAAAGTGGCTGTGACATACGGACGGACAGACAGACAGACAGACAGACATAACGAATCTATAAGGGTCCCGTATTTTGCCATTTGGCAACAAACCCTGAAAAGACACTTAACTGAATTGATAATCTCTGTTTTTTAAGTCGGTTACAAAAAAACTAGAAAATGTTGAAATGGAGCCGTTGTAACAAAGGCGCGTTTTCAGGAATATGAGTGACAAAAGAATGAAAAAATGTTGCACGCTTAAAATAAAAACATACTAATGAAAAACTTGAAAACCAAGACCACGACAAACATTACAGACCAAAGCTTGTATATTGCTTTACTCGAGTAATGTGGCCGCACATTTTTATTTTTTTTATTATTAAATTTAGCAACTCCACAGACTCCGGGGTCCGTGACCTTTGTCATTTGTTTTTTTTTTTTTACATGAATCATGGATTAGGAAGAAAAGGAAATAGGGGGGAGTAGGGAACATTTTCATTCTAATTCTAGGCCTATTTTATTTTCTAAGCCGCCTCCTCCCGGCTCAGCGCCTCCACCACGACTGCATTTCTGTCTTTGATGGCCATCTGCAAATTGAAGTCTCGGATGGTCTTCAGTGTTGCAGCCAACGCTCGCCGAACGAACCGACCGATGGCGTCGTCGGTGTCGTCAGCGTAGTACGTGAAGTCCCTTGTGTGCCGTGAGATTGCGACGACCGCATGAGGCACGCTCTCGTGCAGCTTCATGTTTGCCTTAGTTTTGATTACGATTACCGACTCGTATGTCAGTCCCTGAGCTTCATGGATGGTAAGGATGCGTGACCCGGTGCCTGAACCATAACCCTGGTTTATCAGGGTGTCCTTCTCCTCTTGAGTGTGAACTAAAAGAGGGTGTTTGGTTGGCTGTTGGGTATTTGCGCTCCCTTATACCTTCTCTGCTCTAGGGACTTTACACGGGCACCGAGGAGTACATACCGGAGTATATTTCCCTCAGCGCATATGCGATGTCCATTGGGTTTCGATGTGTGCAGAGCAACTCCTGGCTGATCTTTGCTACCAGGTTCGGGCGGTGATACCTCATTTCGAAGAGATTTTCCCTATCGATATAAGGCAATTGATTGACATCTCCGATGAGGACAATTTCGCCAACACCAGACAGCCGTGAGACCATTACAATGGCTCCAAAATGGTTCATGAGGGCTTCATCCACCATGAGGCGACTGAAACTCTCTTTTCCGAAACCATTTACCAGAGCAGAAGCCATGGTTCGCACCCTGGTTTTGACCAGGTTTCCGATGCGGTGCGACAGCTTTTCTCTTAGATCTTTGCTGCCTCAGTTGTTGTGGTGATGATAGCGTCCTTGTCCACGTCGAAGTGCCTAATCACCCATGTTGTCTTTCCACATCCTGGAACTCCATTGACCCATTGTATTCTCGGTACCTCCCAATTTTCCCAACCCGCTGTGACACTTGAGTTCCCTTCGATAATCTTGGCCATCTCTAGGATCTTGTCGTCCAGCATAATTTTGGTGCATCGGGCGGTAACTACAATAGGGTCGTTTGGTGGTATCGCATACTTGTAAACAGGCATTCCCGCGCGCTCTGTCTCTTTCTCGTTCAGTGTCACGAAGCCATTTTCTGCACTGTAAGCTGCCATATACTGTCCTGTCATGGTTCCCTTGATGACCCGGAAGTGACATTATTGTAAATGGCTGCTTCGGCCTCATCGAGTTTCGCCTTTAAGAGGCTTTCACTTCCTAGCCTATATGACTGCAAGATGTTTTCGCAGGTCTTGAGGTTGACTTGTCGTGTCGCTCTCAGTGTGGCTATGAATTCGATGAAGGCGTTACGTGCATGACTCCGCGGCCCGAAGCCGTAACATAGCGGGCGGTTCAACCTGTCCCATGTCAGCTCTCGTTCGGCTCATTTGTTGCTGTGAAGCTGCTTTGGGGTTTTGACGTCAAAAGGGTTGATGAAGGGGATGAGATTCGGAGTACGCTCCTTGCTGCTGCGTTGAAGGCAGTCACGAAGGCCGTGATAGTGCCTCGGCTGCCGCTTTGATTGGCTGCGGCTTTCTCCGCGGCTGCCCTCTGCTGTGCTCTTTCGGAGCCGGTTTGGATGGTCGAATTAGGAACAGGATGTCCCCAGCTGTCAGTTGCATTTATTTGGTCGTGCGAAGGGACTCTGAGGTAGCTCAGATTTTCTCCCCTATCTTCATATACGACAACCTCATGATGTTTAGAGGCCTCAATGCAGCCCAGCCGGTCTGCGACTCTCGCTCTTGAGTATTCGATTGCCATCGCATCCACGCTTATCACCCGGGGTGTGTCACCCGCATTTCTGCTGAGATGTGCGAGCAGCGCACTTGCCTGCGTAAAAGGCGTTCGACCTTCCGAGTACTCTATTAGCGCAATCGTTTTGTTTTTCGATCGCACCAACCGAAATCGTTGGCCGTCTACCTCGCACACTGGCATAGCATCGTAGGTTTTCCGCTTCATTGTGACTTTGGCGGTACTCCCATTGAGCAGGCACGACAATCCCGGTGACAAACGGGCGCATTTCCGTTCCCAAGCGAAGCAAAAGCTTATTGCGAATCTTTCTTTGTTGCTGTCCATGAAGAGAGCCACACCGCGGATACGGATTCCTGCCTTTCCTCGATTTGCGTTCTCCAGTAGTTGTTGGATGGAGATGTTTTTGGAGGAGTTATCTTGAGCGGAGACTGCATCCCGCGCGGCATCCACGGACAGCGAGGTAGAATGTGGTGGCACAGGGGGGTGTGTATTTTTAAGTTTTCGTTTGAACATGGCCCTTGAGAAAGTCTCGGAATGGGGCGAAACCAATCTGGCCAAGTTTAACGAGAGTAAGACGCAGGCGTGTCTGTTCTCTGCAAAAAAGAGTCAATTTCAACTGACTCCTACTTTTCGAGGTGTATCCGTGCCGGTTACTGATCATCTTGAGCTTTTGGGCGTTACCTTGACTTCTACGCTCAACTTTGACTCGTACATCGAGTCCAAGGCTAAATTAGCTGCCAAAAAACTAGGTATCCTCTCAAAGGTGCGAAAGTACTTCAAATCTGAACAATTACTTTTGTTATACAAAGCACAGATTCGCTCTTGTATGGAGTACTGTTCGCACCTTTGGGATGGATCGGCTAAGTATCTGCTTGAGGCTCTGGAATCGATTGAGAGGCGTGCCAAAAGGCTCATAGGCAAAGACACTCTAGCGCGAAAAAGACTTCATAGTCTTGAATATCGCCGCAAGATAGCTAGCTTATCGGTTTTTTATCGGATACACTTCGGAGAGTGTGCGACTGATCTGCATGATCTAATACCTCCTTGCCTTTTTTTTCTATCGTACTTCTCGTAACTCAAAGAAGCGGCACCGTTTCATGGTGGATATTCCAAAGACACGGACGAAGAGGTTTGACTCTACGTTTGTAATATGAACATCTAGGCTGTGGAATGAGTTGCCTGAGTGGGTTTTCCCCGATAGTTATAATCTTGGTGTCTTCAAATCGAGAGTGAATCGGTTTTTTCTAGGTAAACACGCTCCATCGTAGACCGCATCGTCGTTTAACATCAGGCGAGATGGCGGTCAAGTGTAAACCTATAAAATTAAAAAAAAATAAAAATAAACATAAGTGTAGAGTTTCTCTTGGCCGCTATGCGGAATGAGCTCTCTATGAAAGACATAAGCCGTGGTCTTTTATCTGGATCTGCTAAGATGTTGTGGAGATCCGAGACCACCAGCCTCCCGTCGATCACGGATTCGAGATCATGCCTTGCGGTCATGAATCTGGGACAATCGACCAGCACGTGCCGCACATTAGACCATCTATCTATCTATATTAGATATATCTTTGGACTTGGTTCAGTGCTAGGTAATGATTTGAATTCATGTTACGTTGCACTTCAGGAGCATATTCAGGTCCCGTCCGTCAGTCCGTCACTGTAAATTAAAAAAGCAGTCGCCTAATTTGGAAAATGCGCAGATTCCACAAACGTTCTCAGCGGGTAACATGATATCAGCTGGTGATGACATACGGCAGTTTTCATTAACTAAATTACAATGAAAACTACACTACATTACATAATTAACTAACTACTGCCACTAAGCAAACTAAGCATATGTATATTATGTTTCTAAAGTGTGTAGAACATAAATGCTGTTGCTGATAAAATTATAAATAGTTATTATATATAATATTCCAGTGTACAAGTCGGAACGCTGGCTGGCGGAGAAGGCGGCCCTGGCCTGTTCTGATGAAGACCAATTCGGGTTCCCCGCCTCTCCCTGCTTCTTCATCAAAGTGAACAAGGTATAACTAGCCTCCACGGCTCATATTGTTTCCAGATTCCACTTTGAAACCTTTATTTGTTTTTTTTTGTTTTTTCGGAATAGTCCTCATCACACAAAAGTTTCTTAATTTATTTATATTTAATTCATCAGCGACGTTTCATGGATGACGTGCCAAAGACTCAATTGAAGAGGTTTGGCTCTAGTTTCGTGATAAGAACATCAAGGCTGTGGAATGGGTTGCCTTTTCCGATGGTTCTTCTGGTTGATGATCTTAGTGGCTTCAAATAGAGTGAAAAAATATGATTATTTTAAGTTAGCACGCTCCGTCGCAGACAGCATCGTCGCTTAACACCAGGCGAGATGGCGGTCAAGTGTAAACATAAAAAAACTCTGTTACACCTAAGTTACCAACATCTTATTATCTTGACCAGATAATTACTGATGTTCAAAAAGTTCTTTTAACGACAGGAAATCGTTAATTTGTATTATTTGAAACATCATTCTCAAAGAATTCTTAATAGTTCGTTACTTCTAAAGGCCCTATTGAATAATTCCCTGTATTTCTAGATCTACGGCTGGGTTCCTGAGCTGTACGAAGCGTCGAGCTTGCCTGAAGACATGCCTGCAGACCTTCAGGAGTATATTAGAGAACTACCGGCGGAACAGGTAGGGAACATGTGCAAGCAATCTTGATACATTATGTTTTCACCAATGTGTTTGGTGCAACCGATTTCAAAACATAATTAACCGAAAAAATATATAATGATGGGACGAGATGAAAATGCGCCTGATGGTAAACAATACAAACAAGTGGTGTGTTGCTAACTATAACACAACAGTGCCATTTGTGGAGGCGGCCATTTTAAATCAATATTAACCAAACATAGCTAAGAACACCGATTTAAAATTATAAACACCTTTTTGGTCGGGGTTAAAAAGAATCCGAATTGCCTATAACCAACATAACATTTAAATACCGATTAATCCGAATTCCCTCCCAACACTGCACTGCATTTGTCTCCCGGTTATCATCTCATATTTCTACAGAAATATCTATTCTCATATTTCTGTAGAAGTATTGCACATAAAACTGAAACACAGTAATGGTTGCACTTGTTTGCTTACAGCATAAGCATAAGCAACCCACTAAATGTTCCCACTGCTGGGACTCGGGGCATTCTCTCGCAAGGAGAGAGTTAAGGCCATAATCCACCACGCTGGCCAAGTGCGGGTTGGTGGATGACACATGACCTCGAAAGGTATCTCGATTCTAGGTACATGTCGGTTTCCGTTTCGGTCGTACACGATGTTTTCCTTCACCGTTTTTAAGTTAGCGCCATTACGCACATGACTTAGAAAAGACAGTGGTGCGCGTGGTGGGATTCGAACCCGGGGGCTCCGGATAGGCAGTCGCCGTTCTCCCGACTAGACCAGCCGTAACTTCACTAGACCAGCCGTAACTGCAATTACTACTCACTCGTCTGCTTAGCGGTAAAACAACTGCACCTATCGGGTTTAAAGTAAAAATGTGATGGTGGCTTGCTGTTCTTATGAATGAACTCCATGAATAACCTACCATGATAAAGCCCAGGCGCGTTTAACATGCTAATTAGATTTTTAATGGGTTCTCTGAATGTAGGTTTTAAATGCCTAGGGCTTAGTGCAGAAGGCGTAGGGCCCGCAGTAACCTTATCTTATCGTACCCAACGAGGACCACATCTCGTACAACGGCAGGCGGAACGGCACCAGACGGTACTACCTTAGTTTAGACTGCCATCGGTAGAGAAGTGAGAAGTCTAAACAACGAACTAGCCTTCTACCGCCTTACTAAATCGGCTTTGGATTTGTTATTCCCATCTCTATCATTTCAAACGAAAAGAAAAAAAAGAGGAAACATAACCCTAAGACAATTTTCATTCGCCGGTAGAACCCTGGTATCCCAGAACGGGGAGCCCTACAGCTTTAGCGGGAAGGACGTGGCGCTTGCCGACTTGTAACCGATATGTAGAGCTAATATTCATACTACGAGTATTTTTGATTATTTTCTATCGCTTTGCAAAAGATGTATCTGAGTCGGCTGGCTGATTGTTATTTCCTTGCCATGCTGGTGTTGTATGACTTTTTAGATAAATATTGTATTTTAATCTTATCCTTTTTTGTTCCAGCAAAAGCAAGTGTGGGTGTCGTGCTGGGAAGAGCACAAGGAGTCCAGCAACGACACGCGGTTCGAGTTCCCGTGGGGGCGCGGCCTGCCGGAGACTTTCTATCCCTACACCAACACTCGGGACTACCTGAGCCCCCTGGTCGCCGTGAAGATAACACCTCCAGGTAACTACCAGACAGATTACTTCCAAATGGTACGCGTACTAGTTGCTCTCCGAGGGGTTTCGTTTGGACTCTCTCTGTTTCAAATTAAATTTCCAATCGGTTCAGTAGTTAAGGCGTGTAAACGAAATAAATAACAGGTTTACCTTAAGTTCAGCAACAGTGTGACGGAGTATAAATTTGGACTCATATTATGACCAAACTTGAGAGTAGGTATTACATTTACGGGGTTAAAATATTTATTGTTATTAAACTTTCGCAATATTAACACATAATGTTTATATTGTGCGGGTCTTAATAATATCGAGTCCCGTACACTACAAACATTGCCTGTTAAAACATTGTTTTTATCTGTTAACTACAATACCTAGTATTAATATTAGTTGGGGATATTTACAGTTTACTTGAGAATATCTATACTAATATTATAAAGCTGAAGAGTTTGTTTGTTTGAACGCTAGGATCTCGGGAAGTGCAATTGAAAGATTATTTTTCTATTGGATAGTCCATTTATCGAGGAAGGCTATAAGCTATAGAACATAACGCTACTATTAATAGAAGCGGAGCATGAATCAAGAATGTAACAAAAACGGGGAAAAATATTCCTTTTTGAGAATTTTCGTACGTTTCATGCTTTGACATGACACTTGACAGCATGTGTCTATGATTGCGTCATTGAATATCAGTGATTACATACCTCTTGAATATAAAATCTTTGCTAATCTCTGAGTTGGTACGACCAATTTCTGATAGGTGGCGTAGCAGGTAGCTGAAGAGGTGTTTTGTTTGAAAGCTATATTCACAGGAATGACTGAACCGATTTCTAAAATGTATTTTAATTTTGGATATGTGCGGGATCTCGATGAGTGCTATATATGTTCCACGGGCGAAGCCGGGGCGGACATCTAGTGAAATATAAAACTACATTGAAATATCCAGGACTTGCTACACCATATAGCCGCGGTTAATATCCATACGCCTTGTTTGTTGCAGCTGGTAAAGTGGTAGTGGTCCGGTGCCGCGCCTGGGCCAAGAACATCATCTACAACAAGAGCATCAAGGAAGCGACAGGGTACGCGCGGATAATTCTGTACTTGGAATCTGATAACTCCACGGACCTCTCAGAAGATACTGGCTTGGATATGTAACCTCATCGGTACGGAATTGTCCAGGATATTAGTAGCAGTAGACTACTAGACTGATGATGCTAAATTGTTGCACAAAACTTGCTTCTCAGATCAGAATTATTTTGCAACACCTACAATTGTAAGCCTATTCTAGAGTCCTCTTAGTGTAGTACGCTTAACCCCTTACAAAACGTCAATTCAGATGATGGAGAGTCATTGTCTGATGACTCCAGATCGCATAAAGCTATCGGTCACTCATAGCTGAGTGAGGGAAACCACACACCAGGAGACAAGTGGGTGATAACAATGTTGAAGACAACAAATTTTGTAATCGTGCGTATCCATTTTTGTCAGGCGTTCGGCGTTCGGTCTTTGCGTCTGAAAATAAATGTTAGATCTTTGGGATCGAAAGAAAAGCTAAATTTGGATTATGATAGAATGTGTACCGTAAATTGGGGTGTAATCAATTCTTGTTGTTACGTAATCGCCAGAAGTATTCTTAATCACTAAAAAATCCTTGGTGAACTTAGCGGAGGTTCTGAACAAGGTGGAAAGAAGTGGACGAACAACAAAGTGCTTGATGGTAAGTAACACGTTTGCTCATAACGAAACAGTACCATTCTGCTATTTGAACATAAAGACTCTATAACACTACTCGTATTACTGTACTGCACTCGTCGCCCAGATACATAAGATGATTTTCCTCTTGGTCCTGTAATTTCTCTAGGAACATTGTCCGTCAAACGGGGACACAGTGATAGCACATTACTGCTTGGCGGTAAAATAACTGGCAAAGGTCTGGTATTTGCCAAGGCGGACTCTGCAAAAAGTCCTACTACTACAGTTTTTTTGTTCTGAAAACGGTTTATTCCCGTCGCGTTGTTACTGAAAAAAGTACAACAACAATAGTACTTAGAACATAATTATCTATGTACTTATTAGGATACTTATGTGAGATTTTAGTTAGCTATTTTAAATCTCCGTAAAAGAAAATGCTCGTTTTGTTATTAGAGAATGACCTAGAACTTGGTATGAAACAGAAAAAGTGGTCATCGTGAGGAAACCTGCATGCTTAGTAACCTGTTTGCCAGCATGTTTCAAGATTTTTTTGAGGTCATGCGTTGTACGCCAATCCACACGGGGCACGGACAGTGGATTATCGCATAGGCTCTCTCCTTGCGAGAGAAGGCCCCGAGTCCCAGCTGTAGGGACCATTTATGCATACTGTTTACATTACGTATGAAAACCCTTACTAATATTAAAATGTCTCAAAATCAAACTGATTAAACTATTGGTTCGTGAATATACTAATACTATCAGTACTCGCCGATAAATTTAGTAGTGAGTAGAAGAATCTCAAAACCCAAAAATATTTTGCTCGACTTTGTGATGAATAATGAGGAAGAAAGTTAAATTATTTATTATTGGAGTTTTCGTAGATAATCTTAACTTAGATTAATAATATTGTCAACGTCAAGGTATTTTTCAAAATTTATATATTATTTACATGTCACTTGTGTGAATAAAAGAGCATACAAATATCAAATTTTAAAAATAATATAATAACATGCCAGATAAGTGTCAATAATTTAATTATTGTTGTAATGAATAATGTGAATTTTTATCTTAGCTTTACCATCACTTTCTAGGAACTCTTTGTTAATCTAAGTTAGGGTAAGTAATCTAATTTATTTTAATCAGTGATAATGTAGCCGTAAGTATGTTTGTAAGTATAAGTTTAAGTTACGGGTCATCCATAAAGTACGTATGTTACATGTTCAGGGGGGATGAGGACGAAGGTGACATTGTGTGGCAAGGGGGGATAGGGGAGGGTCCTATCGTGACGTCTCATTTCGAAACATTATTTATCTAAGATTTCTTAAGAAATAATTTAAGTCGCTAATGTCACTCTTTTTTAATTCACTAATTTGATTTAAAATTCCAAAATATGTGTCGTCACATTAAGGGGGTCTCAAAAATCTGACAAGCTGCGATAAGGATCTGAGAGGGATTAAAATTCCTGAATTAAATTAAAAATAATGTAACGTCTTACTTTATGGATGATCCCTCAGTCGGGTCATGGGACTTCCGACCTAGCCCAAAGTTCGGCAAGCAGTAGAAACAACATGAGGCCGACTGCCATAGGTCCCTTCCTAAGAATAATTGGTGATAAAGTATAATTCTTTAAGTAAATGTATTTTTTATTAGATTCAGTAGTTTTAAACTTTTTTAATTTAAAACAAAAATATTTTTTGCTCTAAAATGTTAGCATGCACTTTTATAAAATTTGATCGCCAACTCGTCTGGTGTTAAGTTAACCGCCCATGCTATTCGTCTACGGTGGAACATGCGTACCTCGCAGATACGGGTTAATTCTCGACTTGGGAAAAACTCACTCTGGCAACACAATCCACAGCGTACACATTTATATTACGAAAGTAGGATTACATCTACAAGGAGATTTATTTAAGAGATTTTTTTTCGTAATATAACGAGTACTTGGAACATCAATCATGAGATGATGTCGCTTATATAGTACTAAATGAAATGGCACTCAAACTAGTCTAAACAGTAAAATTAGATACCTAGAAAAGTAGTCCATGAAAATTAAACCCTTCTGTAGTATTTTTTTAATTATTGTAAGCGTAAAACTACGGCCTAAGTGTACTAATACTCTCGTCTCTGTCTAATATCTATTTTATGGCCTCAGTTAACGTCACGTAAACGGTAACAATTGTGTGGAGAATACCATTCCCAGTCATTGATAACACAGGCAAAGTCGTACGACGCCCACTACACCTATTTGTATTTAGTTTGTATTTAATTAAACTATTATGATTCCATATTGTTTTGTAATAATTCCTGAATGTGTGTTGAATAAAATATTGAATTTATTTGTTCTTTTACTTTAAAATTAGATGAATATTCATCAATAATGTGAAGAACACCTTGTTTTTCTCTTTGAATAAGAAGATCTGGCAAACTAACCACAAATTACTACTTCAAAAAGTTTAAAGGGTAGAATTTACCTTTACCTACAAATGTTGACACTACTTTCTATGTATATTTACGAGAGAACTAACTTCCTATTTTTTTATTGAAATATTTTATTATTTTTGTTTTTTGTCATTTTTAAAGTGGGCTCCTTATTCTATCAATTACTATTAAACAATTTTACATTACCAGCAAAAAAATGAAGTGTGAGAGTCAGAGTAAGGTACCAGGAAGTAATATTTGCGTGGAGTTCGCCGCGGCCGGGCCAGGGTTGGAGGGCGGCGGTCGCTGGGCGGGCCGCGAGTGGTTACAGGCAGATTCGGCCGGACACGGCGGGCGGCCGCAATGACTGCGCGTATAGATGTGGCTTGAAGGCAACTTTGCCTATTTTAATGTTTCTGGATTTCGTTAGTCACATCTTTCGAGTCATACAGGCCAAGCCTAGTGTGGAAGCTAAAATTAACTATTTTATTGTATGTGTTATTTTGGGAAATAAATATTATTTTTCTTTTCTTTTCTTTCTTTATATTTGTGTGTGAATTGTCCACCAATATTTATTTATTTGTTTATAGGTTTTGGTAGTTACAACTACAGTGTTTATTATGGTATGTCGCATTTTGAAAGTAATGTTGCGATGGTGTCCTGTAGATAACGTGTGTTTCTCAGTCGTGAAGTAGATACATATCCACCTTTTTTTTGTAGTATAAAGTAACGAGACGAACGCGACATGTGCCTGATGGTAAGCAACATACTTGCGCATAACAGCACAGTAACACGCAGCTATCCGAACATGCAGAGTCCAAATAATGTGGGCAACAACAAAACAGCAAAAAACGATGGCAGTGCAGTGCACTGCCCTCGTCACCAAGATAAGAGTATATACGCTGTTGTACCTCTATGCCCTGTTATATCTCTGGAAGGATTGCCCTTCAAACCAGAAGACAGTAGTGTACATTACTGCTGGTGGTATAATAACTAGCAAAGTGTGATACTTCCCCAGGTGAACTCTGCAAAGAACCCTACCACTACAAATTCGTATAAAGTGATATATATTGTGATATATATTCGTACAAAGTGATATATATTCGTACAAAGTGATATATATTGTGAGACAAGATCTAAGGAAAACAAAAAAAAATGTATCTATCATCCACCAACTTGCACTTGGTTAGAGCATGGTGGATTGAGAGAAGGCGGCCTAGTGGCTAAATAAATTGGAATGGATTTTTACATTATGTTCTGAAAAGGCTTTTTAAAATGTTTGTAATATTTGTAGGTATAAAGCAATATTTATTGTTGCTGAAAACTCACTAAAAAATTAAATCATTTCAAAAATAATATGTATGATTAATATGCCAATTAATGAATAAAGTTGTCAACAAATTGTTGTCAAAAATTAAATCCGCAAAATTATATTCCAAGAAGTAAAATAAGTACATAACGTTGCATACACAAAATATCAAGATAATTTGCGGTTTACGAGTATATAAATATATATTCTTAAATTTAGGTTTTTTACAATATCAATAAATGTATCAAAAACAACATAAAAACATTACAAAAACCTAAACCTATTTTGCCACCTGCAGCGGGGCAGGGCCCAAGCTACCGGTGGTTCGGGCTGCAGACTGAGGAACCTCCTGACGATTCGTGCTCTGTCAAGGATGCCCCCCTTCTGCATCTGATCCTTGATCCAACCGTCTAGCGAAAGTCTCTTGAGATGTTGGTCGAGACCACGGATATTCGGGGGATATGCCTTGATTGCGAATTTAGTTCGAAACCTAGTGTCTCCAGTCTCCTCCCACAACATACATAAAAACATTTCCGTATTAACAAATAATTTTGTCTATGTAGAAGGAGTCACTCAACGCCCACATAATATGTCACTAGGGATTGAAATGAGTGATTGCAAAATTTATTCGACATTTTATTTTGGGCTGTATTATTATATTTTCATTTATTAAGTTTTACTAATATACAAATACGTAAATACAATTATAATATATAAAAATTGATACCCTGTACGACATGTATTATACTACAAAGAAATGTATAAAGTTGGAGTAGGAATCTATTTGCATTTTTTCAAATTAACAGTTTTACGTTTAATGTGTACGAAAGTACTAGCGCTCCGCGGGTTTACCCGCGTAGTTCTCGTTCCCATTCTTTTATAGAGATAAAAGTAGCCTAAGCCTATGTGTTCTACCAAAATATAATCTTACTGTATTTCAAATTACAACTCGATCCGTTCGTACGTTTAAACGAGATTGAGCAACAAACATCCAAATACCCAAACGTCCAAACATTGGCATTTGTAATATTAGGTACTAGGATTTACGATACCAATGACAAAAAACATTATATTTTTTTTGCTTTCTTGCTTGTACTGGGCAATCTCTGAAACTGCTGGACTAATTTTAAGGGACTTTTAATGAAACAGTTTATTTAATAAACATTAAATAAACATCACTTTATTCCGGTTTGAAGGACTATGTTTCCAGAGGAATTACAGGGAGGTAAAACATTACATCTCAGACTGTCGACCGCCGTAAATCCTAATGCCGTAAATTGAAGAGCAAAGGAAGGAAGAGAGGTATTTGCCCTGCAGTAGGACAATGTAGGCTAGTAATAATATTAAAATTTTATTTTCATCAAGCAAGAGAAAATTACACGTTAAAAAAACGTAAAAAAGTTATGCCCTAGACGATCAGCTGTCTGGTAGTGAAAGTTCCGTCAAAATTGGTCCAGCTGTTTGGTAGATTAGTGGAACAAACAAGATAGACAAAAAGTTTTAAAATAGTTTTTAGGTATAGGTACTGTACATACTTTCATTTGTCACAACTTAGTAAACAGTTGTTAATTTGATATTACATACAAACGCTCCAATTTTATTTCTTTGTATATATTATTAATAATAATCAAAAAACAAATAAAAAAATCTGGAAAAATAGGTAGTTAACTAAAAATGAAAAAAACGAACATTGTCATGTAAAATACCGAAGAAATTTCACGTCGGCAAACTCCCTTACCCCATCACTAATGCGCCAACGTACTCTCTAGGCGCTTCAGAGCGACTGAACGAATGTCAAATTTATACGGTCATATTAACCGTATCGAGAAGACACTGCCACGCCCTCATGGCATATCCCCCGATATCCGTGGTCGAGACTTTTATTTTAATTAGTATTATTATTGTATTTTTTTTTTAGTAATTTGTTAATATGACTATATTATATGGAAATGCCAATAATGTCAATAATTGATTTATTACTTGACGTGAAAAAATATCTTTTATCAATACAAATGAATATGAAATTTGCGATGCCTCACAGAAGCCTCTATGATTTAGGCAACGTCGAAAATTCGCATCTACGTTCCACATCATTGCCACCGACACTACCATCACTTCTTAAGCTGGTTAGTCTACCAGAGAAACTCCAAGCGATCACTTCTCCATAGACTTTAGACATTAGTTCTCTAGTTTAGTTTAGGACAGTAGTTTGTATAAGTGTTCGAGGATGGGAGCAGACAAAGCCAACGGAGTGGTCAACTACAACCGGAGACCTCCACAGCGGCCGTTTTTACAAAAGCTCCAGTACATGATTTGGGACCCTGAAGAAAAAAAGTTTCTTGGAAGGACACCGCATAGATGGGGTAAGCTATCCTATAGCTTTTTTAAGTTATGTCACTGTTTTTCAGAACTCATTAGTATTAATTATCGGATATTCACCGTGGTTTTATGGTGAAAGGAATTCCCGATATTTCGAAGCAGTTTCGTGCACTATCTGCACGGGTTGTATTTTATACACTTATTTTCTAAGTTTTATTTCTTGATTAGTCATTTTCGTAATTTTTTGTATCTTAATAAAGTTATGATGAATTTTGCCTTTTTTACCTTCCATCTTTTTCACGTATCTGTAGGCACGCGGTCGTTTACACTAAGCAAACTGTTTGACTATTATGAATATCCGGCTTTTGAAAACTCGAAGAAAATATTGTAATGGCTCATTTTCAAAAAATATACTACTCAACAACCAAAATACCATATATTTATGGTATTTTTATTTTAGTATTGAATTATTATAATATAAACGTTTCGTATGCGATAATGTAATAATTATTCAAAGAATTTATAGTTAATAAATTCAGTAAAAATTATACCTACAGTCCATTCAATGTGCATTTGAAGAAACATAGAAATCCATAATAGATATCCATTGCTACATTTTTGGAGTTATACTTAAGGTACAAGTTCGCCCGGAGACCGCGACACGAAACCGCGACGCGAAACCGCGACCGGAGACCGCGACAGGCACTTGACTCTATGGAATTGTATAGACGCCAGTTCGCGCCGAGACCGCGACAGGAGACCGATACACGTGTAGCGAGACATGTGTCGCGGTCTCGGCGCGAACTGGCGCCCATACAATTCTATAGAGTCAAGTGCCTGTCGCGGTCTCCGGTCGCGGTCTACGGTCGCGGTCTCGCGTCGCTGTCTCGTGTCGCGGTCTCCGGGCGAACTTGTACCTTTACATGAATAGGTGCGTTTTACAAAAATATGAGAGTGAAATTTTAACGACGTGCGCACAGGGACATCCAAAAACGACATGATGAAGTTGGCTGAGATTGTCTCTTCAGACGTAATTTTTACGATGCGCACGCACATCGACACTCAAATGACTCAAATTCGACACACTTACTACACTGACAAGTTTTGTAGCGCGCTTTTTAACACGTTCATTGCATTATGAGGTCGAACAAACCACATGCGTGGCTTCTCGCAGGTGCGGCAGTCAAAATTGCGTTCTCTCACTCTATGCGGGAGGCGATCATTTTAACATTTCTATGAGTATAAAAGAGATAAATATACAAATTTGCTTCTCTTACAAAGCCTAGCATAATAGCTATGTTAAAGTAACATGAGGTCAAAGAAGCCTCAACCGCACTGAGTATTAATTAGTTACGTACAGTGCGGAGTGAGGTATATCTGTCTCAAAAATTGTAGGCCTCATAGCCGCACGAAGTGAGACGCGGGTGGCGGGGCACTCTCGCATCCTAGCTTAGTGACGTGATAAGTATCGATACGGAAGCACGCTGCTTACCCTCGACTATCTCGGATTTGTAATTTGTACAACATTCTACTAGTCAAGCTCTTTTATTGACTATTGTGGAATGTTTAGGTATTGAATATAAGTATATCGTATACCCATATTGAGGAATGACACCCATACCTCAATATGGGTATCACATTTGATGCCCATATTGAGGGAGTAGTGAAAAAGAAATGCATTCGCCATTTTGTGGTGGCGGCCATCTTGGATTTGAATTTGTTATACTGTATAGTATTTTATTATTTCCTTTCATTTGATACCCATATTGAGAATGGTTGTGAAGAAATATTTTGTGGAGGCGGCCATCTTGAATCGATATTAACCAAATATAGCTAAGAACATCCGCACGAATATTAACCTTCAAATAAAAAACCCTATCGAAATCAGCCCATCCGTTTGCGGTCTACGGTGCCACAGACAGACACACACACACACAGACAGACAGACAGACGACATCGACGTCAAACTTATAACACCCATTTTTTTGTTAGGGTTTAAAAAAGTTGTTAAACGAAAGCGGTGCATAGGTTGCTGCGAGAATTTAAGACTGTAAAAATGTATTTTTTAATAACTGACGTTAAATAGCTCCCAGGCTGCAAAGAAACTAAAAAAATTGCCTGCCCTGTTTTAATCAAAAACATTTTGAGTAAATAAATTGGTTTAATATCGTAACTGCAATTCTCTTTTATTCCCAACTCTAGTTGAGGCGCTCATAGAACTGTCTTTCAGTGCGATATGAGGCAGAATAGATGTCATTTATATTTTTTTAATTTATTCAATATCTAAATGTCATAACTGTGGGCGAAGCAGGATTCAATTTTGATTCATCTTTAAGTTATTAATGGTAAAGTTTCAAGCAATTATTTTCACAATTATGTGTAAATATTGAAGGTGTTTTAGGAAACAATTTTGTGAGGCTTAAAAGATCCCAGACGCACTGGAAAGTTGGGCAACTTTGCCTCGAAAAGACCTCATACGCACTAGTTGAAAGCCTACGAAAAATGGCCTCGCAGTGACCGTGTTAAAGGGGTCTGTGGCAGTTCTCTTTATTGCCATTCATTTCAATGGCCTTTTCTGTCTAGCCAACTTT